>JAIFKI010000021.1:26615981-26853481 GCA_025389145.1 Misgurnus mizolepis | reverse complement strand
AGGATAGAAAAAGTCGTCTGTCGGAACAACCCTATTGTTGTAACACAAAAACTTGACACATATAAGAACATGAACAAATAACAATCTCATAAATATGTCTTTATTAAACTTTCATTTCATTTACGTTTTTACTTTTCAAGCAATGCAGAAATCGGATTGTAGTTATTTCCTCATCCAAGGTACATTCTTTATAAATATAAGATCGCCTATCTCGTGTTTTAAATGGCAAGTTTCTATACTTCATAGTAAAGACGCATATACATTAAATAGGATTGTATTGCATGGATCAATCAAAGAGATTTGTTGCAGGCTTGCCTGCTCACACGGGCTCGCCACGAGTCCGGTTAAGTATTATTTAAAGCTGATCTTTCTGTCGCTTTATCTCTACCGCAGTAGGGATCTCCGTTTCTCTCCGTTACAGAACCGCCGATCGCACTATCACGGTAAGCTAGTCCACTTTCATCAACCTAATAAGCATATAATGTTTATTCGTTAAATATATTGCTTCTTCATTGCTTTAAATATTATTCACAATTGATTAGAACATCTCAAAAAACGCGGTTCGGTTGATGCTAATTAGTGCTTAATTAACAGGCGACCTAACCCCGGTCTCATTGATTCACAATTTGTCCAACAGCCAAACCACAGTGTTTATTAAAACATTTAAACACGCTTCGCAATTTGAAATCGTTCTTCGGTATTGTCTCTCATCGCCGCACCATTAAATTGATATCAGGTCATTAAATATCACGCCGCGGAGTTATGCCAATAAACTTTATGGACTAAAGAAGATTTGTCTGTATACTCACCTCGTAACCAATTGCAGGACTTCATCCCTAAACGCCGGTTTCTACTAGAAGCGCACATAATTCTTAACCATCGAATAATTTCCACCTGTCTCACCTAAAGTTCATTCCCTCAGCCGCAGCAGCAACCACAAACACCGCTCCCGCACTTGATTTCATTTTCAATCTCAAGGCCAACAGCAGTTATCTGACCAACCGCAATAGCGCCAGTTAAAATTCATTTCTCACTGCCGCAGCAGTGTTCTCGGACTCCGATTATTCACCAGCCCCAGTTAAACTTGATATTTCTCCACCTCAGTAATTTCGTCCTCTCACGATACTTTGTCAGAGAAAATTGTCAATTTTTTTTCTATTTGCAGTTGTGATCCCGGTTTCGTCCTATCACCCAGCTTTTAAATTAATTTTACTTCATTGTTTCAGCAATGAATTCGGCCACTTTCACAATAATTCGTCAGAGTTAATTTTACAATTTCTCTTCCACAGTAGTGATCCAGCCTCCATCCTAACACCCAGCTTTAAATTTATTTTACTTCATTGCCGCAGCAATTATTTCGGCTGCTTCTCCCTTGATAATTGTCAGAGAAAATAACTTTTTCCTACCACATCAGTGATCCAGGTTTTTTTCATCACACCCAGCTGATTAAATTATTTTTACTTCATTGCCGCAGCAATGATTTTGGCTGCTTCTTTTACGATCATTTGTCAAAGATCATTTTTATATTTTTCTACCGCAGCAGTGACTCCTGTTTTCGTCCTCACTCCCAGTTTCTAAATTAATTTTACTTCATGGCCGCAGCATTTATTTATTTTCCGGCTGGTTTTTCACTATAATCTGTCACAAAATGTTCTAATTTTCTCTCCCGAAGAAGTGATTCCTGTTGGCGTCCTCAAACCCAGCTTTTAAATGAATTTTACATCATTGCCGCAGCAATGATTTCGGCTGCTTCTTTCACGATTATTTGTCAGAGAACATTTTTATATTTCTCTACCGCAGCAATGATCCTTGTTTTCGTCTTCGCACCCAGCTTTTAAATAAATTTTACTTCATTGCAGCAGCAATGATTTCGTCTGCTTTTTCACAATAATTTGTTAGAAAATGTTTAAATTTCTCTACCACAGCAGCGATTTCTGTTTTCGTCCTAGCACCCAACTTTTAAATTAATTTTATTTAATTACCGCAGCAATGTTTCGGCTGCTTTTTCACGATAATCTGTAAAATATATATATATATTTCTCTACCCAGCCGTGATTCCCGTTTATGTCCTCGCACCCAGCCTCTTAAATTAATTTTACTTCATTGCCACAGCAATGATTCGGCTGCTTTTCACAATTATTTCTCGAAAAAAAAAATGTATTTCTCTACTGCAGCCTTGATTCCTGTTTTCGTCCTTGCACCCAGCTTTTAAATAAATTTTACTTCATTGCCGCAGCAATGATTTCAAGCTGCTTCTCCCACAATAATTGTCAAAAAAAAAAAATTATTTTCTCTACTAAATCAGTGGTCCAGATTTTCGTCACCACACCCAACTTTTAAATTCATTTTACTTCATTGCCGTAGCAGTGATTTCGGCCGCTTACTATAATTTGTCAGAATTTTTATTTCTCTTTACCGCAGCAGATCCTGGCCTTCGTCCTCACGGCCAGTTTTCAATAAGCTTTAATTTAAAAAATGTTAGGGGCGAGAGGGAACTTTCCCCTGTCGTCGACAGTCTTAAATATAGTTTATGAACTTCTAGCTCCGTTCTTGGATTTTTTGTTTTGTTTAGCTAAACTTTACTTTTGAGAATTGATCACAGATTAAAGCTCAATTGTTCACAAAACGAGAGCACCTTACGTTTGCAATCTAGGGCACAGTCAAACTTACAACAATGGCTGAGCCGCAGTATTCATGTATGTGGGTGCGTCTCCGTGTACCGGTCGATAGCCTGCAAACGAGCCGTTTGCTCTTGCGTTTGTAATAATTTTTTCATACGAGAGTGCTTGCTGATAGCACACATACACGTCTATTTGATGTCTACGCTACATTTTCACCTGCAAGATGTAATTTTTGATGATTAAATTGCACATCTGCAATACATGACTCGCCCTTCTCAAATTCTCACTATACCCGCTGCAGAGATGTGGTGCGTGCGCGACGGGAATGCTCTGCTCATGAAACTGATCAACGATTTTTCTATTGAATGCCAAATTCGGAAAGTTTGACTTTGGTTCATAAAAGCAAAGCGGCTGGCTGGCAGCAAGCCAATTGGGCGGCAGGCTGCCGTGAAATTTTATTCCAGGTTGTTATGAGCTGTTTACTCACCCAGATTTTTTTTTCCCAGAGCTCCAGATCCTTATCATGCTTTTTCAGTCGTACACGTGCTGTCTACGTGTCCAGAGGTGTCATTTCAAACGCATCCCTGATAGCACACGTACATCTCGAAGATGTCTATTTGATGGCTGTGTTTACATCTGCAAGTCACATTATTTAGATTGTTTGCTCATCTGCAATACGTCTCTGGGACGTTTCCTAAAAGATGTCATAGACATATTAAAGATGTTTTTGATTTATAATGTATGTAAAGCGCTAATGTAAAGCAGCTCTTTCTAAGACCTTTATAAGATGTTTTAACACACCAAATGTATTCCACTTCTCCAGATCTTTATCAGACATCTTACAGTCGTACCCGTGCTATCTGGGATTAAACGGTGCCGTGCTAGCTGCAAAGCTAAGTGGATCACGTCTTTGGACTTTGATCTCACAGCGTAGTCTACGTATTATAACAATCGAGAAACACTGCTTTTTCCCATAAACTGACCGGCCGCAGATGCATATTCTATAACATCCATATATTTTTTTTATACATATTCACGCTTTTTCAATTCATGCATCGCCTCGCAGAGCCATCTGCAAGGCGATGTAACAAAAAATGTCAGTCTTCCGTTCCAGTTTTAATTTTATTCTTATTCTTTATTCTTATTTGTTGACACTTATATCAACGAGAAACCCCGGGACCACTAGCTTTTTTTTTATCTGCCCAGTCCCACCCGCAGCAAAGGTAAGCTGCATGCTCCCACAAGGTTCGAGTTGGGTCCCGCTGGTCCCACCGGATACCAACCTCTTAACACAGTTCTCTAAAGTAAGCAGACGAGCCCACAAAATAGTAACAAGATGTTCTTATTTTGCGTTTTTCCTCCTATAGAAATTTATCCTAAATAATATAGTCCGTTGCTCCAAAAAACGTGTTCACGATTGTTTCCAATGTTCGTGTGTTTTTTGCGCAGTTATTTGTCAACAAAAATCTAATGAACATGTTGGCTAATTATCAACCACAATCAGCCTCTAACAACCTTTCGCTCGATACGCATTGATTTCAGCAGTGATTTTGTCCCGCTCATACTACCACAGTATTGATCCCAGCCGATCGTGCTCTTATTTAACAGTTGCCGCAACCTTTTTTCTCACTGCCTTAGTACTGATCTTATCCCGCTCGCTCCGAAGCCCCAGACAGCGCATTTCCTACTCCCGCAGGAGTTATTATTTGTTTATTTGACAGGGACCGTACAAGCAAACATAGTTACAATACATAGCCTGTAACTGATGCGTAGCATACAGTGTCTATAGCTAGAGCTAAAATAAGCCCAAATTTCGCACACTTTTTTCCGTATAACTTTGCTCACTGCCGCAGCAGTGATTTCATAGCGCTCGCACTCCCGCAGTAGTGATTCAGCCTTGCTCCCCTTTGAGCCCCAGTCCGTTCGCTTCCCAGTAACTCCCGCAGGAGTCTGAAGCCAAAAAATTTCGCACAGCTTTTTCTGTATAACTTTGCTCACAGCCACAGCAGTGATTTCATAACGCTCGCACTACCGCAGTAGGGATTCAGCCTTGCTCCCGCAGGAGCCCCAGTCCGTGCGCTTCCCAGTAACTCCCGCAGGAGTCTTAAGCCAAAATTTTCGCACAGCTTTGTTTGTTAACTTTGCTCACTGCCGCAGCAGTGATTTCATAACGCTTGCACTACCACAGTAGTGATTCAGCCTTGCTCCCGCAGGAGCCCCAGGCCGCACGCTTCCCATTGACTCCCGCAGGAGTCTTAAGCTGAAACTTTGCACATCTTTTTCTGTACAATTCTTTCACTGCCGCAGCAGTGATTTCATCTTCGCTCTTACTACCGCAGTAGTAATTCAGTAAGAGGAAGAAGAAATGGTTTGATGATATTCTACCCATTTTTTGGGGGGGAGAGAGAGGATAATCTTACAGACCTTAATTACTCGCAGGCTCCTGCTCAACTTGCTGTCCATCAAACACTCTTTTGGGGGTTGAACTTGTGGCTCGAGCCCCAGCCTCAGGTTCGCTCTCTCTGAAGGTTCAGAGCTCAGGTACAGAGCTCCCTTCGAGGACAGCAAGCCAAGTTTGTTTACCATTAATCATTAAGACCTGAATGCGCAGGCGAACTAGTGAAGCATAGCTTAGCATAATTAATTGAATCTGATTAGACCATTAGCATCACGCTAAAAAAATAACCAAAGAGTTTCGATATTTTTCCTATTTTAAACTTGACTCTTCTGTAGTTACATTGTGTACTATGACCGACAGAAAATTAAAAGTTGTGATTTACTTGTCCAATATAGCTAGGAACTATACTCTCATTCTGGCGTAATAATCGAGGACTTTGCTGCTGTAACATGACTGCAGGAGGCACAATGATTTTACGCAGCACCCGAAAATAGTCCCCTTAGTAACTTTCAATAACAGAGGACTTTTTTCGAGCACTGTCGATTATCTTGTGACACCATATTTATTCGTGTAACTACTCATGTAACAGTCTTTAAATAGGGAAAACATGGAAGTGTTTGGTGGCTTCTAAATTCATCCCTGTTTGGATCCTAAGGAATGAATGGGGCTAGGCTAAATGCTAACACATTCACAACGCATTGTTCAAAGATTAAGTGCATGCATTAAATAAAGATAGGTATGTATTAATTTGTCTAAACTGAGGTAAGAACATAGTAAAATATTGGAAAACGGTGGTGTTTTCCTTTAAGAATACCAAGGCAACAAACTAATATTCGCAAATAAAATATAAGGGATTTTTCTGCAACACAAAATCATATGGCCTTAATATTTATGTGACCTAAATATCACTTTACGACCACATTTTGGAGACTTTTTTTCTCACGTTATTTAAATTTTTTAATTCAGAAAACATGATTTACAGAACAGGTGGAGTTAAATAATCTAACATCACAAAGTCTCCAATAACTAAAATTACTACAGCAAGTTGATGAAATGGATCTTACTGTGATGACATCACTAGCTAACCTGTTGATCATCGGGAACCTTTCGCACGAGAACTTCTGCGATTTTCCGTCGGGCATGGTCGCAGTCGACTTCCCTTTCTCTCAGGAGCGTGATATCAGCTCCAACCCTGCTCAAAGTCACAGACGCAACATAAAAGCCATATCTGACACATTTACATTAAAAATGTATTAGATGTCACACGGTTTTGTTTAAGCGACATACTTCTCGGCCATCCTGCGAAGGGTCTTTAGTGATGCTTTCATATCTTC
This sequence comes from Misgurnus mizolepis, assembly GCA_025389145.1. Classification (NCBI taxonomy): domain Eukaryota; kingdom Metazoa; phylum Chordata; class Actinopteri; order Cypriniformes; family Cobitidae; genus Misgurnus; species Misgurnus mizolepis. The sequence goes on along the minus strand of JAIFKI010000021.1, from coordinate 26,847,128 downwards.
TTCTGTCAGTCCAACCAGCAAACCATTATCCTCCACCCCGATCTGATACACAGCCTCACCCCGGCCCTCCTGGAGTCGCCATTTTAACTGTGTTGCCAGGTGCTCGAACCGATACTGGGTCGGGTTAACCAGCTTCAACTGGGACAGAAAGATGTCAGATAACACATTAAATCAGCATATCTTCAGCTGACATTACTTGATATTGTAATGGTGTCATTTGTGTACCTTGTATTCAATGTTTCCCTCTTCAGCCTAAAAGATAAAAAAGATATGTAAAAAATAGACTTTAAAATGCTTTGAAAGAGATTTTTTCGACAACCTGTAACAACAGTGAGTGTTTGCACATAATTCTTACACCGGCCATAAGTATTCAATTGAACTAAAACTGTACAAGTAGCAAGTAACCCATACATTTTAGGATAAAAACACACTGGTCCTCACTGTAAATAAAAGCATAAAGGCAACATGCAGAGATGACGCAAAGCACAACAGACATCTCTCCTTATCCCGTTATTAGTTATATACAATAAATAAATTAATGTACAATTTATTACCCTTACCGGAAAATCTGGAAAATGTGAACAAAACTGGAATATAATCATATACTGTACTAAAATTATTTTTTACATTTATTTATCATACCCACAGATCAGTCAGTGACAATATAACAAAGTAAGGAATAAATAATTTTTTTTTTTTCATTTTTATTTTGATTGAAGCAAATAAAGTACAAGACTACACATATAATAAACATTTATGTAATTTCAATTTTACCAGTGAGAGTATTTCACAGAAATATTTACTTAAATAAATATTAACATAATATATTTAATATAATACTTATAATATAATATAATATAATATAATCATTATTAATATAATTAATATATTTTTATTTCTTCCATTTAGCACATTTTCATGGTTCAGTACTGTTGTTTTATTACTTTTGTTATACATTTCAGCAATGTTTTACTTTGACATATATTTGTTTTTATTCAGTATCCATTTTCGAAACTATCAGTCGATTAATCGGTTATCTGTAACTTGGTTATCTGTATCTGTAAAATCTAATAAAAATATCTGTGACGATACATGGTAAATACCATTGCACTGCGTGATTACAATATTCACTTACCATGTTATTTATATCGTACAAGATACTTCAATAATACCGTACCAAAACATGGCATTACTAACATGTCACGTTGTTTTATGAAAACTATGACCCACATAAAATACTGTGCTGTAGTATACACTTGAGTATATACTATAGTGCATGTATTATACTAATTATACTATAGCATGGCATAAATATAGTATAATATTTGCAATAGTGTGGTTCAAAAATATGATAGCATTTACTACAGTTTACTATAGTAACGTTAAATCATAACAAATACTATATTTTTTTCATGTTCTACTTCTACAATGGTAGAAATGACAACACATTTTAAAAGCTTTATATGGTATTTTATTATTGACTATATATGTATAGCGGGATAAAATACTATATTTATATAGTATTTAATTATTTTAGAGTAGCAACGCAGTTTTGGCTAGCTAGTTACCATGGTAATTATGTTTACAGTACGTCATATGGTCGGATCCTCTTGTAATAACGCACTGTTATATTACAGCGTTATATTAACATATAATATGTATAAAATGGACACTGTCAGACATACAATTGTGTTATTTACCGTCTGTCTGCTGAGTTCATGTGCAAATATTTAATGATGTCCGTCAGCTAACGGTTAGCATCATTCTTCACATACAGTACGTTATCTACTGTATTTACCTCAGGTGGTAAAAACGGAGGAGGTTCGTTTGCCTTCTTGCCCCTCCGTCGTTTTCCTCTTTTGCCCCGTCTCGTTCGTGATTTCTTCTTTGGTGCATTTTCTGCTGCATGATGCGGGGTGTTCGTTTGCCGTGCAGTGCCTGTAACCTGCACATCCATAGCTCGATTTAACTAAAGCTACGACTGTATAGGAAATGACGTGTATGGTAAATCAAATATGTTTGTTGTTTCTCAAATGCACGTCTTGGTTATAAACAAGGGCCGTGCATTTCTTCTTATCGTTCTTGCACAGGGTCCGGGTAGCCATGACCACAGTGAGCCCGCCTCCATCATACGATTACTTCATCTGTCAAACATATGTAGCCTATTCTGGTTTATACCATATTTTTATATGCAAGCGATTTATATTTAAATTGATTATTATGTGACTAGAAATAAATATGAAATATGTACTCTATATTTAATTCTGCTGCTTGATGTTTTTCACATTTAGATGACGTTTCTCAACCGGAAGGCTGCATCCTCCGGAGATCTATGGTCCATGCAGGCTGCATACGTCATCAAGCCTGGTTTATTTCCGTTAACTGAGAATTACATTCGCAAGTCATGAGCATATTACAACAATTTACGATTAACTAAGAATAATAGTAAATTTTTATAATTTTTTTAAATAATTGTTTTGAAATAAAATTACGTACTTTATGACGTATGCAGCCTACATCCAAAAGATGCAGCCTTCCGTTTGAGAAGCGGCCAGAGATCCAAATAATCTAGATCTGTTAGTTTAGTTCCTAAGAAAATTTGAGCACACATTATCGTCAAATATTTAGGATCACTTTAAGAAATGTTTTATTTTCTAATAATATATATATATATATATATTAAAAAGTACAGTATTTTAGAAATTTTCGACGCTTTTAAATCTTGAAGGAGGTCATATTTTCAACGTTTTTAAAGCATCTCGGGGACCTAAAAATAATGTCCGAATATATCTTTTTATTATTATTTTACAGTTTTGAAAATATTACTATTATTATTCTAAAATGTGTGAAAAATCTGTCCACAACCTGCAGGGGGCGCAATCATGTTGTTTCTAAATGCCTTTCCAAAAAGACCAAATTTGCTCAGATGTTTATGATCAAATAAATGATAAATAAAATAAAAATTGATAAAATTGTGTCCGTGTTTAACCCAATCATGGGTTTAATTTAAGAAGGGACATAAGTTAACATATCCCAAATAGTCAGAAATATTTTTCTTCACAAAAGTAATTTTAACCATAAACATAAGTAATGGGGTTGAAAAAAGTCATTGTCTTTAAAGTGATTTTATTAAAAGCCTCTTTCAAGAAACACATAAAGCAACAACAACTGTATTTAAAATGATCTGTACAATTAGGGTTTACAAATCATGCATCCATTACAATACAATGTCATAACAACAAGATCATATTATAATCCGCTTTAAACCGTATACTTCACTAAATAAATGACTCATAAATCACACGTAGGTCAGGTTTTGGGATTATACATTCCCTAAACCTAAATTAGACTAGTAAAACTGAACAATGGCTATAAAACAAAGGCAGCACGTACTGTATCATTCACTTCTACCGTACAAGAATAATAATAATATTTGAGGATACAACTTCCAGCATATCTTCATCGTTACATCTTTTAAACATAATCTCTTCTTTTCTGTGCCATGATGGGGCTTTAAAATACAAGCCCTATTGCATGAAATGTAGGCCACATGTTTTCATAGTGCTTAGCTACCTATTTACGAGAGACCATCTTGCACTGGTTCACCATAGTAACATCTATTTTCTACCATTAAGGATATACAGGTAACACAGACTCGACTGTTTGTATCTGGAACACTTTGTAGGCGAAAGTAACAACGTCATGGGTTCAAACAGAATGGAAAGGCAATGCATGCTTCCACATTATTGTACAGATGCACCACAGACAGAACAGCACCAGGGATGCATTATTTCAGACCTGGGATAAACTAATTTGGAAATGTGTTTATGTAAAGGGTTCACAATAAATGTCCCATGAAATACAAATTTAAAAGGACACTCCCCTAGAGTTAAACATTTGATTTTTACCGTTTTGGATCGATCTTTGGGTCTGGCGCTACCATTTTTAGCATAGCTTAGCGTAATCTATTGAATCTGATTAGACCATTAGCATCACGGTAAAAAATGACCTAAGACTTTCGATATTTTTCCTATTTAAAACTTGACTCTTCTATAGTTACATCAGGTACTAAGACCGATGGAAAATCTTTGCGCCTGCTGCAGCCACGTTACGGCAGCAAAGTCCTTGATTATTACGCCAGAATGAGATTATAGTTCCGAACCAAATCGGCCTAGAAAATCGCATCTTTTAATTTTCCGTCGGTCTAAGTACAAGATGTAACTACAGAAGAGTCAAGTTTAAAATAGGAAAAATATTGAAACTTTTTGGTCATTTTTGAGCGCGACGCTAATGGTCTAATCAGATTTAATGAATTATGCTAAGCTATGCTAAAAGTGGTACCGCCAGACCCAGAGATCATCTGAATGGATTCCAAAACGGTACAAATCAAATGTTTAACTCTAGGGGAGCTGGAAAATGAGCATATTTTCAAAAAAAGTGGAGTGTCCCTTAAGTTTTAATTTTAGCAGAAACTCAAAATGTCACTTCTCCTATATAAAGTATGGATATATAAAGTAAATGTGCTCCATTAGAGGATACAGTGGTTTGATGACTACATGTTGAATCTAATTTCTTGTTCTATAATTAAATCCTATAATGAGGTTTGTCTGTCCTCCGGTAGAGTCTGACATTTTATAATTCTTCAATAAACCACGATAGCTGCCATAAACTATATGTCAACCTGTGTCAGCAGGCTATCAATATTGCTTGCTGGACATACCAAAAATAGCCTTTCCTATTTTCCCAATCTTTCCCAATCCCTACTTCAAGTTTAAAGGCCAGTTCACCCAGAAATAAAAAATTTGATCATCATTTATTTACCCACAGGGTGTTTTTGTTTTTTCAAAAAAGCTCTTATTAGAGGAAGTTTTTGAGGATGTTTCCAAAAATAATAATAAAAGATCTAATTTGAAATCTTTCTAGCACATTCAATTCAATATATCGCATTAAGGGCCAGATTTACTATCAGTTTGCGCCAGCGCAAACCATCATTTTGGCTTTAAAGGAGACTTTCACAAGACGTCAAATAAATATCTGGTCCCCAGAGTACGTATTTGAAGTTTTAGCTCAAAATAATTAATTATTACATGTTAAAATTTGTGAGCATGAGCAAAAATGTGCTATTTTGGGTGTGGCCTTTTAAATGCAAATGAGTTGACCTCTGCACTAAATGGCAGTGGCGTGATTGGATAGTGCAGATTAAAGGGGCGGTATTATCCCCTTCTGACATCACCAGGGGAGCCCAATTTTAATGATCTATTTTTTTAACATGCTTGCAGAGAATGGTTTACCAAAACTAAGTTACTGAGTCGATCTTTTACACATTTTCTAGGTTGATAAAAGCACTGGGGACCCAATTATAGCACTTAAACATAGAACATAGAAAAAGTCACACCTACAAATTGACAATTTTAACATGTTATAATAAATTATCTGTGGGGTATTTTGAGCTAGAACCCTGTCTGGGGTCACCAAAGATTTATTTGACTAATCTTCAATGTATTACCCAGCCATAAAGTGAAATACAGTGTGGTAAGTTAACCAACACTGATACATGTTCTTCTATGGGCCTTGTACAGCTAATCCCACGGTCATAATAGACTTTTCGTCCATAGACGACACAAATGTCGCAGATCGGAAATGCAAATGTTGCATTTCGACGCGTTACAAAGTTTAAGCTTGGTTGAACTCTGACCTGTGAATTCCTATCATGTAACGACATGTGACCTATAGTTGATCAACAGTCACAGCATGACCTTTCAGGTGGAGGACACTGCTGAAAATAACAGTATAGCACAATCCTATTTTGTACAATAACATATGCAACAATAAAAATGCATGCCAACAGAATATCATGGCAATTCATACGTAGAGTATTTTATGAGGTGCCTTATTATTTGTTTGTGCAACCAAGTTCGTACATTTTGCGACGTTGGGTTTAGGGGGTTGTATTAAATCAGCGCTGTAGGCATTAGTAATCCTGAGGTATCTCCAAAAAAGCGTGTTTGTTTGCACATCAGTGCTTACATGGCACTCGTACATGCATCACGTGGCATCGAATTATCCTAATGGGAGACCAAACTTGACATAAAAACCAAATTAGATTTTTGTAATATTGATATGTCGACAGTATATACTACTGTGGTAAACAAAGAAACTAAAACTAGACTTATCCCAGGTCTGTTTTCTCAATGGTAGCACCCATTCGGACCTGTGCAGATTACGGGACAATGGATCACCAGCATCACATACACATGGTCCCAAACCGTAAAATGTGACAGTGCACAAGAGGGTTTTTATCAACCAAGGCATTTTGTTACATTTGGTAGATTCAGAAGAGACTCGTGTAAGTCTCTGTAGATGTTTAACTCCTCAGTCAAGTTCTGCGAAAGATTACCGCTGGTTACCGGACCCACAGAGACAGTATTTCACAAGTACGTGACTATTGTAGTAACTAGTACAAACTATTGTAGTCAGAAGGCAAACAGGAGAAGATATTTCTCCAAGAAAAACTAGTAATAAGTTGAAGACGTATAATGCCACACTTTGGATGCAGTCAATTGGTGGACATCTGAATTGTAGCAGAAGAAAATAAACGTAACCATCAGGACTTTTGTGCGTGCAAAAATAGTCACATTTACGCCTTCATCTACGGTTCTTCTGAACAAACCGGGTGAGTGATTTGGATGCCATGATCGTGTGATTAAAACGCAATCTTCACCAACAACTGGCTGAACTTCAGATGAAGTGAGCGTGAAGGATCTGCCGTGGATAAAAATCTAGACGTTAAAAACGGCTTGGTGCCGTCAGTCCGCCAGCGATACTTAGATGGAGAGAATAATTGTTTGAAAGCTGGTAGATCAGATGAACTTTACTTCTGGAGATATGGATAGGGTGGTCTCTACAGGACTGCAGGTGACAAAAGAAGGTGCATTTGGGCAAAAAGGCTAGGCTGTGGAAAGACAGGATCACTGGGGAAAAAAAAGAGGGGGAAGAAGAGCATGAAGCACTACAAACCATCATAACAAAGCAGATGTGCAACTGAACAGTAGAGTTTGGGAGACACACCCTTGCCTTAAATATGACTATATATTTTTTAACAAAAAAATATTTTTTTATTTCTTTAAAATGGCAAATTTTACAAGGATTCAATTTCATTATGGCAAGCCTTCATGGGGTTAAGTGGGCTGATTTGGGGGCAAATTCAGGAGCCGGCTGAGGTGGGGGAAAGTGGGCTTTCAGCTCGGGTAGGGGAAGAGGGTTCAGAACCCGCTCCGGAATGGCAGAATTCCTTGATGGTAACAGTGAGAAGATTTGTGGTGACGTCAGTCACAACTACATTGGGTGCCATTTCTGGGCGCCAATCGGGGTCCCCCTCTTTTGGCACCCTACTTTCCTCAGGAAGTGAAGCGGTAGTGTGGTCACTAACCTGACAGACCGAAGCTCGAGCAGCCTGGGGTCGCTTGCGAAGTTTCCGTTTTCCAGCCCGAGAACCCTGATCTTCGTCTTCGGATGAAGACGATGAACAGGAAGGACTGGACTTGTTGGTGTTCGGCTGAGAACTCAATTTAGTTGGAGAAGAAGTTTCAGGGTGAGAAGAAGCGGGCTGGTTTTGAGGAAGTGAAGAAGAGCTGCCGTTAGACCCACTGGAGTTGGATGGAGAAGCTGAAGGCTGGTACTGCGCACCTGGAGAAGACTGGCATCCACCTGTCCGATTACCTCTGGTGTGAGACCCCTCATTGGCTGTGGAAGATAATGACCCACCGGGATGAAGCCCAAAAGGCTGTCCATACATTGGGAAGCCCAACATTTTCATTGGATGCTGAAATGGTCTGTAGGGCATGTCTCCGTGCCTTTTCCCTATGATGCGATTTCGGGATGGGATTGGCATTTTCCCCCGTCCCGCCGATGACTGCGGCGCCCTTCTATTGACCACTCCACCAGTTTCAGATTTATCAACGACCTTCAGGTTCAAGATTATGCGACCTCGCTTGACCTCCCGCGGTTTGACCCTGCGGTTGAGGATGCGGACTGTTTCGGAGAACGGGGAGATGGGAGGACGGGACGAGAACGCGGATCCTGAGGGGACGCTCATTGGGTCGGGTCGAGGCAAAGGACGACGTGACATCCTGTGGCACCGATGGATGTCCTTTTTCAGTTTGTGAGCAGCGGCTAGGGAGTGAACTCTGGGGGTTGGAGCTAAAGAAGAGGATGATGATGATGATGAAGGCTGAGGAGCTGCTGAACTATCAGAGGATGAAGCAGGTGGTCTTGCAGCAGAGGGAGGTCTCGCTGTAGTGCAAGGTGGAGTACGTCGGGTATTTGAGCTCCGAGGTGTCTCACCCGATTGTGCTCGTGCCTGAAAGCAGAGATTATGTTATGCTTTAGCATCAAAACTAAAAATTACAAAAAATTATTGAAAGAACATAAAAAAAATCAAACCTTCAGTACAAAGTTTTTTGGTTTAGGTCCACGTTTCTTTGGGCCGTAAAGTTCTTGCTCTCGTTCCCTATGAATTGTGGGACAGCACCATTTAGGCCAAGGAAAATATTACATCAGTGTGGTGTCAAGCCAAAACATTCGAAAACAAAACCTTCTGAAGCTAAATGAAAGTCATCTTTGTTTAAAAATCCATCAGAGAGACTAGTTTCCACCCTAACTTACAGCAAACTGCAAGACGATAAATGTAAACAATGTTTTCCTGGCTCTTATTTTGAAGATATTAAGAAAAATAATGGTTTCAGCCCACATATATCTGATGGAAAAAAATGTTTAGTTTCGCATGCTGCAAAGAGATAAAGATAACCATCTCACTTCTGCTCGAAGCCTGTGATCAGTCGATCATCCAGAATGTTCTCCTCTGGTTCCCAAGTGCTGTGTCTGTATAGCAAAACCATCACATATCACATTAGTCTTTAATCTTTTCATGAGGATTTTAGGTTCAAATAATACATGGAAAAGTAACAGCGCATACCCAGGACATCATTTCTTTGAAGTTCGTAAAGTCTATATCCTGTTTCCATTATTATTATTATAGTCATAATTAATAACTAAATAATTCAAGCACTGATCTAGAGGGTTTTGCGGCAGATATTGCTAGGAACTATACTAATATTCCGGCGTAATAATCAAGGACTTTGCTGCCGTAAGATGGCTGCAGGAGGCAATGATATTAGGGAGTGCCCGAAAATAGTCCCCTGCTATTAAAAGTTACCAAGGGGACTACTTTCAGGCGCAGCATAATATCATTGCGCCTGCTGCAGCCATGTTACGACAGCAAACTCCTTGATTATTACGCCGGAATATTAGTATAGTTCCTAGCCATATCTGCCTAGAAAATCTGAACTTTTAATTTTCTGTCAGTCTTAGTACACGATGTATTTACAGAAGAGTCAAGTTTTAAATCGGAAAAATATCAAAACTCTTTAGCTACTTTTTAGCGTGATGCTAATGGTCTAAACAGATTCAATGGATTATGCTAAGCTATGCTAAAAGTGGTACTGCAAGACCCGGAGATCGGCTGAATGAATTCCAAAATGGTAAAAATAAAATGTTTTACTCTAGGGAAGCTGGAAAATTAGCATATTTTCAAAAAAAAGTTGAGTGTCCCTTTAATAAAGTTACATAGCTTCTATGTAAATAACAAAGAACAATTTAACACATCGTTTTAATGCATTCTTTGGCACCTTTAAGTTGACCAAAAAAATCCGATAAATATATCTGACTGATAACGGTGCATCTCTGATAATATATAACATATATCCAGTAATTTTAAAGGGCAGTTATGGGATTTAAAAATATTTTAAAAATATCTAAAAATGTATTCGGAAGACGATTCACGATTGGAGGACTTTTATAATATTTTATAATACAATTTTGGAGTGAACTATCCCTTTAAAACATTCATACATATTACACACTTACTTCAATGCCCAACCTTTCCACTTAACCAGATATTCGATTTGACCCTGCGAACAGAAAGGCAAAGAAAAATTTTCTTAATCCAACACTGCATTAAAAAAATACATGAGCTATGCATGAGCTGTTTCAAACAAGAAAGTAACTAAATGCACACTTGTTTGTATTTGTGCAATTCAGCGTTGTTGCATGACACTGTGCATCAGTTAAAGCCCCCAATCTTATGCATTGTAAAGATCTTTTGAATCTTGGGTCAGTCAGCCTGCATCGATTTTGTCATGGACTCAAGCCAGACACTTTGTCCCTTTTGAGCCTCCCCCTGCTGCTCTTTTAGCGGGCTGTTGTCAATCCCCAGCACAACACAACACAATTTCACAAGAAAAATCGCCGGCTCCACCTCTAAATGTCCTATATTTCACGTGTTATTTTCAATTTGGCCGCGCAAAAAATGCACCGGGGCGCTGAATCGAGAAACATCTGCAAGTAGGCCTCCCCCTCTTGTCATTACACGCGCCATGCAGCTCCGCAGCGCGAGACGGACGGAACACGACCTCCGCTGCAAAAAATTACAAAAGCACCCCTAAAGCTCTTTGTTTTATACTCACTTTTCTAACGCGGCTTTTTAGGATGGCTTCCGCGGCGAAAACCTGATCTCCCGCCGCCGTCAACTCCATCTTTCTGCTGCGCGCGCTCCAGACGGCTCCGTCTCGCAGCTCTTCACTTTACAAATCTGTGACAGCAACAAACCCCTTCAGCGTCACGTGCTCTCTGGGTCAACTAGCCCCGGTAGACCTGTAAAATAATATTAAACCGTGACAAAACACAAACTATTTTATTAGTAGTAGTTGTATTAGTACTTATAATAGTGATATTTGTTTATTCTACATTTGCAATGTGTGTACATATGTAAAAAATTTATTTTTTCAGATGTTGAACGATGTCCCGGGGTCTAGTGCATTAACTTAATTAACATAAAACCTTAGGTATTCTTACAAGTATTATTTTATTCTTTAATCTTTGTGCCTCATGTATAAATTTGAATGTTTCATGGATCCAATGTTTGATGAAAATAATTTGATGATGCAGCAAACAAAGTTAGTATACTTACATTTGAGACACATCAAAGAGTGTTCTTGACAAAAGTTTGAATAAGGTAACACGTGACAAATATTTGTATCGGTAGCAGCCAACTGTTGTTTATAAAATCGGTTTTAGCTAATCTACTCTAATCGGCGCATGATCCCTAATTAAATTATGTTCTTGCCATAATCAAGTTACTTGAATGATGACATTGGCATTTATTGGGGCAGGTTATTATATAAAATAATATTAAAGTGTAGTTTATTTATTTTAAAAGTCCTTGCTATGTTTAAATAGTTTGTAAATCCCGTAACTGAATTAATTTTTTTTTTTTTTTTTTGCTTACCTCAACGATCATATGATTTCACAAAAATGTCATCAAACAACTCTTTCCTACATCCATTATTAAACAATGGTAAGATATGTGGGAGTGCCAAATGACGTCCCAAAAGAACGCCCCTTGTTTTTTATTGGCTGAAATGGTCATCGAGTACTAAAAACTAAGACGCTGAATGGCTCTCCTGCTTGTCAGTCAGGCTCAAGGTTGGTTGTACACTAGTGATTGTTGATGTCCTGTCAAAAGTCAGCGATCCTCCGAGTCTAATCACCGATAACAGTTCAGGAAAATGATTTAATGCAAAGGTAAGACGATCAAGGATAAATTCGCTTTAGTATTTGAACGTTTATATTTTAGAAATAATCTATGGCGTATGTACGTATGGCGCAATCTATCTGCTAGTGTTAAGTTCAGTCTCCTACGTGGTGGTTTTGACTGTTCAACACGTCGGTGGACAAAACAAAACTTTTGATTTTAGTCAGCTGCATAGTGATTGTGAAAAGCGGGCGATTAAAATACGACATTTTAATGCTGAAGACGTATAGGCGACGCTTTCGGTATCGAAATGAATGCACAATGCGTGCAAGCGGTTCAATCCGGTGTCCCATACAAGAATCATCAAAATAGTCACACTGAGCATTTGCAGTCATTTCATCTGTATTACTTATTGTTGACTGTGGTTGCAATTTTAGTAATGTCAATCTTGCACGAGACTGCTAATATATATATATAGTAAGTGTTTGATCATGTTTTATCTAATAGATTGCAACTCACAGTTGACACGATGCACCAATGTAATGCAGCTGGTTTTCCTGTTTCTAGCTCCTCCCTTTGTGTGTCTATGGTTCATCATAAATACTGATGATGTATGAAGATACTGTATCACTACATATATCTTATTATGCATACTGTGGCTTTACAAAGTAGACATGTATCTTGAAAAACCTGCATCCAAACTAACATACTTCTTTACCCCAGATCGTCATGCAGTTCCTCGGCCGTTTTTTGGACACGGTGAGCACCGTGTCAAACCTCTTCACCAATCCCTACCGTGTGAGGGATGTACAGTTGTCGGAGTACAATGGGAAAGTTCTGTTGCAACAGGAGGGAAGGCTGGTCCTATACAAGAACCAACAGGGCCAGTCATGGGACTGCCTGCTACTCTGCCCCGAGTCAAAATCTGTGGCACTAAGGTGAGGACCGTAGTTTGAAAACCCCTGATTTAGAATATAGTCTAGATTTATTTTAATTTATTAATTTCAAGTCCACATGAATTTAAATGGACCCTATTTATATTGTTAGAGAACATCACTAGATTTGTGGTGAACTATTAATCCAAGCCAATGGCTGTGTCCGAAATCGCATACCGTGACAGTAGGTACTGAATTAGATGAAGTACTACTCATGGACCGTTAAAACAGTAGGTAATATATAATATAAATATGGATATTATGAATGAATTTGGAGGTACTACAAGCTACTTGACTTAAAACACACCTGACATGCCAACTTGAATTGCTACGTGTTTCCATGACACGGCTTTCCTTCCGATGCCTCTGTAGAAGCATAAACTTGTATTATAAAGCTCCGGGAATTCAGAGTATAAGCTTTTCATTCTCTTTGCTTGTTTGGATGCCCCATTTCTATTGACCGCGTTGGTAGAGCGCAGCGCAAAAGTTAAACTATTTTGAACTTTGACCGCGTGAGTATAAACTGTGCTCGCGCTTTGCTCGACGCAACAAAAAACCGCCCTCGCGCGGTGCAAGCCATTTGAAATGAATGGGTTTCATAGCGCAGCGCAAACCGCGTCCTATGTAAAAGCCGCATGAGGCATTTAGCGTGGCGCGGTAGATGCGTTTTCGCCTTATTCGCTCGAATTGAGCGTTGCCACGGCAAACATGCGAGTTGAAAAATTTGAACTTGAAAATTTGGCCGCGTTAACCAATCAGGAGCTTGCTCTAGTAGTGACGTGATTACAGGAAGCGAGTAGAGTCGCAAAAGCCTATGGAAGCCCCTCCCATGACACAAATTTTCGCGTGAATGTCTCGATGACTAGAATATTACGCGTGAAAGAAGCATGTAAAGTCAAAATGTTCAAGTTGACGCAAATTTGACGCCTCAAACGCGCCTGGTGTGAACCCACGGTCACAGGATAGTAAGGCCCTGTCCCAAATGGCGCACTTTAATGTGGACTTTCGATCTCGTGGCTGAGGAGTTCACAAGTTCACATTTAGTCTGCCCTAAAATACGATTCCGGTGCACCCTGGTGGACTCGCGTCAAGAGTCCCTAAGGTCTGCACTACATGATGTCATCAAAGTCCGGGGTGTGCCATTTGGAACAGGGCCTAAAGGGTCCATCGAATGAACACTTCGGGATCTTGCCGGAGGTAGTAGTTCTTCCGGGTACTTTTCGCCTACTGTTTTTGGAATACTATAAATTCGGATATGCTACTAGCCTTGCCTACTGGGGTTTCGTACACAGCCCAATATCTTCGTAATCTTTAATCAAAATTTGAAAACGTACTTCACCTCTGAAATGGTGGTCAGTTTTGTAAATTGGGCTGAAGCCACGCCCTAAAATTTTTCCTTATTCAGTATTCTGTTTCACTTGGAAACATGACAAGACGATTGCAACTTCCGGTTCACGTGGACTTCAAAATTCCAAACATTTTTGTATAAAGTGTTTTTCTGACCATATTTATAAAATAAGGCTGTACGTCATATCTAACAACCCTCTTGAGAATGACTTTATTAACCTCTTGAACCCTGTTGCTTAATTTGAGACTGATAGCCTTTCTGTTTTTTGGACTTTTCTGATGTTATTCACTGATTTTGTGTAACAGTCACAAGGTTCCTGTGATGTTTTTGCAAATAGACTTCCCTCACTCACACCCCTTAAATTACACAGCTACACAGAGAAAAGTGCTGAGTAAACTCTTTCACTTCAGAAATTCACAGTTTGTAAAACAGAGTCTCATGGTAAATAAGTCTATCCAATCCAATTTTCATCGGCCACAAATCTCATTAGCTAAGCATTTGTGGGTTTCAAGAACTAAAAGAAGCTTTATGCTAAGTTTAGCATTGCCCTCCTAAAGAACTCATTTTTTGGTTCTCTGTTTACTACTTAGGATGTTCCAGGTGTCTGCAGAGGATAGTGCCATGAATTGGTTTCCTCAGTATGCCCTCAAACTCCGCCCCTTTTACGAGATGCTCCGCCCACCACTGAAACCTGAAATGCTTCAGCCAATCGTCGACTGTATTCGCAATCACCCAGACTGGAGCTCAGCCCACATCGCCGTGGATACCGGACTGCGAGACTGCTTAAAACACAATTATGTTTTGAGGTGAAAGTTCAAAGGTCATCTTTTGACACCTGCAATGCTCTGCCTATTATGTAGTATATATACTGCTGTATATTCTAGAAGTAGTATGTTAAGCAGTATTCAATGAACATTTTGAACAGTATTATGCTGCATTGGTGTCACATGACCTCACCAAAAGTTTAGAGAGCGGCACCTGGTTGTCATCTGAAATCCAGATATAGTTTTTATTTCTCTTAATTTTTTTTAGAATTTAAACATAAAGTTATCTATTTTCCATGGTGCCTTAAAGATCATGCTGAGCGCATTGCATTGTGTGATATACTGTCCCTCCCACTGTGCTCTATTGTACTCTGCATACTTGTTGTAGGTCATATAGGTCTGATATTCCAAATTTGCATACTTGCATACCTAAATGATGCATGCATTTATATTTTTCTTGTTCTTCCTCCTGCCAAAATCTCCATGGTTCAGTCAAATGAACTCACGTGACGCTCAGGGTCAAACCCCGCTACACCTGGCATGTGAGAGGGGAGATGTGGCCTGCGTACGCGAGTTGATCGAGGAATGCCAGGCTCGCACGGACGTCAAAGACAAAAACGGAGAGACGCCCATGCACTGCGCCGCTAAACAAGACTCCTCTGTTGTTGTAGAGGTGAGAGACGATTGCTCATATACTTTCAGTTTGGAGGTGGACTGATGGGAAAGAAGGATTTTGGATATTTAAACGTCGCTAATTGTGTATTTTGATTGTTGCACCTGTAGGTTTTGTGCTCTCAGCTCTGTGCCGGTGTTAATGAACTGAATGCTGCCGGAGAAACGCCGCTCCACATTGCTTGCCGCCTCGGCAGGGTTGGGGCGGTCAAAGGCCTGCTAGGGGGCGGAGCCCGCTGTGACATCATTGGGAGTAATGGCTATCCAATCCACAGTGCAATGAAGTGTAGCGAGAAAAGGTACAAGAAATGTTTAATAAATAATGTGCAGATCGTGTTTTGTGTACATTGTTAATACCATTTAGATCTCCAAAAATGAAGTAGTTCATCCAAATATAATATGTGCCATTTTTATTTACCTTAATGGCATACTTTCTTCAGTTGAACACAAACTATTTTATATTAAAATACCCTAATTTTATCTTCAGTAGGTTAATGTTTGTTTTCTGAAGTGAACTGATATTTTAAGCTTACTTGGCGAAGTTAAAATCCACCCAATATGTTCACATGTCATTAACATCAATATTTTATTGTTTCATTGTTATCTTTAGCTGCGTCGAAGCAATTTTATCCCTTAGCCCGAATCAAGTTCTGGCCGAGGATCCTGTTTATGGTGGGACGCCTCTACATTGGGCCAAAACCGCTGAGGTCTGGAATACTCAAAAGTTTGTTCATATTACCCAAAGAATCAACAGCTTACCGACTACCCTGCCTTGTTTTTCGTAGATGAGTCGTCTACTGCTAGACCGAGGGTGTAATGTTAACTACCTGAGCAAGACTGGAGAGAGTCCATTACACATCCTAACCAAGAGGGGGCGCTTTGAGGCTGCAATGACATTGCTGACCCATGGAGCCGACCCCAACATTAAGGGCCAGGATGGAAATACAGCTCTTCACCTTGCTATGAAGGTGTCAGCCATGAAATAAGAAATATCTGGATCATATTTAACCCTTTTAAAAAAGACTTCCATAGTAGGAAAAACAAATACTATAGAAGTCAATGGGTACCATCAGCTGTGTGCTCACCATCATTTATGTCTCTTCTACAGTTGGATCACATGGACCTGATTAAAGCTCTCATGGTGTTTGGAGCGGACGTCGAGGTTTACAATGATCTCGGAGAGACACCGGGACTCATCGCGGCCCGCACCAGCAAGGGTGAGAGGAGAAGGGATGATTTTAGATGTGTATGAGAAAGTAGAAACGCCTCAAACCAGTGTAGGACAATGAGGTTAAGCTCTCAACTTTTTAAAGTTGTATAACCGTCTAAATAAATGTGCTGCATGATGTCATATAAGGTGTATGCATGCAACCATAATCTCATCTAACAATCCAAAATGCATTATAAATTCATATTGAGCACAATCATAGACTTTTCCCAAAAAAGTTGCTGTTAATTTACTCACTTTCAGGCCATCCAAGATGTAGGTGGGATTATATCTTTTGGAGAACCGTAACATTTGTGAATCAAACCTTGGTGATTTATAAAATGCAAGTGCCATTTCTTTAAAGGGGCCATTTCACAAGACTTTTTTAAGATTTAAAATAAATCTTTGATGTCCCCAGAGTAAGTATGTGAAGTTTTAGCTCAAAATACCCCACATATAATTTATTATAACATTTTAAAATTGACACTTTGTAGGTTCGAGCAAAAATTTGCCGTTTTTGCGTGTTTCCTTTAAAATGCAAATGAGCTGATGAAAGGCAATAACTGATCGCTATAACGGTGGTTTGTTGAAATTGAAACTGTACTTTGCTGTCAATTTTTTTTTTTCTCTCAACTTAATGGCAGTGCCATCGTTGGATAGTGTAGATGAATGGGCAATATTATTACAATAAGATCCCCTTCTGACATCACAAGGGGAGCCAAATTTCAATTGACTATTTTTTCACAAAACTTTTTTTTTACATTTTCTAGGTTGATAGAAACAATGGGGATTCAAATATGGAAAAAGTCAGATTTTCATGATATGTCCCCTTTAAGATAAAAAAAAATGAATCCCCGTAGCTCAATGTGTTATTTTTGAGGTCTTATAAAGCAAAATGATGGACTTTTAAAAGAAACTAAACATTATTTGCAACATTATAGCCTGTAATTCATAGCCTCCGGTCCTTACCGTGTCTAGGTGAGTCTGAAACGTGAGCCATGTGACGCATAATGATGAATGTGCATCTTGGGTGTCCTCAAGACGCATAATGGTGAATGTGCATTTTGGGTGTCCTCATAGGGAGCAAGTTACAAGTAAATTGTCTTTTTTGGATAAACTATCGGACCACACATAAAAAAAAAACTTTTTAAAGTATATACAGTAGTTGGATCTGGAATTTTTTTATCAGTAAAATAACACTTTATAATATAATATACAGCGGGGAAAATAAGTATTTGACACATCAGCATTTTTATCAGTAAGGGGATTTCTGAGTGGGCCATTAACAGAAAAGTTCCACCAGATGTAGCCATCAAGCCAAATATTGAATTCATACAAAGAAATCAGAACATTTAAGTATACAAGTTGAGTCATAATAAGTAAAGTGAAATGACACGGGGAATAAGTATTGAACGCACTTTGTAAAAAAGCCGTTGTTGGTGATTACAGCTACTAGACGCCTCTTGTATAGAGAGACCAGTCGTCTGCATTGCTCAGGAGTGATTCTGGCCCATTCTTCCAACTTTGATCTTTAGTTCCCTCCATAGATTTTCTATGGGATTTAGGCAGGGTGATTGACTGGACCATTCAAATACTTATTTTCCCCACTGTAGATATTTTTGATAAGTTTATAGTAAATACATATGTTTGAATGTGTTTGATGTTTTGTACAGTAGGAACAGTTTGAGTTATAATGAAAAGAACCTCATGTTTGTTTTTGCTCATCTGTGTGTTTGTTCGCAATGCCTGTTTTCTATTCATGCCCTATTGTTTGTTTGCATTGTGTGGGTGCGCCTGTATGCATGTCTTTAACCCTCTGCTAATATTGAAGGGCCCAACCGCAAGGTGCTCTTGAACATGCTGTGTAGTGTAGGGGTTGAACGGTGTCACCCCCCCTCCCGCGACACCCCTCCCCCAAGAGTCAGCAAAGCTCCGCCTCCTGCTCTAGGTAAAACCCCGCCCTCAAAACCTCTGGGAACCCGTTTAAACCTGTCCTTCAGTTCCTGTCTTCCTGCGACCATAAACTGTGGCTCTGTTCCAATATTTCCCAATGCACAATAGCGTTCCTACAGCATGAAAATACATTACGTCCAAATACATTTGAATATACTGAACTATACTTTGCCATTAATAATGCATATTTAAAGTCAATATTATCTCCGCAGAGGTGTTCACAATGCTTGTTGCAGTGCATTTTAGGATTGCCTATTCTACAAAGAATACATGTGATGCCGTGCTGGGTTTTTGGACTAAAATATCTTAGCCTGCTGCATAATCTACCTTTTAAATTAGTTTAAAACGTATCTTTAATCTCTTAAAGGATGAACACAACTCGCTAGAAGTTGGAACAGAGCCTAAAAATGAGAAATGTGTATTCTTCTGCTGTCGATTTTTTTTTAAAATATATTTTCATCTCTCTCCAGAAATAAGAGTTTAATTTCCTCAGTTTTTCTTTGATTTCTGCCACTGCTTGTATTTGTAGACCTAATTCTTTTATGTGACACTTTTCCATGTGCTTGAAGAAACCATAGATATAAATACCTAGATGCCACATTACTTTACATTTAGCTGATCCAGATACATCCGCAGAACTGGTTTCAATTTGTAAAATTTCCAAATTATGTTCATTAGAAATAATCACAACCAAACTTACCAACAGTTCATTTGTCAATAATTTTTGAACGCCTTAAACGTTTAAATATAATCTGTGTCCCAATTCAAAGCCTACAAAATTTGTAGGACGTATTCTAAGACTGATTGCATCACAGATGCTTAAAAATGAAGACTCATAATGCGTCCTAATTTCTCCGCGCTGTTAAGAATTGAACAAATGGATCCTTCATAGCCGAGGCTATCCCACGATTTACATTTAACGCATGTAACGGCTGAATATAGCGGCTGGATATTTAAAAATAAACATTTAAAAACCTTTATTAAATAAAAGTGTTTATTTAGCTTTAGTATTATAAGTTATGTTTTGTAATAATAATATTCTGCGTATGTTGCGTATATTTTTATTTTGATATACTGTTGGTTAGTTTAATCCACATTAACGTTCAGAAGTCAGAAACGTCTTCGCTGTGTCCTGCTAACAGGCGCGGTGGGAGCGTGTAGCAGGTGACGCCATTTATGGTTCCTCCGAAGGCTAGACCGTCTTATTTCAGTTTTTTTCGTGGACTATGGAGGTTGCGACTTTTGAGTGCTCGCCTTTTGAGTCCTTAGTAGGTCGCAGCCTTCAAATTGGGACATAGCTATAGATGGTTTCACCAGACGCATGCACGTTGTCGCCGTTACGTTTCTAAACGGAATTTAACTTCTGGTCTCTGTTTGTTTAATGGTCTTACTAGTGGCTAAACTGAAATCTGGAAAAAAAACCTCTATTTGTTCCAAAAAAGCCATTTGTTTGTGTTGTTACTGCTGAAACTGTCTATAGCGAACAACATATTGCTGTTTCAATCTAGGTATTGTAAATCTATGATAGAATCAACTTGTCTATATTTAGATGTGTGTATGTGCTGAAGTTTATCTTATTCGTCACTACTTTCACATCTTGGTTGTGATTGGCCAACAGGGTTTGATGACATTGTGCATGTGGCGGCAGCTGTAGCTGCCATGAGCAGAGGATATACAGAGGTAGACGGGCCCGAGAGAGGATGCAAGAAGTATGTGTTAGAGTTTGTATGCATGTTTTAAAGATATAGACAGTATCAGTTAGATTAGAACATGTACACAGAATAATCTCTCGCTTTCTGATTTTTTCTAAGAATGGAGAGATTGCTGTGCCTTGATGGTGGAGGAATAAAGGGTCTGGTTCTGATCCAGTTGTTGATCGCTCTGGAGAAAGGGTCAGGTCGGCCCATTAGGGAACTCTTTGACTGGGTTTCTGGAACCAGCACTGGGGGCATTTTGGCCTTAGCTATTGTACACGGTGAGCAGATGTGAATCATCTAGTCCAAATCCCAAAACACCATAACACAAATCAAAATGTCATATATTAAGTAAATATAGTCCCTAACTAACATGCAAGGTTAGTAGTTTGCCATAACGGGTGTTGTGTAATGCAACACATGTAAACTAACATTTAGAGTTATAACTAGTATTAGTTTTGTTGTAAAGCATGTACACTGTAAAAACGTTGGTTTAACTTAAAAAATGAAGTTACCTGGGTGCCTTAAAATTTTGAATTGATTACATTTAAAAATATTAGTTGACACAACAATTTTTACACAGCATTTTTAAGTTGAATTAACTCAAAATGTTAAAGCTTTAAACCAGGTAACTCCCATTTTTTAAGTTGAACCAACAAATCTTTTTTACAGTGTATAACCTTTCTGTTTTATTGTTTTTGTGTACGCGAGCAGGTAAATCGATGGAGTATCTGCGCTGTCTGTACTTCAGAATGAAGGAAGAGGTGTTTAAAGGCCCCCGGCCTTATGAGTCTGGCCCACTGGAAGATTTTCTCAAGAAAGAGTTTGGGGAGAATACCAAGATGGCGGATGTCACTCACCCCAAGTTTGTACAATTTCAGTCAAATGGCGCTTTTTATGTTATGCATACGGAATAGACTTTGGCTACTATGAAAACTTTATAAATTCCCTAACAACCACCCAGGACATCTTAGCAACATCTAGCTACACTTTTACCCAAAGCAGTTTATCAAACCACTAGGAACCACAGTAAATTCATGAACAATGCATCTAATGTGACCCTGCTTGTGATGAATCAGTTTTGTCCTTTTTTGGGTGGGGGCACACTGGCCATTTTATGTGACTTTTTGGGATCAACATGCTCTGTGAAAGAGGTTAGTGTGTATATTAAACAACAACCCAGAAAATGACTTTTAAAAGGGATAGTTCACCTAAAAATGAAAATAATGTCATTAATGACGTTCCAAACGCGTAAGACCTCCGTTCATCTTCGGAACACAGTTTAAGATGTTTTAGATTAAGTCTAAAAGCTTTCTGACCCTCCATCAAAAATCTATGTAAGATATACTGTCCATGTCCAGAAAGGTAATAAAAACATCATCAAAGTAGTCCATGTGACATCAGTGGGTCAGTTAGAATGTGTTGAAGCATCGAAAATACATTTTGGTCCCAAAATAACAAAAATTACGACTTTATTCAGCATTGTCTTCTCTTCCGGTTCTGATGTGAACCGCGTGCACGAGTATATAGTCCCTAACTAACATGCAAACTAAGGTTAGTAGTTTGCCACAACAGGTGTTGTATAATACAGCACAGTAGCAACACAGGGTAACTAATATTTAGAGTTATTACTAGTATTAGTATTACACGTGACTGCAGTGACGCGACTGACGTGTTATCTGGTGCGCCCCAGCTTTTTTTGTGCACCCAAGCTTCATTTACAGTCTGAGGGAGACGCTCCGAAAAACGTACAGATATGAAATTTGGTAGGGTCATCTATCACCTCAAGCCCTACAAAAAAACTCTAAACCCCACAGGAAGTCGGCCATTTTGAATTTTCGCTGTTCCAATTTTCATTTTGTGATTTCTGTGTAAATTTTGGCATTTCCAGGCTTCATACTTTTACAAACTCCTCCTAAAGATTTGATCAAATCATCATCATATTTGGTCAATCTCATCTAAAGGCCTTTGCGATGTTAAATTGCAAAGATCTTGACTTTTCGTTGGTGGGTATGTCTGTGGCGGCTTGACAAATTTTGGCGTTTTTGCCATGAAACAGGAAGTGGCTCTAACTCAGGCATACAATATCAAATCTGACCCACGCTTCACATGTTTGATAAGGGTCTTGGCCTGAACACATTTCAATGCCACTTTTCAGTTACAGTCAAAGCGCCACCTAGAGGCAGCAGGAAATTACATGTTTTACGCTATGATTTACTGCTCTTAGAGATTTAATCAAATCATCTTAACCCTGGAGAACCCAAGAACCCTTCTCTTAGCATCAATTAACATTTGCCAAATTTGACCAGGGTTAAATTCATATCCCCCTGGTTCACAGCTTTACTAAGGCCATAGGGTGGCAGTAACCATACGTGCGAGGGCCCTACCATATTTAACTATATTTAATATAGTTTCTACTTCTCAGGGTGATGGTGACTAGCGTACTTGCAGACAGGCATCCAGGAGAACTACATCTGTTTAGAAATTACGACCCACCGGTCCTGCAAAGAAGCCCTCCGTACACGTCTACGGCCACGTTTAAACCCCTAACTGTACCACAAGGTAACTCTTGCTCTCTTGTATGTTTATTTTCTAGCTGTCGTTACATGAATTACCTTAAAATCACCTTGCCAAGGTCTGACACCCTCAGGGTTTATCAGTCATCTACCTCAAATGATGCGTGAAGTTTTATTGTCGCTGTTGCAGGGTGGGAGGATGAAGATGTTTTGGTAGTAGGATATTCTCGACCTCCCAGAAAGCGTAGGAAGGTGACAGACGAAGGTGTGTGTGTGAGAGAGAGAGAGAGTGTACTGTATGTTAATGGAAAGGTCACAGTTTATAAGATTTCTGGTGATTATATCGCACAGTTGCACTGGAGCCGTTTGTTTGTTTAGTGCGAGGGGAATCATCCGTTACTCTCTTTCTTTTAACTACTCCAAGTTTATCTTGCGTATGGTCATTCGCTCTCTCTTCTCTCAGAACAATTAGTTTGGCGTGCCGCCCGCTCCAGCGGAGCCGCTCCTACGTATTTTCGGCCAATGGGTCGCTTTCTGGATGGAGGTCTGCTGGCCAATAACCCTACGCTAGATGCCATGACGGAAATACATCAGTACAACAAAGCCCTAAAGGCACAGGTCTGTTACACCTCTTTCATAGCGAACAAATAAAATGTCCACTGTATTTCATTCACAATACCTTCTTCGTCAGGGCCGTGAGGTGGAGGTTTGCAGGTTAGGTGTGGTGGTCTCATTGGGTACCGGTAAACCACCACAGGTTGCTGTGACCTCGGTGGATGTTTTCAGGCCTTCGAACCCTCTGGAGCTCGCCAAGACCTTCTTTGGAGTCAAAGAACTGGGCAAGATGCTTGTGGACTGTGTGAGTTTACACGGCCTTAAAGGGCGTAACTATGTACCCTCCTGTCAGATTTACAACCCTATACACTAGCAATGTGCTAACAACTAGCCCGAAGGCCATGCTAGTCATCTAGCAATGCTCAGCATCAACACAGAGATTTGTAGAGATTTTAAATTGTCACAACAAGGAACAAACTGTGATTGGTCAAATCATTGTGGGTCTCTGACCTGAAAAGCTGTCAGTCAAATGTTTTAGGGTTTATTGTGATGTTCAGATTGTGTAGCGCTGTTGTTATTTTTGATGAAACTCTTGTGTTTTGTGTCTCTCAGTGCACAGACTCAGATGGCTGTGCGGTGGACCGTGCGAGCGCCTGGTGTGAGATGGCCGATATAAACTATCACAGGTTAGTAGGCTACACGTCGTTCTCTCAATGATAATGAGTTTGTTGTAATAAAGTGAGAGAGAAGAAATCATCCCTTATTCACAGCTTTAATGGTTATGGTGCTTCATGTACTGCAGATCTGTATGCTGAACTGTGAGATAATTCTGATCTCTCTCTCTCTCTCTTCTCTTGTCTTTTCTTTATTCCTCTCTTTTATCATAATGTGCATTGCTCTGACTTATGACCTCACCTGTTTTCATTTCAATAAATAAAAATAAATCTTCTTTTTCCTTTAATTTCATTGTACTACTTTCTTTGTTTTTTCCATTCCTTTTTACTTCTGCCTCCTTGATGTGTCCTTTCTTTCTTTCTTCATTCATTTATTCATTCATTCATTCTTTCCTTCATCCCTTTATTACTTTCTTTCTTTTTGCTTCCTTTATTCCTTTCTTTAATTTTTTCTTTACCTTTTTACTCCTCTCTTCCTGAATTGCATTCATCCATCTACTTTTCCTTTGTTTGTTTTCTTTATTTCATTCATTCGTTCGGTCATTTTTTCCCTCTCTTGCTTTCTTTCTTCCTTCCTTCCTTCCTTCCTTCATTTTCTTTCTTTCCACTGTACTTTCTTCCTTGCTTGTTTTATTCTCTTCCTTTCTTGCTTCCTTCCTTGTTTTACTTTCTTTCCTTCTTTGTTTTATTTTCGTTCTTTCCTTCCTTCCTTCCTTGTTAAATTTTCTTGCATTCCTTCCTTCTTTCTTCCCTTTTTTTCTTTTTGCTTCCTTTATTTCTTAAATTTTTTTTCACTTTTTACTTTTCTTTTCCTGAATTGCATTCATGCATCTAATTTTCCTTTGTTTTCTTTCTTTCTTTCTTTCTTTCTTTCTTTCTTTCTTTCTTTCTTTCATTAATTCGGTCGTTCATTGTTTCCTGCCTTGCTTTCTCCCTTTCTTGCTTCCTTCCATGTTTTACTTACTTTCTTTCTTTTCCTTCCTTCCTTCTCCCCTTTCTTTCTTTTTGCTTTCTTTCTTTATTTATTTCTTTAATTTTTTTTCACTTTTTACTTTTCTCTTCCTGAATTGCATTCATCCATCTAATTTTCCTTCATTTTCTTTCTTTCTTTCTTTCTTTCATTCATTTATTCATTCATTCATTCATTCGGTCGGTCGGTCGTTCGTTGTTTCCTGCCTTGCTTCCTTTCCTCTTTCCTTGTTTTATTTTCTTTATTTCCTTTCCTTCTTTGCTTGTTAAATTTTCTTGCCTTCCTTCCTTCCTTCTCCCCTTTCTTTCTTTTTGCTTTCTTTATTTCTTTCTTTATTTCTTTCTTAATTTTTTTTTCACTTTTTACTTTTCTCTTCCTGAATTGCATTCATCCATCTAATTTTCCTTCATTTTCTTTCTTTCTTTCTTTCTTTCTTTCTTTCTTTCTTTCTTTCTTTCTTTCTCTCTTTCTCTCTTTCATTCATTCATTCATTTATTCATTCATTCATTCGGTCGGTCGTTCGTTGTTTCCTGCCTTGCTTCCTTCCTTTCTTGCTTCCTTCATTTTCTTTCTTTTCATCCATGCTTGCTTCCTTGCTTGTTTTATTTTCTTTCTTTCTTTCTTCCTTGCTTTATTCATTTCTTTTTTACATTTAATTAATCCTTTATTAAATTCGTGTTTCCTTCCTTCCCTTCTTTATTTCATTATTTTATTTTATCATTTTCCTTTTTTACTTCTCTTTTTCTCCCTTCCTGAATTGTAATCTGTCATCAATCTACTCCTTCCTTCCTTCCATCCTTCCTTAATTTCTTTCTTTCTTGTTTTATTTTTTATTTTCTTTCCTTTCTTCCTTGTTTTCTTTTCTTTCCTTCTTTAACTCTTTCACCGCCAGCGTTTTTAAAAAAAGTTGCCAGCCAGCGCCAGCGTTTTTCATGATTTTCACCAAAGTTTAATGCCTTCCAGAAAATGTTCTTCTTTAAATATATAAACATACAATATACCAAATGAAAGAACAGACCCTCTGCTTTCAAACAAAAAAAACCGTTTCATCCTACCTTCAGTGGTTCTTTTGCAATCAGCTTTTGAATATGGGTAGGTTTTTGCAAAAACACCATATTTTGAGCAAAAAGCAGAGATAATTCCATTTTTATGACGGAATTTTCATAGAGATCCCATTCAGAGCGATCTTTAAAACAGACACGGTGTCGTGAGCAATCCAGTCCCCCCGAGCAATTCTGCCCCCCTAGGACCCCAATTGGTACCTAGCAGTAATGCCTGGTCAAAAACTTGTCATCGCGATATCTTGATGCTAATGGCTAATCGAAGCTGCGTTAGTGGTGTAGCAAGCTAGGTACTTTTTACAAAATAGAAGCATACAAAATATTTTTAAAATAAAAGCTTACAAAAATAATATAATTAATGAACTAATATTCATGTTGCAAACACGTGAGCAGCACGTAATGACACACGTAATCGCCTAAAAACCCAAATCTGAACGTGAAACATATTTTTTTAAACCTCAGGATTAAAAAAAATGACATTACGTTATTACGGTGAGTGCAACTGGTGTTTGTGTATGCTAAGCTGGTACGTCACGTTAAGCTAATTAAAAAAAATCTAAGAACGAGATTTGGTAGATCTCACCACCTAGAGCATCAGTTATATACTACTATATTAAACGGATAATTTAAAATAGACCAATTGTAATTTTAACAACATTCTAACGATATAAATCATCACGAAAATTTGAAGGAATTGTAATAAGGCGCTACAAAGGCTACCCATGATGAGTTTTTTCAGCCAATGGAATTACGCGGGGTCCTAGGGGGGCAGAATTGCTCGGGGGGACTGGATTGCTCATGACAACGGACATGCAGCAGCTTGCCATAGGGCAATACTTCCGGTTTTAAAAAGTTGCGGAAGGGCGCCACCTGGTGGATAATAGCGGTATTGCGGAATGACGGAAAATCTCGTCATTGGCGGGGAAGCGTTTTCTCTTAATTGACGAGATATCTCGTCAATGGCGGGGAAAGAGTTAATTTCTTCCTTGTTTTATTTTCTTTTTCCTTTCTTGTGTTTTTTCTTTCCTTTTTTCCTTCCTCTAATGTTTTATTTTTATTCCTTCCATGTTTCCTTTTTATCCTTATCCTTCCTTCCTTGTTTTATTTTCTTATTTTCCATCCTTACTTCCTCTCTTGTTTTATTTTCCTTCCTTTCTCCTTCCTCTCTTTATTCCTTTCTTTCTTTTTGCTTCCTTTATTCCTTTCTTAAATGTTTTTTCTTTAACCTTTTACTTATCTCTTCCTGAATTGCATTTATCCATCCATCCATCTACTTTTCCTTCATTTTTTCCCTTCCTTCCTTCCTTCTTTGTTTGTTTTATTTTTTGTTTTCTTTCTTTAATCCTTCATTAATTTCTTCTTTACTTTCCCTTCCTCCTTTATTCGATTCTTGTTTCCTTCTTTCATTTCTTTCACTGAATTGCACCATCTGTCATCCATCTATTCTTCCTTCCTCTCATTCTCTCTTTGTCACTTTTTTCAGGTTGAGTCCTCAGCTGTCTCAAGAGGTGATGTTGGATGAGGTCAGTGACTCTGTGTTGGTTGACATGCTGTGGGAGACTCAGATGTACCTGTATGAGCACAGAGACGTTATACAAACCATCTGCCAGCAGCTGCTGCAGCTCTGACACAACACAAACTCTTACAGATTACAACAAGCTTAATATGCAAAAAAGTTATGCACTTGTTTACATTGGTGTATATAACATATAAAGTTTTATTTGTGTGATACACAAGTTGGACTGAGGTCAAAACGACATACATGAAGTATATGACTATAAAGTATATGAAGAAGAGTGTTGTGAAGTGCTTTTCATATTTTTATGGATGCTAATATTCTCAGTATTTCTGTGTGTGTCATTTTCAAGAAAGGGCAAACTTGTAGCTTTCTCTAAATAGTTTTTTTATGTAAATGCATTCATTTAACTATTTAACAATCTTAAGATTAATGGGGGGATGTTTTTCAATCTATCATGTATTGGATTTGTATACTTGAATTTGTGTATTTCTCAGTCTATGATACATAGAAGTGGTAATTAAAGATGATACTGACGTTTCTTTTAACTATGAGAAAGATCAAGCACTCAGTACCTCCTGCATTCCCTTTAGCATTGTTTTGAATTCATTTTTGTTTTGGGTTTTTGTAACATGCTTTTTATTGACTACCAACAGTTTTATCATCATGTGTATTTTATACTTGACACTGGAAGCAAATCTGTTGTTTGAAGACCAAACTGACATTTTACCATAACTTGCTGCTGTGGCGTTGTGGGTTTGAAATCTTTTAATGATATGAAGTGATTATAAACCTGAAATATACAAAATAAAAATATTGCACTGATAATGATGCTGCTTTATTGACTACTATTAAATATGAATTACAAATATGTTTATATTAAAAGGAAAATGTCCCTTAAAGAAGTAAAGACAAATCAGTTATGCTCCCACAAATATTTTACATTATATATACATTGCTTGAAGTGCACCTATTTTATTGCTAAAAACAACGTTATTTTGTGGTTTTTGTATAAAACAATGTGTTTGGGTGGTTTATGGTTCGAAAAACACATTATTTTCCACATACAGTACATTTTTGTAGGTCCATATATCCCTCTCTTCCTCAAACGCATTTTGTACAAAACTCATTGATTTGAAAAACTCTGGGTCCCTGATTGGCCAGCTAATCTGTATATTGTGATTGGCCTGAATACCTCTGACGTCAGCAGGAAATGTGACGCTCCTTACCATGTTTGAAAGATTCGCTTGCAATGCTAACAGTAGTTTACTTACAGGCTGCGAGTCAAAACTTGAGGAATTATGATAATGTTGGTCTTCACTATAAGGTGACAAGACGTCCCCGTTCTCCGGGACAGTCCCATTTTTTGGTGTTCTGTCCTCAACTGGATCTGTCCCCATTTTACAGCATGTCCAAAACAACTAGCAAATACACTGAGAAAGACCGATCAACATTTACTGGAGCAATCATGTAATTATTATTTTCACCAGCAGAGGGAGCTGCGAGCTACACTTGTTTGCGTGCCACTGCTTTAGCGATGAAGACTTTACACAAGACACAAGAAAGCATCGTCAAAGTTATCGGGGGTTAAGGTAACTACTCATGTTTAAAAAAATTATTTAAAGAAATTGTTCAATTAAAAAAATTATTCTTGTTTTCAGTACAAATATGAAAAAATTCTTAAATCAGGATGCATTTTCAAGAAAATAAGTTTAGTATTTAGACCAGAAATATAAAATTTAAGTGAATTTGTGCTTAAAACAAGCAAAAAAATCGGGTAAGAAAAAATTTTTTGAAATAAGTTTACATTTAATTCAAGATAAATTCAATAAATACACTACAAAAAATTATTTTCAAGATTTTTTTTTTTTAGTATTTTTGTCTTGTTTTCAGTAAAAATATCAAAAAATTCTTAAATTAAGATGCTTTTTCTTTATGAGCTAAAAATAAGTCTAGTTTTTAAAACAAAAATATCAAATTTAAGTGATTTTGTGCATAAAATGAGCAAAAAATCTGCCAATGGGCTTATTTTTTATTTTTATTTTTTTGCTTGTTTTATGCACAAAATCACTTAAATTTGATATTTTGGGTCTAAATACTAGACTTATTTTCTTGGGTCCTTTTGATAATTAAGAAAAAGCATCTTAATTTAAGAATTTTTAGATATTTTTAAGAATTTTATTTCTTGAAAATCATTTTTTTGCAGTGTATTTTTTAACCCATTGGCAGATTATTATTATTATTATTATTATTTTGCTTGTTTTAAGCACAAATTCACCTTAATTTGATATGTTTTGTCTTAAAGCGATAGTTTTTATTCTAAAGTGATTTTGCTCATCAAGAAAATGCATGAATTTTTAGATATTTGTAGGCCACTGAAAACAAGACAAAAATACTTTTTTTTTTTGCAGTGAACCCACAACAATAAAAAGATGAAAACATTCAAAAAAAGTTTTGTTCCCATCTTTTTAATTCATAGATAAAAACAAATAACATTTTATTGATATTTTGATCATTGAATTAGGAAATGTCCCCAGTTTTCATTAAAAAAATCTTGTCATTTTACTTTATTACATCACTAATCCCAGGAAGTAAATTGCCTACATGTAGTCCAAGAAAAGAGATTTACGTTGGAGACGATAACTCGCTTCATCGTTTACTTTGGGGTTTGTACCTTTTGTATATCGTTAACATGTACTAATACACACCAAAGGACCATAGGTGCCCTTTAACAAATTTATAAGACCACCACACAAAGTAACGTTTGTGCCATAAATTAACAGTAAATACAAACGATAAAAAATAATGGCTAGTGCGGTAAATACAATATCATAGACAGTTTCATTGCATGCCATAATTATGCGCCTGGCCCAAAGTAAACTTCTGGTCTGTGGTTGTTTATCTGTCTGGCTATAGAAAGTTTCCTCATTAACAACTTAAACAAGTGGCTTTTCGTGGTCAACACGTAACTTCCGGCAAATTCCGCTAAGAATAAATAACAAAAAAGTACTTTAAACATAGTTTATTTGTATAAAAAGCAAAATAAACAACACTTAGATTACTTAGGAAACCAAACATTTGTTATTTTGTACGAGGTATTTGTTCAACAGTTTAGCAACTAGTCAGACCATTAAAAAAACTGAAACCGGAAGTAAAGTTCGGACCAGACGCGTATTACGTCACGGCACGTGCGTACGATGAAACCGTCTATAGCGACTAAACTGACCTCTGGAATAGTGCTGTGTTCAAAATTTTGATACAACAATACATCGTCATCAACATTGATTAGCGGAAAAAAATTAACAATACTTTTTATTGACATTTATAAAACATAGAAAAAGCGCAAATCTGTAATAGAAACCAATGAGTGTCTCAATACTGCAGGTCAGTTGTGTAACCACCTTAAGCATTACTCTTACATCTGTTCTCTCAGTTAAAGTGTGTATCTACTGCCCGCCTGTCAGACAGACGCTCTTCTCCTTCACATCATGTCATGAGACGAGTAAATAATTCAAAACCCCGGGCCGTATCGAATGTGGGCTCTCTCTCAGCCTCACTCGCCCTATAAGAGTCACTAATAGAGACCCAATACAGACATAAGGAGAGTGTGTGTCATCATACACTCATATTGTGTTTGGTACCTCAGCAACACGCGCCGCGAAATAACTACAACTGAAAAACTTTCACAATCACAGGTATGTAATCCTACCTCCCATCCAGTAAATCTTATAATATTTAGAGTATTGTCAACAAAGTTTTGTTTGTCTGTAATGTGTGTACTGTTCCTTTAATTGTGGTTTTCATCTATAATGTGTGTACTGTACCTTTAATTATGTTTTTTCGACAGAAACGGGATGGCTGCTGCTAACAGTGACATTTTACATAGATCAACCCTGAGTGTTTACAATGTGAGTCTTGTATTTCTCCATTTTAGCTGTAATGGCTTAATGAGAATGCTTA
This sequence comes from Misgurnus mizolepis, assembly GCA_025389145.1. Taxonomy (NCBI): domain Eukaryota; kingdom Metazoa; phylum Chordata; class Actinopteri; order Cypriniformes; family Cobitidae; genus Misgurnus; species Misgurnus mizolepis. The sequence goes on along the minus strand of JAIFKI010000021.1, from coordinate 26,815,713 downwards.
TAAATTATGCAAATGAATTTCACGGGTTGCTGGAGTGCTTTATAATGGTTAATCACGACTTTCTGCGGTCAGGTGTTTCTGTATGACTGACTAAGTTACTACAATTTTCCTAAATTTATTGGACCGTTGTTATAGGAAAATTATTACTGTGCTAGTTTTACGTTATAGCAAAGGGTTAAACCAGTTAAATATACCACAATAATAAATATTTAATGTCCATTCATTTATTTATTTTAAAAGTACACTAGTGCTGGGAAAAGATTAATCGCGATTAATCGCATACAAAATAAAAATGATCTTTTGCATAATATATGTGTGTGTACTGTGTGTAATTATCATGTATATTTAACAACACACACATACATATATTTATTTCAGATTTTGTTTAAATTAATATATTTTATATATTTAAGCATTTAATGTCCATTCATTTATTTATTTTAAAAGTACACTAGTGCTGGGCAAAGATTAATCGCGATTAATCGCATGCAAAATAAAAGTTATTTTTTGCATAATATATGTGTGTGTACTGTGTGTAATTATAATGTATATTTAACAACACACACATACATATATTTATTTCAGAATTTTTAAAATATATATATATATATATATATATATATATATATATATATATATTTAAAAAAATATATGTATTTATATATATTTTGTATGTATTTTATATGTATCTGGGCTGGGAAAATATTAATCGCGACATATATTTATTTCAGATTTTGTTTAAATAAATATATTTTATATATTTAAACATTTAATGTCCATTAATTTATTTATTTTAAAAGTACACTAGTGCTGGGCAAAGATTAATCGCGATTAATCGCATTCAAAATAAAAGTTATTTTTTGCATAATATATGTGTGTGTACTGTGTGTAATTATTATGTATATTTAACAACACACACATACATATACTTATTTCAGAATTTTTTTAATATATATATATATATATATATATTTAAAAAATATATGTATTTCTATATATTTTGTATGTATTTTATATGTATCTGGGCTGGGAAAATATTAATCGCGACATATTTTTATTTCAGATTTTTTTAATAAATATATTTTATATATTTAAACATTTAATGTCCATTCATTTATTTATTTTAAAAGTACACTAGTGCTGGGCAAAGATTAATCGCGATTAATCGCATACAAAATAAAAGTGCTTTTTTGCATAATATATGTGTGTGTACTGTGTGTAATTATTATGTATATTTAACAACACACACATACATATATTTATTTCAGAATTTTTTTAATATATATATATATATATATATATATATATATATATTTAAAAAAATATATGTATATATATATATATATATTTTGTATGTATTTTATATGTATCTGGGCTGGGAAAATATTAATCGCGACATATATTTATTTCAGATGTTTTTAAATAAATATATTTTATATATTTAAACATTTAATGTCTATTCATTTATTTATTTTAAAAGTACACTAGTGCTGGGCAAAGATTAATTGCGATTAATCGCATACAAAATAAAAGTGCTTTTTTGCATAATATATGTGTGTGTACTGTGTGTAATTATTATGTGTATCTAACCACAAACATACATATATTGAATTTAAAAAAAAATATGTATATATATATATATTTAAAATATATATATATATATATATATATATATATATATATATATATATATATATATATATATATATATATATATATATATATATATATATATATATATATATGTATTTAAAACAATTCTGGGATGGGAAAAGATTAATCGCGACATATATTTATTTCAAAATTTATATATGAATAATATCGCGATTAATTGCATGCAAAATAAAAGTTATTTTTTATGTGTGTGTACTGTGTGTAATTATTGTGTATATTTTAATTTATATATAATATATATATATATATAATATAAAATAAACATATATACACATTTAAATGTTTCTTAAATACACACATGTGTGTTTGTGTGTGTGTATTTATATGTACATAATAATTACACATAGCACACACTCATATATTATGCCAAAAATCACTTTTATTTTGTATGCGATTAATCGCAATTAATCTTTTCCCATCCCAATATATATATATATTGTTTTGGCTTATACAGAATCTCGTGGATGAGTTCAACCCCGGCTTACAAAAGCTAGTTATTTTGGGGAACAGCTACATGAAAGCTTTTCAAGGTGAGCGTATGTGCAGTTTCATATTTGGTTTTCAAAGAAGTAAAATGTAGGTGGTTAAATATATAAAAAATGTGATAAAAGTGGTAAGCCGGCATCCCCGTCTGGTCCAGCTAAACACTAACTTGGTCAGACAGGGAGACCAGCTTAAACCAGTTAAAACACCTTGTACTTTTCTTTCTGAACTATTTTGTGATATATTGTTGTATATATGTGTGTGTATATTTAAAGCCCTGGCTCAGACGAGTGAGGCCTACTTCAGTTTTCTTGCGAAGATGGGCGAGCAAGCACTCAACACTTTATCATCCAAATCGCTCGGTAAGATTGAAATGTCTTGTGTTCTGTGTGTCTAAACAGACAGATTGCGTCGCAAGATGTCCACCCGGTTGATCTGTCTTTTCTGGCTTCATCAGAGATTGTTTATGCTTCATACAGTAGATGTTTCTGTGAACCGTGACCAATGGCAGATGCTTTCTCACATCTACCATAAAACACAAGATTCGGCTTTTTTATAGTGCATGTTCTGGCATTGGTGTAAAGGGTTAAAAGCAGAAAAATTGTAACGTATCTGATAGCTTTGGTTAAATAGCTTTGGTGTTCATTTCGCATGTTATTATAATGTAATTAACATCCATTAGAAACTGTTGAGCAGGTGCAGTAAGACAGGTGTGTGTGTGTGTGTGCGTCTGTGTGAGGTCGAGTTACGATGTCAGCGTTCACATTTAAATTATAGATGAACGGTGTCATTCTTTCACCCCTCTAAATTCATTGATTCACCCCAGTGCGGTACACCACGATTACTATGCACATATGAAAGTTGACACAGACGATAGTATTTTTGAGTTTTGGACATGTACCGCAAAAAAAAAACACGTTTTCTGAACATATGAACATGTGATATAGTTTGAATTATCTTTGAGTAGCCTTATATAATCTGGTAATAATTTAAGACATATTTTAACGTATAACCTTTTATTATACAATTATATACAATGAATTTTCTCATATTGCAAACCTTCAGACAAGTATTGCTAATGTGAAAAGAGTCTTTGGTAATATATATTTGGTTCAAAATTCTTCTGCCCACATTATCCCCTCCATTCATCATATTACACCTGTCTTGCAACAGCTACATTGGCTTCTCATTATTTTCCATATAAAGTATAAATTTATAATTGCACTATAGATTAAATAAATATAATAAATATAGATTTTAATTAAATTTAACTGAACTGGATTGTATGGAATCAATTTGAATTGGTTGATCTTTCATTAAATTCCAATCATAACAGGCTGCGATCCCATGTACAGTAGTAACATCCTTTACAAAACCTTTTCTTCTATATCTGCAGATAATAAATATGTATTCATAATGATTGATTGAATGAAAGTATTTGTTTGTCTTCAGGTGATGTGCTGATTCAGATATCAGAGACCCAGCGCAAGCTGACAGCTGAGGTGAAGGGTGTGGTGAGGATCTTTATGTTCCAGCATCTTCATATTGATAGCTGTATTGGCAATGTCTCAGCAGGACTAGTTTGATGGTTAAGGGAATGTTTACCAGATTGAGTAACAACACAAGCTGGACTACAAAAAAAACCCATCTCAACTCATTCCTTATTTCTCATTTTCCTTATTCCTTATAAGTCAAAGCTTTTATCTATCTCAAGTTCAACAATCTATGCTGTGAAAAGTGCTTTACAAATAGAACTGAATTTAAACGAAAAGTTGGACAAATTGTTTTGTTTCAGTTTTGTTGGTTCCATGTGGAGGTTCTGCAGGCAATGGACAAGAATGTGAAGCTGGATGAGGAGTACATTGAGGTGAGAGTGGACCAGTGCAGGCTTTAAATATATTGAGAATAGGGGTGTGTATATACAGTATATACAGTAATTGTAAAGCAAGTATTGTAGAGCTTATATAAGCTGTGCGTGTGTGTGTAGGGAAGCCGTAGAGTCTATGAACTGGAGGTAAGAAATCAGGCTGCAGTTCTGGAGAGGCAGCTGAGACGTGGAGCATTCAGAGACTCGCTGGTAAGATCAAAACTGATGTGCATTTGTTGTATGATGTTATTTTACAATGTCAGTAATTTTATTGGCAACCGCCTTCAGTGTTTCTTTATAGCATCTGTTGCTGATGCTGTACGGGAATATATCCCATTATGCATAGCGACAAACATACAATATATCCCAGAATGCATTGCAACAAACAAACAATATATCCCAGAATGCATTGCAACAAACATACAATATATCCCAAAAAGCATTGCAACAAACATACAATATATCCCATAATGCATTGCACCAAAAATGCAATATATCCCAGAATGCATTGCAAAAAAACATAAAATATATCCCAGAATGCATTGCAACAAACATACAATATATCCCAGAATGCATTGCAACAAACATGCAATATATCCCAGAATGCATTGCAAAAAAAACATAAAATATATCCCAGAATGCATTGCAACAAACATATAATATATCCCAGAATGCATTGCAACAAACATATAATATATCCCAGAATGCATTGCAAACAGCATTCTAAAAAATATGCCAGAATGCATTACAACAAACATTTTACAATATATTCCAGAATGCATTGCAACAAACATACAATATATCCCAGAATGCATTGCAACAGACATACAATATATCCCAGAATGCATTGCAAAAACATTATACAATATATCCCAGAATGCATTGCAACAAACATATAATATATCCCAGAATGAATTGCAACAAACATATAATATATCCCAGAAGGCATTGCAACAAACAAACATATATCCCAGAAGGCATTGCAACAAACAAACATATATCCCTGAATGCATTGCAACAAACATACAATATATCCCAGAATGCCTTGCAAAAACATAATACAATATATTTCAGAATGCATTGCAAAAACATTATACAATATATTCCAGAATGCATTGCAACAAACATACAATATATCCCAGAATGAATTGCAACAAACATATAATATATCCCAGAAGGCATTGCAACAAACAAACATATATCCCTGAATGCATTGCAACAAACATACAATATATCCCAGAAGGCATTGCAACAAACAAACATATATCCCTGAATGCATTGCAACAAACATACAATATATCCCAAAATGCATTGCAACAAACATACAATATATCCCATAATGCATTGCAACAAACATGCAATATATCCCAGAATGCATTGCAAAAAAACATAAAATATATCCCAGAATGCATTGCAAAAAAACATAAAATATATCCCAGAATGCATTGCAACAAACATACAATATATCCAAGAATGCATTGCAACAAACATGCAATATATCCCAGAATGCATTGCAAAAAACATAAAATATATCCCAGAATGCATTGCAACAAACATATAATATATCCCAGAATGCATTGCAACAAACATATAATATATCCCAGAATCCATTGCAAACAGCATTCTAAAAAATATGCCAGAATGCATTACAACAAACATTTTACAATATATTCCAGAATGCATTGCAACAAACATACAATATATCCCAGAATGCATTGCAACAGACATACAATATATCCCAGAATGCATTGCAAAAACATTATACAATAGGCTTGTTTGAGATGAGCAAATTCTGCGCAGAATCGATCACTGGTGATCAGCGCAAGATGCATTCCGGTTAGAAAAGTGTCCGACTTACGTCCGACTTGCTCTGATGTCACGCTGACGTGTACAAAATAACTCTCGCGATGGAGAGGCGGGCTCGTCGGATTCTACAGCCGAGCGCAGTTGCTCTCCACCGACTGCGTTGACGAAAAGCACGATGGGAAAAGACTTGCTGACGACATAGCTTAATGCTGATTTGCCCGGGAATGTCAGCTGATGACTTTTTAATTCTAAAAACTCCACTTCCTGCAGTAGTTTTTATATTTATTCAACTTGTTCTTGACTTATGACATTTATATTATTAATAAATTCCTTTAAACTTTTATATTGGTGTTGTATTATTTGTACAGTGTGCTGTTTATATTTCACACAGAAATGAATTTGTATTACGTCTAGACTTAGATTACATCCTAAGATTTACTAAGAAGCCTTTTCCAATAATGAACAGTTCAGCTTTGTTGATTCTCCTTATAAACATCTTAATGTAAATGCATTTGTTGGTTTTTCAGTTGCATCTATTTAATCCGCGATAAAATACGCGAACGCGATCTCTTCCATTGCTGACGTTTGCAGTCAACAACACTGCGAGATTCATGAAGCGTCCGGCTTGCCTCCACTTTTTTTACTCCTCCCCTCACTGCAGCCGGCTACTCTCGCCTATATTTCAGGCGAGGCAAGCTGCATCTCAAACAAGCCTAATATATCCCAGAATGCATTGCAACAAACATATAATATATCCCAGAATGAATTGCAACAAACATATAATATATCCCAGAAGGCATTGCAACAAACAAACATATATCCCAGAAGGCATTGCAACAAACAAACATATATCCCTGAATGCATTGCAACAAACATACAATATATCCCAGAATGCCTTGCAAAAACATAATACAATATATTTCAGAATGCATTGCAAAAACATTATACAATATATCCCAGAATGCATTGCAACAAACATACAATATATCCCAGAATGCATTGCAACGAACATATAATATATACCAGAATGCATTGCAACAAACAAACATATATCCCTGAATGCATTGCAACAAACATACAATATATCCCAGAATGCATTGCAAAAACATTATACAATATATCCCAGAATGCATTGCAACAAACATACAATATATCCCAGAAGGCATTGCAACAAACAAACATATATCCCTGAATGCATTGCAACAAACATACAATATATCCCAGAATGCATTGCAAAAACATAATACAATATATTTCAGAATGCATTGCAAAAACATTATACAATATATCCCAGAATGCATTGCAACAAACATACAATATATCCCAGAATGCATTGCAACGAACATATAATATATCCCAGAATGCATTGCAAACAGCACAATCAACATTTTATTCTTTTTTTAAAAAAATAAATTTTTTTTTAAATTTTATCAAGTAAAATAAAGGTTTTAGTAGAACTAATAGTTAATAATCTAATAAAAAAATCATTATTTTACCTAAAACTTGTTTGTCTCTATTCTTTTTGATTATTTTATTACCATTTTTCATGAATGAATGGACTGTGAACAATAATCAAATCTGTGTGATGTATGTTGTGTGATTATTAACAGTGTTTTGTATCCATTCAGTCACTTATATATAAGGTTCAGATAGGATGCCTATGTAGACAGCATTCAGTCAAGCAGCTCTCTAGGGTCTGAACACTTGTGTTTATGGGTTTCACACTCAATGCAGGAGGGTAGCGAGTACATGCAATACCTGAGACAAAGCCAGCAGGAAATTCTTAAAGAGGAAGAGAGAAGGTATCGTTTCCTGGCCGAGAAACACTGCGGACTCACACAGTCTCTACTGTTTCTTATCAACAAGGTACAGCTGCCTGCTGCAGAAGTTCATTAACAGTGTGCGGTCAGACATGTGCAACCTACTTCAGTACTTACCGAACCTTATCAGGCCAATGCATGAGTACACCTTTATTTCCCATGTGTTGACAGACAGGGGTATCTCTACAGCAGAGAGCCGATGGCTGGAAAGAGAGAGTCAGCGAGACCAGAAGCTCCAGACCTCGAACGCCCACTCCGTCAGATCAAGAGTCTCAGGTGACATTGGCATGATGGGAATGAACTGTAATTAATCATCAATCCATAATATTTCTGGTCCAGACGCAGAGGCATTTCTGACATTTTTTAAAATGTTGTACTTAAATGGGTAAAGGTGGGGATTTCACTTTAAATTGTGACACACCGCACAGCAATTCGACTGGTGGATGAATTAAGAAGTTGTATTATTTCTTACACTGAAAAAATTGATTCATTCAATTACTTAAATGTAGCTTAAATAAATGGATTGTAACCACTTACCTTAAAAAATTGAGTAAATTGAATGAATCATGACATCATGCCAAAGTGAAAAGCCATTCACAATCCATATTTTGAAGTGAAACAGGACCGGACTTGATTTATTTATTGGAAGTTGTTTGGATTAAGACAAAAATGTTAGGGTATTTATTTATTATGGATATTTATTACATGCACTCACAAAAGGTACCTTTTAAAAAGGTCCTAATATGTACCATTTAGGTACAGATACACAGAAAAAAATGATTCATTCAATTTACTCATTTCTTTTAAGGTAAGTGGTTGCAGTCAATTTATTTAAGCTACATTAAAACAAAAGTTTTTTATTTTTTTCTATTTTTTATTTTTTTGTTTAAATTTAGCTTAAATAAATTGATTGCAACCACTTACCTTAAAAAAATGAGTAAATTGAATGAATCATTTTTTTTTCAGTGTATGTACATTTAAAGTACCATTATGGTACCAATGTGTACCTTAGAGGTACCAAAATGCACATTTTAGCTACAAAATTTTACTTTTTGGAAATGTACCAACCCAGTGACAACTTTTGTACCTTCATAGAGTGAGCAAATAGAAGTGTTTCATTGATAAATTGTTAATTTGTATAAGCAATTTCTTTGTGTCAAGTAAGAAACCTGATATTTGTTTGTTTATTTATTTGCACAATTTAAAAATTAAATACAAATTTTAAAGAAAATATAATTTATATACAGTGCAAGAAAAAGCACAAATCCCAAAGAGTTTATTAAAAGAGTTCACTTATATAAATATATATATATATATATATATATATATATATATATATATATTTTTTTTTTTTTTCAAATTATAAGATACTACATTTATATAAAGACATTTTTATAACTTCACTGAAAAAAATGCTACATTTAAGCAAAAGTTATTTATTTGATTTATTTCACATTTTTTGCTTAAATGTAGCTTAAATAAATGTTCATTGTACAAACTAAAGAAAAATGTATAAGATTACAACAACCAATACGTTTAAATTTAAAATCTTGTAATTTAGGGAAAATAAATTATATATATATATATATATATATATATATATATATATATATATATATATATATATATATACATTTTTTCCAAAATTACAAGATTTTAAATTTAATTAATTTTTATTAACTATTTATATGTTTAGCTAAAATATTTCTTTCAATGTTTCAACTAACAAAAAAATAATATATATATATATATATATATATATATTTTTTCCCCAAAATTGTAAGATACTACATTTATATAAAGAATTTTATATAACTACACGTTTAAATTTAAAATCTTGTAATTTTGGAAAAGATTTTAAATTTAAACGTATTGGTACACTGAAAAATTATTTATACACTGAATATATACATTCATATATGAAATTTAAACAAAAGTTTTTTTTTTTTTTTTTTTTTTTTTAAATGTTACTTATATAAACTGATTGCAACCACTTACCTTAAAAAATGTAGTAAATTGAATGAATTTTTTTTTTCAGGCTACAAACTAAAGAAAAAATGTATAATATTACAACAACCACAAATATCTATAGTAAGATAATAAAAAATAAATGAGATATTCATATATATTCATATTTTAACAACACAATAGTAATGTTTTTACCTGCATTTTAGAAACAGTGCATTATGTATGCATTTATGCAAGTCTTAGTGTAAACATGCAATACATACAAAGTATAAAATATGCATTCATCTGTAAAGTAAACTTAAATAAACTTAGGTCACTTTTGATGTCTTGCAGTTAAGGAGTTCTTTAGGTTCTTTTCTTCAGACTGGAGATCGAGCAATGTCGCATGAGCCGCTTGGCAGAGTGCCCTCTAGAGGTCTGGAGACTCAATTTATACCCTCATACGCCCTCTGATTCACAAAAAGTTGGCTATATTAAATTTGTAATGATAAGAAACTTAACCACCTTATACTCACTTTAAAGGGGACATATCATGAAAATTTGACTTTTTTCATGTTTAAGTGCTATAATTGTGTCCCCAGTGCTTTTATCAACCTAGAAAATGTGAAAAAGATCAACCCAGTAACTTAATTAAGGTAAACCATTCTCTTCAAGCACGTGCATATATTTTTCTTCACAGCCCCGTCTCCTCTGCCCAACCGGTCTCGCTCCAGCTCTGTGGGTGAGTCTTTGGGTCTGGGTGGTGGCCGCTCCATGAGGGCCATAGCATCTCATCCTCCTTCATCAAATCCGGTCCTGCTGCCGTTTTCCCGTGGCGACATGATGACTGTACTCATACCAGAACCCAGGAATGGATGGCTGTACGGACGTCATGACTCGAGCCTCCGGTAGTATTATGCCTGAAGTCACGGGAACTAAAGCTTGTTTACAAATGCATTTTACATTACATATTCATTTGGCAGATGCTTTAAGCAGTGCAAAAGGTCATGGGTTCAAATCCCAAATACTGATAAAAATGTATAGCTTGAATGCATTTAAAATAAATGCATAAATGAAAATTTTTGTACTGTGGTATAGTTTTTTATTTAAGTTTTTTATTTCTATTTAGTCAAGGCTGGTTTCCTTCTGCCTACGTGGCTGCCGCTGATGATTTTTTACCTTTGGGTTCAAGGTAAATTTGAGCATCTCTTCAACTTTGATCAATATTACACGAACACGTTTTGATACTAACAATCTAATAATTTTCAGTGGGGCGTCGCACAAAAGCCACAGCATGAACAACCTCCTGGAGCCAACCAGCCAATCAGAAACTTCAGACTTGAAAAGCAATAGCGACATCACGACTATGCGTAAAGCTTCGGTTGATCTGCGTCCGGTCTCTCCACTGCCCAACAACGAAGTAAAAACCAATCAGAAGACCTACAATGAGATACCGACCCCGGCCGCGCCGCAACGACGCGCATCGACTGACATTCGCCCAATATCGCCGCTCCCCGACAGGAGGGCGGAGTCTCATTTCGAAAGCAAAGTTGAGCATAAAAGTTATGAACTCTCGCCTCCAGCCCCGCCCCTTCCAAATTCCCCTTTGCCTGAGCGAAAGGTGGAATCAAGCACTGAGGTAAAATTAATCAGAATTAATCATAGAAAGTTTCGTTTTGGGAGCTTGTTACAATGTTTTTTTTGTCTGCAGAGGCCAGCAGCTCATATACAACCACAAGAGCATCCACTTTTTCCCAGGTACTACATTATGTTTTTCTCCTTTAAAGGTGCATTGTGTAACTTTTAGAAGGATCTCTTGCAATATAATGTGCATAACTATATTATCAGTTTATATAATGAACTGTATTGTTTTTTTACCTTAGAATAAGTCGTTTCTATCTCTAACCACCGCGGATGCACTTACATGAAAGTCGACGCCATGTTTCTACAGTAGCCCTAAATGGAAGCGTGTTTCGTCACTACGTTGTCTCAGACGATTACATGTTTGGCCTGTGCCAGCTACCGTAGCTTCTCCCATAGCTTCAATGCGTTTCGAAAGGGAGGGATGAGCTGTTGGTTGCAATTCACAATCTCACAGCTAGATGCTGCTAAAAATCTACACAGTGCACCTTTAATAATTATTTAATTAATGTTTAAACCTAAAATCAAATGAGAAAGAAATTAGAAATTAAAGACGACTTACATTTCTGCATAAATTTTCAATAAATGAATTACAAAAAATTGCCATAATGAAAAAAAGAATGATATATAATATTTAAATATTATCTTAATGGTATATGTCCTCTTTCTTCTACCAGAGGATCGAATCCCTTTGCCACCGTCAAGCTCCGCCCCACAGTCACCAATGACAGATCCTCACCACGGATTCACTGACGGTTACCACCATAGCAATCCTGAACTCTGACTGGCTCAGACTTTGCAGTGTAATTTAAAGGGGACAGAGAATGAAAAACTATTTTTACCTTGTCTTTGTTGATTAATGGTAGTCTAACCGCATTCACGAACATACAAAAAGTGCTAGACATGCTAAACATCTCAGTCTCATAGTAATTCCTCTTTTAGAAATGTCAGCCAGAAAACGGCCCAATCTGAAAAACTGATGCTTATGACATCACAGGCATCCTCCACTTTAAAATAATTGGCTACATTTTTTGAATGGCAGCAAAGCCAGCCAATTAGTAATGAGATTGCAAGTTAAGCCAGTAGGGGGAGCCAAATAGGTGCAAAACCACTTTTTTAAAATCCCCCACCCTAATAGAGCTGTCTGAGAGAGGTTTTTAGGAAGCTTCTAAGGCATTACAGACCCAAACAAAAACATTTTTGTCTACATGTCATATCACAGAACAAGGATAAACACCCCATTCAATCATTCTATGTCCCCTTTAAAGTTATTAAACCTTATGTACTGTTGGGGACGTTTTCCTCCACTATGGTGTGCTTTTGAGTCTTAATTTGGCCGCAACTTCAGCAAATGGAATGATTTTTGGTGACAAATCTTATATTGACACATATTTTGGGAAAATTCTTTGAATTAAAAAAAAAAAAAACTCAACAATACACCGTGAGCAAGTTTACTACCCTTTGTGTTGTTTGGGATAAAAACATCCACTAAATTAAACTGCTTTAAAAAAATTCAATTTTTATTTGTATAAATCTGTTAATCAACCTCCTGATCAGAACTACTAAATGTTAAAAAAAACTCCAAGATTTTATCTGTTTAATTGACAAGTTCATAAATTATGTCATACATCATACAAATGACTGATTTTCAATATAAAAAGTATGGAGCCCCTAATGGGACATGGAGCAAAAAATAAATAAAGTTTAGTTTAAACTTTCACTTTCAAAAAAAAATGTTGTCCACAATTACTTTTTTACCGAGCCCCTAAAGTGACATTGGTGTATAAAAAATCTAAAGTTTAGTTTCATGTGCTCACGTTCATGTTCAGATTTTTATTAAAGTTTAGTTTTCACGTGCACACGCGAAAAACTAAACTTTTAAAAAAAAAATCTGCACATAAAGGTTTTGCGTGAGCACATGAAACTAAACTTTAGATTTTTTTACTTTAATGTCACCTTAGGGGCTCAGTAAAAAAGTAATTGTGGACAGGATTTTTTTTTTTTACCTTTTATTACATTTTTGGGCATTGCAAAGATCAACATTGGCTTTAATGCATTGTTAGTTTTTGTGCAGCATCAGATTTTATTGTATTCTCCCTTATTTGCTGTTTCCCCCCATTGCCTTGCATTATAACAAAATTTTTTGCCACGCTTCCCTGCCAATGACCAGTTTTTCCGGCAATCTTTATTCCTGCTATTATCCACCAGGTGGCGCTCTTACCCAACTTATAAAACCCGGAAGCATTCCTTTAGGTCAAACAGTTCAATCTCTGATCATCGTCCTGAATCTGATATCTAACAAAAGTCTTTCAAAAATGCAATTATCTCAGCTTTTTGCTTTTTTTTGTGAAGAAACCTGCCAATATTTAAGAGGTGATAAAAAGAGAACGCAGAGGGTCTGTTCTTTCATTTGATATATTGTATGTTTATATATTTAAAAAAACAACATTTTCTGGAAGGAATTAAACTTTTGTGAAAATCATAAAAAATGCTGGAGCTGGCTGGCAACTTAAAAAAAAAAAAAAAGGCGGGGAAAGAGTTCACAGATTTATTCAATACCAATACCATACATTTCTTTGACCAATTCCTGATTCCTTTAAAATCGTAATCTAGTTGTGATGGTGGTAGATCGAATTACTGTGTTTGTGTTTGTGTGTGCATCTGTATGGGTATTTTGTGTTTTTAAGGGCACCTATTATGGCCTTTTCACAAGATGTAATATACGTAAGTCTCATAAGGTTTGCACAGAATGTGTCTTTGAGGTTTCAGCTCAAAATACCCCACAGATCATTTATTCTAGCATGTCCGTTTTAATGTCTGTACCTTTAAATGCAAATGAGCTACAGCTCCTCACTTCCTTATAAACAGACAATGAGCGTTTTCATTTAAAATAGATGTGATTAACGCAGTCAGAGACAATAGTATCTAGTGGAAAGAGTACTGAGGGTGGAAACTATGGTAGTGCAGGACTGTAAGTGGGCGGGGCTTTATCAATGTGACCTCACATTGATAAGAAAATCAAAACGGCATGTCTAATGAGACTGCTTTGATTTAATGGGGATTAAAAAACTTTTTTTTTCATTGTAGGGTGGTTGTGTTTACACACTGCCAATACACATTTATATCCAAACATCTTGTAAAAGTGAATTTTGCATAATAGGTAGCCTTTAATGGGTGCTATAATCTGTTTAGGGTGTGTTTTTTTATAAGCTCAACACACATTTTACAAAAGCTTTGTGTTTGTGTATGCCTTATTAAAAACAATTATATATATATATGTAATTTGTGCGATTTTGCTCTAGTGTCTAATTTTTTACATATTAAAATGTTTTTTTTTTCTCATTTTGTCTAACCTGTGGCAGATGGGGGGAGTGTTTATGAAGCCTGAGAAAGAACAATTATAATTTTTGCAAATCAGTTTGTTGACACTAAAAATGACTTCAGCTTAAAAACTAAAATAAAACAATAAACCAAATAAATGGAAACTGCAGTATTTTTCTCAACGCATGGCTTTATTTCATATCTCTCTTGAATATTTTTCTCTCATTTCGTCTCGTCCTTCTTTTCTTGAATTAACCGTGTTCGGTGGCTCTATCACAGGGGAGGAGCGTAACAGGGAAAGAGTAACAAACAGAGCGAGATACGGAGAAGAAAACGTAAACACATGAACAAAAAAGAAGAGGTCAAAGCAGGACGGGATCTACAGGTCTGTTGTGGTTATTTTGGTAAAACGGTTTACGCGTACAGAGTTTGTATATAAAAAAAGAAACGTTAAATAAATAAATGTGGTTAAGGGAAGTGGATTTTGCTCCTGGCTCGTGGCGTGATGTGTAGAGACGTACACTACGATTGGCTGTAGTTATTCACAGGAGAGTAGTGGTTTGAAGGGTTGCCAGATATCAATGTTTTACTCGTGCACCAAAGCTGCAAACTCTAAAAGAGAAAAGGATAAATGAAAAATCTATTTCCAGTAACAATTTTTTCACCAAAAAATATTAAAGGAACAAATATGCTCATTTTCATCAAATCACAACTTTTAATTTCCATCGGACTTAGTACACAATGTTTAACTCTGGAAAATGACCAATTTTTTTTTTTTAAAGTGGAGTGTCCCTTTAATGATTTAAAGGGAGGAAAATTAATTTTTCTAACCCTCAAGTAGTAAAACCTGTATACATTTCTTTGTTCTGCTCAACACAAATGAAGATATTTGTATACAAGCAGAAAACAGGAGCACCATTGACTTACATAGCAGGAAAAACCAATACTATGGAAGTCAATGGTGCTCATAAATGCATTGGTTACAAATATTGCCCCAAATATCTTCATTAGTGTTTAATAAATTTATACAGGTCTGTAACAACTTGAGGGTGAGTAAATGACGACATCATTTTCATTTTTGGGTGAACTGTCCCTTTAAATATTGTGTTTCTCACATAAATTATCGTATGGCATTAGCTATACAGCCATTTGTAATATTTTTATGATACTAAATGGTGCAAATTGTGAATGTGTGTCCATTTTAATCATATTGAAAAAAATCTACGCGGGTATTCTGCAAATTATTTCTTCAAGTTCCAGATAGCACATAAATTAAGCTTGTAAAAATAATAAAACTTTTTTATTTTTGTCTGAACTATTTCCTTTAGTGTGCTATTTATTTCTCTTACCATCTATGCCAATCTTCCCATCTCCATCCTTGTCGGCAGCAGTGAGGAATGCTTTGGTCTCCTTATCGGTAAGATCTCTGCCATCTGCAGCAAAACCCTTCAGCACAAACCTAAGAAGGAAACACCAAGATGTGGGATGAACCTCAATCTGGCAACCTATTCATATTTTAATGTTCAGCTACATAAATGGTTTATGAAATACTATGCCAGAAACAAATTTGTAAGGTTTACTGTACAAAAGGTAATTGACGGCACAATCTGGCAACCCTGGCATTCTGTTGACCAATGATAGACAGCCAAGTGCTGATAATAAATAATAGGGGTGCGAGGCTGCTGCCAGGTGAGATATATTAAGCAAATCTATCCAGGCGAGAATCTGTTTGTGTGTCCTTGAGGCAAAAGGAGGTGGTAATAAAAGATAAAATGAGACACTAGGCAAGTGTCACAAAAATAAAACAAATTTATAAATCGCCGAAGAATTTCATGTGGATGGAAAAGGCTAATTATACTTAAAAGAGAGTTGGCACAGACATAAAACAACATGTTGCCTGATGTGTGTGCCTCTCACTTTAGCTCCTCCTCCTCGATGAAGCCGCTGGCGTCCACGTCCAGAGCTTGAAAGACCAACTTCACGTTCTCAGGAGACAAAGCTTTCAGCCCCACCACATCGAAAAACTTCTTATGGTCGAAGCTGTCAGCAGCTGTTTAATAAAACATAGCTTTAACGTGAATCACACAATTAGAAGGTAATGATCACACATTTAGTAAAAAGTAAGAAAAATCCTGTGCACAGCAATGCAAGTTTATAGGGAGAGCCATTGCACTGAAACATTATACTATGAACTGTACAGTCTTTTTTATTGACCAAATTGCATCAATTAAGCTGAAGAAAGTGTGAACGAATTGCATAATAATGTAAACGTATTTCTAATCCATCTAGAATTTCTTTCCCCATAGATGTTTGAAATGTAAGACAATGTTAGCAGACCATTGAAAATGCATTTGTGTAAATGTGATTTATTCAGGGTTTTTTTTTTTTTGCAATGGCAATCGACAACATGCACCCAGAACAGTTTCTTTAAATTAAATAATGATTATAAAAATGTTGATTAAAAAAATTATTATATAAAAAATAATGATTTATAGGCCTACTTTGTAAAATTTCATAAAAAATGACATCAGCATACTTAAAGGTGGGGTGCATGATCTCTGAAAGCCAATATTGACAATCAAATCACCTAAACAAACACGCCCCTACCCCAATAGACCAATTTCGTGTTTGCAAACAGAGATGACGTTTTTTGTGGGCGGAGCCAAACTGGTTGCAGAAAGTGACTGCTCCGCAGTAGGGTTGTGAAGTGTTTTAGCATTAAACCGTGATTTTTATGGATCCGGTGTTCTGTCGAAGTCTGATTCCTTTATGTTTCCCTTTAGTGCAATGTTTCTTATAGCGTTTTAATCACATTACGTTTATTTTTTAGATAGATAAAAAGTTTAAATGGCTTGGCTACTGATATGCATGTATGTAATGTATGTGTATTGTTCTTTTTTGCTAAATCAAATATTTTACAGTCTGAATCGCTAAAGTACATGTAAAAGCAATACTATCATGTATTATATATAATAGCGTTTATTAAATATTTCATAATTTTCCTGTTTTTTATTATTTCTTCCTTAATAAATTATAATTGTAACATGATAAAAACGCTATAAGAAACACATGGAGGGAACAGACTTCGACAGAACACCGGACATATTCTCTACTTATTTTCTATTCTTATTATTAAAAGATTTCCAGATGATTTCCTTGCTCCATTCTGTCCGTTTAAGGGCTTATTGTAATCATAAACACCTACGTTTATCTTCAAATGATGTATTTGACGATGGTATTCTATAAAAATGAAAGCCATGTTTTTTGGCATTCTTATTCTGACACTTAACAGCACAACCGGACATTTTCCAGTGAGTTATCTTGCTCTTTTCACTCGTGTCTAATTCATTTCCACTGTTTTTCTGCAACCGCATTGCGCGCGCAGCTTGCAGTGACGTAACTGGGACGTCTACTCTAAATTGGTCTATAAAATCTAGACCTTCTTTTGATAGACCCACCCCACACATATGCAACCCAGGCAACGATGTCAGCTAGTAGACACGCCCCTTACTGCTGATTGGCTACAAGTGTTTTTTGGTACTCGGCCCGACTCCCCTTTACAAAGCGTTTAAAAAAAAAATCATGCATCCCGCCTGTAAATACGTATAGTGACCTGTAATCTTACATTTCAAACAGAGATGGCGATAGAGAGGCAAAAATTACAGATTGTAGCTTTGTTCACGCTTGAGAGTACCAAAACGTACCTTTGAATTGATCAAGGGCTTTCTTGATATTGTCTTCTTTCAACAGGTTCTTCATGGCCATCTTGATAGCTGTAGGAGACGGACAAAAAGAAATATTAGGTGCTAATGATTGATATGAACGGAAAAGATGCCAAAATATGTGTGTGACTCAACCCCACACGAATTATCAGTAGGCTTTAAGCAGATTCCGACAGAATGAGTCTTTTCCTTTGGTAGCAAACCACCGTATTGCAGGATTTTACGGTTTTGTCTATAACACAGTGCTCATTTGACGGTGTGTTCATGTGTTTATATGCTTAGATAGAAATCTTGATCTTTAACTCCTGAGATTTCTAGTAATACCTTTATCTGAACATTTTATACAGTGCGTTTTTGTTTGTTTTAACCATTAACATTTATACATGTGACAGACAAATGAAAAATGCATTCAAGCTATCCATTTTTTTTGATTATCAGTGCATGCAGGGGCGGATCTACCGGGGTGGCACGGGGTGGCAGTTGCCACCCTAAATAAAAGCATTGCCACCCCATATGCCACCCCAGCGCGGGTATCCTAATATATATAATTTATACCCGAGTAGGCTCTTTTAACCAGAAAGGCAATGTAGTTTTTCTCTGCGTGTGTTTGGGGGTGGGAGACACATATCTGACGATGATTGGTGTGTGTGTCTTAGACGGGGTGGGACAACCACGTAGCTGATGGTGATTGGCTTAATTTCCATCGTTAGCCAACCAGAGGCAGCAGAGTTCATACACAAGCATGCAGTCAGTCCGAGCAGAAAGTCTTTTACAGTGTAAAAAAAGTCCGCGCAGATTTGCCAACTTAGTGACTTGGTCGCTAGATTAAGAAACTTTTTAGACCCCTTTAGCGACTTTATTAAAAAAGCGACTAGGACAAATCTAGCGATCTTTTCTGGCGTGGTTGGAGACGTTTGGAAACTGCGGTGAAAGGATGCATCGCCCCATCCAAGGCACTCACATGCAGCCCGGTTCTCGCGCTGCTGTCCATCCGTGATCCGAGTCGCACAAACCCGCAACAACAGAGCGATGACAAGTACAACGATCTCAAAACAAAGGTAGCGGACGCAAGCACAAAGTATAAAAAGCACAAACGTTACTTTTCCATCGTTGAGGTTAAAGGCAAGAATGATTATGAACGTGCAACTTATGCCCATGAAGAAAGAGTCTCTTCACGTCTGTAGCGAGGAATTCTAATCTAATAAAGCACCTCACATCATCACATGCTGCCAAAACAAATTCTCTTTAGTGTCTTAAAGTGGTTAAGTTGAGCATCACATCGGCAAATCAGAGTACTAAATACGGTCATATTTATAGATAAAAGTTGCATCAGGATAAATAAAAAAAAATTAAATTGATGTTAAATATTGCACGAGGTAGTTGCTTGGTAGTTAAAACAACTGAACTGCAGGTTTATGTAAGCAGTAAATATCTTTTAAGCAGTTCTTTCTAGCCCGTCATGTCTTGTTAGCTACTGCATCAATCAAAATATTCCATACGTGCATATGAAATCACTCGTTATGATATAGTCTAATGTTTTTATTTGTCTTCGTTAAGGAGACAAAACTATTCAGTGTTGTGTATGTTTAGAAAGCTTGAAAGACAACTTAATGCGGCATTTTCCAGGATATTATGAAAAGAAAGGCTGATATCCATTCTTTTTACCAAAAAGAATAGAAAAATCAAATACTATGGGAGTGGAAGGTACAAATAAAACAGAAAAATATGTTGTGGAAGGGAAAAGAATAGATGAAGTAATGAAGGAAAGAAACATATGGATGGCAAAGAGCTAAAAAGAAGTGAAAAGACAAATCCATCATCAAGTGAGTGAAAGGATTAACGAAGAGGGTTATGAGAGAAAGAGATGTGTGCCTTTCAAATATGTTTTACATTAATATAAACTAGGCAATCCTATTTTATTTATATAACTGTCTTTATACCATTATGTTCAACCAGTCAGTGTTTTTAGATATTGATAAGCTGTATGTATTAACTTAGTATTAAGACAAAGGGTGCTACAGAGATGCTAAAAGTAGCTGCTTGGGTACTTACTTATAGGAACATTTGTTGTTGCGTTTATTAATGTTATAAAACTTTGAGGTCCAGTGTTCACAGAATATAGTATATACAGTATATAATTTCTTGAATCCACGACAACCATGCAAGGACGCTTACTTCATTGCCACCCCTTGTAGTTCTCATGCCACCCCCTTGCCACCCCATAAATAATTTTCTAGATCCGCCCCTGAGTGCATGCATTTATTTGGAAATGATCTTTTGGATGTGTATGTGCTTGTGTTCGACAATAAAGACTGAAGTAAAGTCCATTACGCGAGATTGTCCTCAGAAGTGTGCGTGCATACCGCGTACATTGTATGCATGGGTCACAAATACGCCTATAGGAAATTGCATTGCATTTTGTTGCAATGCGCATGTGCACACGTATGCTTCAAATAAACTATACTTTGGCCGTGCATTCGACCGTGCACATACGTTTGCTTAATGCTGTTTTTATGTAGTCATCTTAAAGGAAAACAGCACCGTTTTCAATGTTTTACTATGTTATTAACTCAACTTAGACGAATTAATACATACCTATCTTTTTTCAATGTGAGCACTTAATCTTTGTAGAGCGTGTCGTGAATGTATTAGCATTTAGCCTAGCCCCATTCATTCCTTGGGATCCAAACAGGGATGAATTTTGAAGCCACCAAACACTTACAAAAAATACTCCCCCCTTGCTCAAACTTCCGTTAATATTACTGCACCCGAGGTCGAAGTGCTGCAAACTAAATGCTCTTCCGCAATACAATATAGTTCTCATTTTTATCCGCTTAAAAATCGACACGTTTTATTTTGTGCCACCATACTTAACTATGTAACAGTCTTTAAATAAGAAAAACATGGAAGTGTTTGGTGGCTTCTAAATTCATCCCTGTTTGGATCCTAAGGAATGAATGGGGCTAGGCTAAATGCTAACACATTCACGACGCGCTGAACAAAGATTAAGTGCAAGCATTCAATAAAGTTATGGATGTATTAATTCATCTATTTGAGGTAAGAACATAGTAAAATATTGAAAAATGCTGGTGTTTTCCTTTAAGCCAAAAACTCATGGTCATGTAATTTGAACATTTAAACTAAATTAAGTCGAATTTAGTCGGCCATTTTGGGTGTTTGCCATTTTAATTTTTTTGCAAAAAAGTACTTCTGCAAACTGTTCCTACAGATTTAGCAACTTTTGAAATTATGAAATATACCGCGTCAATGAATTTGTCACATAATTGAAATTAAAGTTATTTATCTATTTACAGTAATGACTTGAGTATACCTACACAGTTTTGGCATTAACAGATTGTTATCAATGCATAATTGCAAACTTTAATTGTTCTTAAAACTGTTAAAAAAGTGAATAATTTGATTCTAACTGTACCATGTGCTACATTTGTATTATGGAGTATGGAGTTTTATTTATCAAATGCTACTTAATATCCAAACGGCAATTAAAGTCTATTGCTGTTGATGCTAAACAAATCCTTTTCTGTTGTATCAAGTTGCATTAGATCCATTAGCGTCCAAGCATCTGTAATGAACACTGACAGAAAAAATCAGGTACCCTGCCAAGACGGCAAATTTGATTGCTCTCATCTCTTACGATGGCGAGAGTTCCTCGACCGTAAATAACTTTACAGCATTTGTACATCGCAAAAGGTGGCATGCATGACAGCTGTGTATGTTTGTCTATTTAAGTGAGTTATGTTTCGTCCAAGTGTTTGTGGGGTGGGCAAAAAGGCTTCTGAGAAGAATGTATTTGCTCTCTTAAGAAACACTATCCTTCTGTAGTTCAGACTATGCGTGTGTGAGAATGAGATCACAGATTATAAAGTGAAGTGATATTTGAAGTGTATCAGGCGTGACCCTGTCAGACCAACGTGATCTCACGGCAAGTCGTGTTATAGTCACAAAAAAAATGTAATTAATTTATTGATTTCCATGACACTAAAATTTTTGATTTTTTTCATGCCTTGAGCAGGAATGTATTTTCGTGTCCTCAGCACAAATTTCTATAAATAGTTTTTCGTGTCCGTGGCACAACTTTTTCCCCTCGATTTTTGAATCATTTTTAGACTCAACTTAAAATTAGACACCTCCACATTTACATAATGTATACGCAATGGTAATCCCTACTTTAAATGATCCCAAGGACCTTTTCATCCCTTGCTAAATATCACAAAAAGAGAAAATAAAAAATATTGCAGTTTAATAGCTAGCTGGGTGACAGAACAACCAAATATATGGTGTGTTATAAGACGTAGACTTTTCAATTCTTCCTTAAAGGTGCAGTGTATAATTTTTAGAAAGATCTCTTGACAGAAATGCAAAATAATATAAAAAACTATATTATCAGGGGTGTATAAAGACCTTTTTTATAATGAACCGTTATGTGTTTATTACTGTAGAACGAGACCTTTTTATTTACATACCCCTTACATGGAAGTTGCCATTTTGTGCTGCCATTTTTCTACAGAAGCCCTTAACGGACAAATTTTTTACTAAGTTGTCTCCAGCGAAAAATTTGTTCGGTGCTGACTACTGTAGATTCTTTATGTGTTTCAAAGCAAGGGGTGAGCAGTGAACTAAGCCGTTGGTTGCAATTTGCAACCTCACCACTAGATGCTGCGTAAATTTACACACTGCACCTTTAAAAATAAAGCAGCGATGCCATGCAAGAACCATTTTTGGTTCCTCAAAGAATCATTCAGTCAGAGGTCCTTAAAAGTACCACTACTTTCTTACCTTTTATAATCTGAAGAACCATTTTTGGTTCCTTAAAGAACCTTTTCGAAACAAAATGGTTCTTCAGATGTTAAAGTTTCTTTATGGAACCGTTTAGCCCAAAATGTTTATTCTTTGGCACCGTAAAGCACCTTTATTTTTATCTTCATGCAACACTGTAAATTACTCTGAAATATTTAAGCAGACGTTGCAGCACTGCCAAGGAAAATGTAATTGAGAAATAGTGCATGCCTCTAGAATTAAATAAAGAAATTTACTATACAGCTACATATCAAGATGTCAATTTTATGCAAATGACTGTCAAAAATAATTATTTCTAAGCATTTCATGCTTTCTACAGACATTTAAAGATGTTAAAGGTCACACTGTAAAAAAAATCGGTAGAAATTACAGTATTACTGGGTAGCTGGTTGCCAGTAACTTACTGTAGATTTTACATTAATGTTTTTTACAGGCAACAGCTTGTTCAAAGTTAAATGAACAGGAAACATTTTCACTCTTTATCTTCTACAGTAAGTTACTGGCAACCAGCTGCATAATTACAGCTAATTTTTTACCGTGCACACAATGCTACACTGTAAACAAATTCTGTGGAAATTACAGTATTACTGGCAACTATCTGGCAGTAACTTACTGTAGATTTACATTAATGTTATTTACTGGCAACAGTTTGTTCAAAGTTAAATGAACATGAAACATTTTCACTCTTTATCTTCTACAGTAAATTACTGGCAACCAGCTGCATAATTACAGCTTTTTTTTTACCGTGCACACAATGCTACACTGTAAACAAATTCTGTAGAAATTACAGTATTACTGGCAACTATCTGGCAGTAACTTACTTTAGATTTTACATTTATGTTATTTACTGGCAACAGTTTGTTCAACGTTAAATGAACAGGAAACATTTTCACTCTTTATCTTCTACAGTAAGTTACTGGCAACCAGCTGCATAATTACAGCTAATTTTTTACCGTGCACACAATGCCACACTGTAAACAAATTCTGTGGAAATTACAGTATTACTGGCAACTATCTGGCAGTAAGATTTTACATTTATGTTATTTACTGGCAACAGTTTGTTCAACGTTAAATGAACAGGAAACATTTTCACTCTTTATCTTCTACAGTAAGTTACTGGCAACCAGCTGCATAATTACAGCATTACTGGCAACTATCTGGCAGTAACTTACTGTAGATTTTACATTTATGTTATTTACTGGCAACAGTTTGTTCAACGTTAAATGAACAGGAAACATTTTCACTCTTTATCTTCTACAGTAAGTTACTGGCAACCAGCTGCATAATTACAGCATTACTGGCAACTATCTGGCAGTAACTTACTGTAGATTTTACATTTATGTTATTTACTGGCAACAGTTTGTTCAAAGTTAAATGAACAGGAAACATTTTCACTCTTTATCTTCTACAGTAAATTACTGGCAACCAGCTGCATAATTACAGCTATTTTTTTTACCGTGCACACAATGCTACACTGTAAACAAATTCTGTAGAAATTACAGTATTACTGGCAACTATCTGGCAGTAAGATTTTACATTTATGTTATTTACTGGCAACAGTTTGTTCAACGTTAAATGAACAGGAAACATTTTCACTCTTTATCTTCTACAGTAAGTTACTGGCAACCAGCTGCATAATTACAGCTAATTTTTTACCGTGCACACAATGCTACACTGTAAACAAATTCTGTAGAAATTACAGTATTACTGGCAACTATCTGGCAGTAACTTACTGTAGATTTTACATTTATGTTATTTACTGACAACAGCTTGTTCAAAGTTAAATGATCAGGAAACATTTTCAGTCTTTATCTTCTACAGTAAGTAACTGACAACCAGCTGCATAATTACAGAGCAGTTTTTACAGTGTATAGAAGAACCATTTTTGGCTAAATGGTTCCATAATGAACATTTAACATCTAAAAAATGTCTTATCGTCATTCACAAATTGGTTCTTTGGGGTGAAAAAGGTTCTTCAGAATATAAAAGGTACACTGTAAAAAAATGATAACATATCAACATATATTTTCATGTTGCTTTAACTTAACAAATTAAGTTACACAAATTTAACTTGTTTGTATAAGTTATGTCAAATTATCACAAGTCAAAATTTTAAAAGAGTGGGTTGAAATGACTTACAAAACCAAGTTTTTTAACTTCGCCCTTCATCCTTTTTTACAGTAAGAACCTTTGAATTAATGTTTTTTTTTTTTGAGGAACCAAAAATGGTTATTTTATGGCATCGCTATGAAAAACCTTTTAAGCCCCTTTTATTTTTAAGAGTGAAAACCCAAACTTACAGTCCTAGTTAAAATTACAAGAAACTAGTTAATTACCCTAATTAAATGAACAAGAAATGAAAAGCAATTACATTTTAAACCAGATTTCTAAAAATAATATCTGTAAGACCTGAAATCGTCCTTGAAAAGACAAAAAGAAGAACAAATGGAGAGCATAAATCATTCAGAAAATGAGAATCTGCAGTTATTTAGTTTCTCCCTCAGAGTTACTCAACAATGTCTCAAGCAGTGCACCAAAATATATGATCACAAGCCACATTTATCATTAACTCTTCCAAGACCAAATGATCTGAGCTGTGTTATCAACATTCAAAAATCAACATCTTAGCAGATGAACAAATCCCACATTGCTGTGCCACTCCTTCTTTCCACACCTAATCTCCATCCTTACCTGTGGATCCTAGCTGGTGGGGAGGAGAGAAATAGAGAGAGTGTGAGAGAGAAGAGAGATGAGACCCAGAGGTGGGAGATGGAGGTCTTATATACTCTGGCTGACCCTGCTGTCTATTTCAGGAGAGACTGGGTCATAACACAACACGTAGGAGAATGAGAGATTGTCAGCATGTGTGTGTGTGTGTGTGTGTGTGTTTGAGATCACTTTCTTGGTGGCACAAACGAATCAAACGCTGCTATTAATAATCCGGCCACATTTGACGTCTTGTGTTTTAATAAATCTCTGTCCGATTCTCTTAAGCTCCATTCCAAAATGTAGTGAACTAACTTTTGAACAACCTGCACTTTATAAATGCTGGGTTGTTTTGATCGATTGTTGTGTGAAATATGGATATTTTCTGGGTTAATTTAAACCAATGTCTAACCCAGCTATAAGTTATTAGTGTATACTTCCTATATAGGTATAAGTCTTATAAATGAAACCTCATAAGTGAAATGCTCTTTAAAGGCATAAGACTTGAAGTGAAGGGTCACTGGTGAGGTTTATTGACTCAATTTTTGTTCCCATAGTAACAGTGCTGTCTATTACTTACAGTAAGGATTATGGGTAATGTAGTTCTTTACCAGGTAATATATTACATTGGTATGTTCCAATCTGATGATATTTTAATTGATATTTCTATTACAAAAAAAATGCAATTATGTCTCTTTTTTTATTTTTTTTAAGAAACCTACCCATATTTAAGAGGTTATAAAAAGCGAACAAATGAAAGGATAAAACTTTTTTCCATTTTGTTTGTTTGTTTGTTTGAAAACAGATGGTCTTTTCTTTCATTTGATATATTTGTATGTTTATATATTTATAGAAGACAAATTTCCTGGAAGGCATTTTGTGAAAGTTTAGTGAAAATCACAAAAAATGCTGGGGGAATGAGTTAAGTTTTTACTTGTAATAAGTTAACATAACTTACAAAAACAAGTTAAAATTGTTTAAATTAATTAAAAAAATAAGTTGATTTCTGTTCATAATTCTGTTACAGTGTACATTCTTAAATGTTTATTTTTTTAGACAAACATATCATTGTGCAAGTATTTTTTATTAAAATAATTGAGACCGCACCTCAGGCAGCTGCTTGAAAATATGCCATGAGTTTAAAAGTGCAGCATTAAGGTAAAACAATTTGGTTTTGCAATTCAACCTATTCAACCTATTATTTTAAGTTTTGACTTGACATAACTTATAAAAACAAGTTGAAATTATTTAACATAATTTTTACAGTGTGCAAATTCTATAAGATTGACAAAAGTGAAGATGATAAAATATAAAATAGTTTTTTTATTCCTATAGTTACAATTGTGTCATTTATAGTTTTGATGAGTTTATTCTAAAATGTGTAAAAAATATAATTAAGAAGTCCTTAAAAAACCTTTGAACGGTGGTGTATATACCAACTTTCAACCATATTGGAAGTCTCTGTCACACTTTTGAAAGTAAGTGGAAAGAAACATGTTAGTATTAACTTTAGACACCAGACGTATATCAGCACCATTAAGCCCTGGTGTTGAAATATCTTTGTCCGACAATGACCCTGGAGGCATATCGGACCATATCACCAACGCATACATAAGACGCCTGACGAAAGACAGGGAGAACCTTCTTACACGTTTCTACACAACCCCAATGCATGGCGGGTATTTATAGGCCTGTGTGATCCCCTGAGTGATCCCTGTAATGTGACACCCTAATAATGTAAGCGTCTGTATCAAAACAGCTGGGTTTCAAATGTCTCTCTCTTGTCCTATAAATCACTTTCTGTAGTCTATTCTAACATCTCTTGATTACCGTCTTTTATTCCCGGGCTGAAATTACATTTTAAAGTATGCACTTAGCTATACACGAAGTATCCATCCATTTATCTTACTCAGACTTAATTTTAATGGTTTTCCTCATGCTGGTGGCAGTCAGGGGGTTCAAGATCCTCTCTGCTTTTTCTGACAATGTCTGCTACCTAAGGATATATGGTGTGAAAATGGGAAGCGGGAGCATTTTAATCAAAGTCTCATTTGTTTTTATTTATTTCTCATTTGAGAATAAGTTGATTCTATGAAAGAGCAGCCATTTAAAAACTTTTTGTATGCCTCTTCAAATCATATAAAGGCAGGATGTTATGTTTGACATCATTTTTATAAAGGGCACAATAAGCAAACCCAATGAGTCTTAAATGTGTTTTCTTCTCAGATACTTCCTTTAAACACAGCAATTCCCATCTGTTAGAAATGGGAATGCTGTCACCGTATCCAATCCGACTGATCTCAAGTCTCCTCACACACACACTACCTCCTTTTCTGTACTGTTTGACCCTCTGTTCTTCCATCACGCAAGACTGTTATTTCTACCGACCCTATTCAATTACTCTGTCTCAGCAATTACAACACACACACACACGCACGCACGCATGCACACACACACATGTAGAAGAGTAGGAAAAGCACAGACAGGCAGAAAGACAGAGAGTGAGACAGAAATAGACAGAAAACAGATCTAGTGGATTTCTCTTTTGCTAATAAATAAGAAGTAATGAGGGAACGACACTGTGATGGAAAAACTTACTGTATAGATGAACACTTAATTAATTTATTTATAGTTTTATTGACTATAGTAATAATTTTAAAGAGCACCTATTTCATTTTTAAAAAATACAATGTGTTTGCTTGGTTTAAAAAACACCATACCGTACATTTTAGTACTGTAGCTCCAGATATTCTGTCTTTCTTAAATGCACAGATTTTGTACAAAAGCGCTGTGTCCATGATTGGCTTGCTAATCTGTACGTTGTGATTGGCCTGAATACCTCTGACATCAGCAGGAAATGTGACGCCCCCTACAATGTTTGAAAGATTCGCTCACAATGCAATGCTAACAGGAGTTAACTTATGATAATGTTGGTCTTGTCTACATCAATAACATTTTGTGTGTTTGTTGTAGTCCAAGAAAAGACATTTTCGTTACAGACGATAACTTGTGTCATCGTTTACTTTGGGATTTGTTCCTTTTGCATGTACTAAAACACACTTACACACCAAAGGAAATGTAAAATTGTGAATCAGACCATATGTGCTCTTTAAAATAGCTAATTTGTGATTCTGGATGCTGAATTTAAAGTAAATAAATGTGTGTGGTAACTTAAAAAAACAAACATTTTGTTATCCCTTGTATTATGACTACACTGTCAGAAAAAAGGTACAAAACTGTACCTTTTTTGTCGCTGGGGTGGTACCCCAAGGTACTGTTTTATACCTTTACAGGTAATAATACAATGTTGTACCTTTCGAGGTACATTACTGTTCCTTAAGGATCTATTTTGTACCTTTAAAGGTACAGTTAACTGTTTTGTACCCCTAAAATCTAACTGGTACAAAATTGTTCCTTAGGGTACACAATTAGGGTATAATATTGTGCCCCATAAGGTACAACATTTCAATGTGTTGTATACCCATAAAGGTACAAAAAGGTACCTTTTAGGGTACCACCCCAGTGACAGGAAAAGGAACAACTTTGTACCTGTATGATGACAATTTGACCCATTTTAATTTTTAAGCTATCGGAAGAAACAGTTAACCTGTGATTTTATTCTTGTAATTTTGTGACTTTTTCCCATTTATAGTCATGAACATGCATGCAAAGTTAGAATACTCTGATATGTTTTGAAGTGTACGCAAATAATTTCGTAACGAATTTGATGTTCGCGGGTCATTTTGACCCACATTTTTTTTGTTCCAAAGCAACTGTACAGGCCCAAATTAAATATATGTTTTTAGTGTTTGTTGCTATATTGGTGTTTTACTATCCTGAAATGGGGTAAAAAAGACTTTTCCAAACACAGATGGTAAAAGTGAGCTATCATTTCTATTGACAATGTATATGAAATACTACTTAAGTTATCTTTTTCTTTCAATTTGACCCAAATTTTTTGTTCCAAGTTAACTGTATAGACACAAATTAAATACATTTATTGCGTAATATGTTGCTGTTTACCCTGGAAATGGGAAAAGTCAGCTTTTGCCCACTATTTTCAGACATAGAAGGTAAAAGTGAACTATCATTTCTATATTCAATGTATATGAAATACCATGTAAAGCAGATTAATTCAGAAAAATGAAAATTGTGGTTAAATGAATTTTTAATAATCATACGGTTTGTGACAAATACTGATACTAAAATGCTCTTTTTCATACCAAATTCCTTCTTGTTTTTCATACTGTGATATTTAGGGAATTGCATTGAATCCAATTGACCCACTCCATCAAAAACGTCACAAAAATCGAACACTTACGGCCATGCTATATTTAAAATTCTGAAACTTGTTACTTATTTGCGTCGTCCAATAAAAGCTGATTTATTGTGATCAGGAAAAGATTTACTACAGAGCGAAAGAGGGTGCCATATGGAGTCCACAACAGGTTCTGTATTACACAAGATAACAGGTGCACAAGAGCCACTGCAGCTGTGCGTTAATGAGAGAGAGAGAGAGAGAGAGAGAGAGAGAGAGAGAGAGAGAGAGAGAGAGAGAGAGAGAGAGAGAGAGAGAGAGAGAGAGAGAGAGAGAGAGAGAGAGAGAGAGAGAGAGAGAGAGAGAGAGAGAGAGAAATAAATGTCTGTGTAAGACCTTTTCTCTGATGTTTCTATTCAAATCTGTTACAAATTCTAACAAAAAGACATCAATGAGATGATTGCTGATGATGAATAACAGTGTAAAACCAAAATTAATGTCTTTAGCTTTGTTCATTTAATGAATTCTTTCATTTTTTTCAAGATTTCGGTGTCTTGCCAACTCTGAGGACAGTTTCAGACACTGCTGAGATCTCACATATGATATAACTGAGATATTGAAAGTATTAGTTTAACTTTTTGCTGTCTGGTTTAATTAATTGAGATTCAAGTTATATTGTTGTTATTCAACAAAATGTCAGATTTAAGAAATTTTCCTTAAGATGCATGTGTCAATTTTACTACAAACAACATCAAATGCTCTTACCAAATATTTTACTTCTATCTTACGTATTTGGACCGCACGCAAAACAGTATCCGGTAGAGAAGCTCTGTCATTCAAAGCTTTGGACTTTCCTTCTTTTATTGTAAGTAAACACATTTGTTATCTTGTAATGTATGTAACATGTATGCGTAGTTCAGAGCAGGACAGATAACATGGTCTTGAATTAAGATTGTGTCACTATTGCTTTCTCGCTGAAATGTCAATGTGAAATCTCTCTCTCTCACACACACACATGCATGCATGCACACACACATCCCTAAAGCTAAAAGGAAGCTGTGACCTTGAGCTAACATGTCCATGTCTTTGTATGTATGATTGCAACGTTGTAAGATTCTTCCTCTTGTATTAAAACTGCCTTGACATGGTTAACATTCAAGAACTCCCAGATAGCATGCAACCATTGAAACAATGTTAAAAATCGTTGATTTGTCAATGTTAATACCACTGAATCAATATCACGTTTGCACCCTCTATTAATATTGAAAATATATTGAAATTTCAACAAATCACCATTATCGTGATCAGTGTTTGCTTTAGTTGGGCCCTTGACTCTTGTGTTTTAATGGTAAGTTTTCTTTGGCTGCTGAAGCAGTGTTTTAAAATATATCTGCTATTGCAAAGAAAACAAAGATCTAATGTTATCAAGTAGTTTAATTCTTGTAGATATACCTAAATGATATTAATTGTCAGGTCTGTTATTTTGAGGAGTACAAAAACACATTTAAAAAGTTAAACTACTGAATCTATCTCTGACATCATGAATCGGTCTATGAATCTCATCAATGGTGACGATCAACAAAAGAAAGCTTCATGCTGCAATGCATGCTGGGTATCATCGTAGTACTAAACTAATTTATAACTCCCAGCATGCATTGCAGTTGATCGTTTTATATAAATTTGTTTGATGATTGTCACCATTGTTGAGATTTGTAGGATGAGTAATGATGTCTGAATGTGTCAGCAATTTTTCTGTTTGTCTTGTCACAGTGTATTTACAAACCAAAACAATTATAAATGTCAAAAATGGATCAACATAATCATGTAAAGCAGCTTAATTGTATATAATCTTGACTTCTTCACAAAAAGCAATCAGTTTCAACTTAACTTTAAAAACACATCTTTCTTTTCCAATGCATATGTGTTTCTACATAAACACATACAAACATTAAAAAAAGAAAAGAAAGATTTAAATTAGTGAATAACAAGAGTCAAGGACCCGACTAAAGCAAACACTGATCACAATAATGGTGATTTGTTGAAATCTCAATATTTTTTCAATATTAATAGAGGGTGCAAACCTGATATTGATTCAGTGCAGTTAACATTGACAAATCAACGGTTTTTAACATTGTTTTAATGGTTTTCATGCTATCTGGGACTATTTACAGACTCACAGTCATTGGCACAGTAAACATAGTTTATAAGATGTCTATGACAAATGAATGCTTTAATAAATGATTATTAATACCAAATAAATGATTAAACATATTTGTTAAATATAAACAGGTTAACATAAAAAAGAGAAATGTATCAAGGTGAGATTGCATGTTTTCTGTTCTGTTTGCTGCCACCTAGCGGTTACCCCTTATACTCCACTGCACTTAGTTTCATATTTAGTCAGCTTTTGCTTTAGACAAATATTTTAATGAAATATTGTGCATTTATTTATAATTATAATTTAACAAGACCAGCCATGACTTGTTAACAAAGTTAACAAAAAAAATCCTAAATATATATTTATAAGTACTTTATAAGAATTTAAATTACTAAATTGTAACACATCGTAGTTTATTTATGACTACACTTGTTAATAGCGATCAGGAACTGATAAAAACATTTAGGCTGATATTCAAAAACACTAGGCTAATCAGTTTACTATAGTTAATACAAACATGTTTAGTTTTCATGCATGCATGCCATCTGATGTGCTACTGTAATTGGCTGATCTGAATTCCTCTCATACCACGAATTAAACCATTTACTGACAGCTCGACCGACTGAAACAGAAAGAATTCAGTGGTTGATATCATCTTGTTTTCTTGAAATCCTTCTGTTTGATCTTTTTGTAAGTGTGTGTATTGTAGTAAAGCACCTGCTCGTTGGATTTTTTTTCAGTTCCTCTGTGCTCTGTGAGCAACTTTAACGTAATTTTAACCCGCCTCAGAAAACCACCAGAAGCTTCACTTCCACTTTTGCTCAAATCTTTCTTTTGTCTCCGTCTATCTCTCTCTCTCTGTGTGTGTCTTCGTCTGTCTATCTGTCCGTTTGAAGAACCGGGAGCTGAAGTCATAGCCTCGTGCCCAGCATGTCTCTCCCGCAACAGCTGAGAGATGAAAGGTGAGCAGCCGCGTGTTTTCATCATCTGTTTACTTTCATTTATTATAAATCGCCATTCCTGTTTTACAAACATTGTGTGTTGTCGTACTGTATGAGTACAGTAGCACGTGTTTGTTTACAATAGTTTCCGCCAATAGTATTAAACTACTAGAAAACTGTCGCCTATGATGATGAGGAACATTGTAGCATACTTGATATGGTATGGTGTTTTTTAACCTTTCTTAAAGTATACTACAATGTTTACTTCAGTTTATCAATTCAATAAAGACTACTTTATATTACTAAGATATATAGTAGTCAACATTTGAAGTGGATAGTGTACATCAACAAAGAATTATAGTTCGTATAATATACCACAGTATACTACAATTTTTTAGTTCACCATAGTTATAACTAAATTATACAGTATTTTTTCAAGCAGTCTCTACTGAAAAATCCAGCATAAGCTGATTGCTTGTTTTAGCTGGTTTAAGGTGTCAGTAGCTGGTTTTAGCTGGTCAAGCTGGGGAGTCGGCTGGTCTTCCAGCCTGACCAGCATAAAAATCAAGATAGGAGACCAGCTAAAACCAGCTCACCAGGTCTAAGCTGGATTTTTCAGTAGGGCCATTATTGGTTTTAAGACTATGTTTAGCCTATAAAGGTTTTATTCCACTTCGAATGTTGACTAGTTTAGGGTGACCATACGTGCCATTCTTCCCGGACGTGCCCTGGCCAGGATTTCGGGTTCGTCGTATTTGTCGACCGCATACGTCATTGAGGATTATTGTTATTATTACAGAAAAGCAACTGTTACATTTTAAGGTAAGAATGAAACTACGATTGTATGTCTTATGTTTTAACTGAATGGCATATGTGGTCAACAAATACGACTTCCGGAAGATGCACTGAAATCCTGGCCAGGACGCGTCCGGGAAGAATGGCACGTATGGACACCCTAGACTAGTGTAATAACATTTTCTAGTTAACTATAGTTAAAACTAAAGTAGCCTATACAGTATTTTTTTAAGTGGGTACTGAAAAATCCAGCAAAGACCAGCATAAGCTGGCATCTGGTTTTAGTTGGTTTAAGGTGGCAATAGCTGGTTTAAGTTGCTCCCAGCCTGGCAAATCTGGTCAAGCGGGTAGGGCAGCTGGTCTTCCAGCCTTACCAGCTAAGTCCAGCCAGACCAGCTTAAAAAGTTACCAAAACACGGCTAGACCAGCTTGCTACACCAGCAAATCCAGCTAAGCTGGGAGACCAGCTAAAACCAGCTTAGCATCTTATGTTGGTCTTAGCTGGATTTGTCAGTAGGGTACGAAAAAATCCAGCTAAGACCAGCTGGTAGCTGGTTTAAGGTGGCAGTACCCTTACGAAAATTAACCATGGTTTTATTGCGGTAAGAGTGTAGTTACCATGTTTTTTTTTTGGTGTAATGATTACTATCAGCAAAACCATGGTTTTAATACACTAACCATGGTTTAACCAATGGTTATTTTGTGGTTACCATGGATTTACTATAGTAACCATGTTTTTTTGGTTTTAACTGTAATAAAATCATAATAAATTTTTGTAAGGGTAGCTGGTTTAAGCTGGTCCTCCAAGGCGACCAAAACACAGCTAGACCAGCTTGCTACACCAGCAAAACCAGCTAAAATCAAGCTAGGACACCAGGTAAAACCAGCTCACCAGCATATGCTGCTTAGCTGGATTTTTCAGTAGGGTATGATATGGTGTTTTTAAACCTATTTATAGTACATATTAAAGTATATAACTACATTATTAACTTCAGTTTATCAATTCAATATAGGCTACTACATATTACGACAATATATACTAGTCAAAGTATATAATCAAAAGATGTCCTATGACAAGAACCCGCTTGAAAAAAAACTGTATACTAGTAAACTCGACAATTGTAGTATACTGTGGCATATTATACTAACTATTTCACTTTGTTAATGTACACTAGTTACCATTCAAAGTGGATCAAAACCTTTAAAAAACATTCTTAAAACCAGTAACCGCCCTACTGAAAGACCAGCATAAGCTGGTGAGCTGGTCTCCCAGCTTGGTTTTAAAGCTGGACTAGCAGGACTTAGCTGGTCAGGCTGGAGGACCATCTTAAACTACCTACTTCCTCCTTAAACCAGCTACCAGCTTATGCTGGTCTTAGCTGGATTTTTCAGTATGGTAACCATGCTAGTTGTATTAAAACCATGGTAATACAAATGATTATCATTCTGCCACTAACCATTGTTATTACACTTTTACTATAATAAAACCTTATTACACGGCACTCTAAAATGCTTGATTCTGATTGGCCAGTCACGACATTCCAAGGTATAGCATTATTTCTGTGATAATAACCTGCTGCCTATACATAATCCCTTACTTTAGGCCTACTGCACTGTAGTGTACTGTACTATAGAGTTTATACAGTATAGTATAGTTTACTACACTGTATATTATGATATACTACAGTGGACTCTACTGTACCATACTATACCATTCTATACTATACTAAGCTACTATGCTGTGCTGTTTTGTACTATTCTAGTATCATACTACTGTACTATACTATTCATATGGATGTTCACTGGAATGCTGGCTTACTAAATTCTGTGCACTAAACATTGTACAGCTTACTATTTTGAACAGTAGTATATTACATTTGTCACAAGATAGCATGCTCTTTTAATAAATGATGTACATATATAGTATGTATAGTCTATACAGTGCATGCTATGCTATACACTGTTCTACTGTATTAATTTAGCTTTTGTAATGTATGAACCACAAATCTCATAATTTGTGATATTTGTTTTCAATGATCTTTATAATTCATGACTTCACAGTGATTTCGATCAACTCCCGGACAACATTCCCGTCACTGCGACCATTGCTGATGTCGAGGAGAAGAAAGGATTCATTGTTTACTATGTAAGTTTCCCCTAGGACATTCAGATCTCATGTATTTGTCCTTGCATGAATGACTTGTCTCATATAGTCTATGAACCCTTATGTAAGTTACTCTGTGATCAAGTTTTGTACTCCGTCTTTGATGTATCTTTGCAGAAGTTTGTGATCGAGGTGAAGACCAAGGGCAACAGTAAGTACCTGATCTACAGGAGGTACCGTCAGTTCTACGCTCTGCACGAGAGCTTGTTGCTGAAGTACGAAGCCCAGCCGGGATATTACGGCTGCCAGCTACCGAACCTGCCAGGTCTGTGATCATTCAGTTACTGCACAACTACATAACAGTAATGTAGTAGAGCTCTGGGGAAATTATGTTCAACCCCACAGGCCACATGGAGTACACACTGCATCTAAATCAATTTGTCACTTCTCTTGAAAGTGCTACTTTAAATCTTGTTCTGCAGACACACAAGTCTGACGAAAATTCTGGTTTTGACATCTGTAGTTTCGTTATATTCATGTGTACTAATTAAGTCAAATATTTCTTTCATATTTTGATCAGACAAACTATACGGAGCTGACGCGTTTATGAACAGCATACCTACGAACGCCGTTTCAAATACTTTATCAGCGTATTGTTTGCTCCTTATATGTTTTTAAACTGGATTGTTTGTATATATAAACATGAACATACACACTTGTTTCGTTTTCTGACAACAGAGGTAGATAATATACAAACCACAAAACCTTTTTAGTAGGACTGCACCGATATATCAGCCGATGATGCTTGCTATGCTTCTCAATGAATTACGGTAAAATCCTGCAATATCCAAAAGCCAGAGGGCGCTCTCGTGCAGAAACTCAATATGCGCTAGAGCTATAACACGCAGCTTCAGGAAATGACTTAAGGATATATTTATATTGCTGTTCTTCAAAACTTTTCAGGTATTTTCATGATAATAAAAAAATCTATAATAGTTATGTTTGACGAGTGTTGATTTTTCAAATGCATGTTATAAGCGAGTCAAACTAACTAGTCAACAAGCATTGATCACAACTGTGCGAAGAGATATTTGGCAGCCAGGCAAGAATTCAAAGATCGACAGCTAACTTTATATACATTCATTTTACACAGTAGTGTTATCTCAGTGTAGTAGTTGATACTTAGGTAATTTACTGGTTATTTATTTATCATAAAACTATTGTACTATAGAAGGAGTAGATTAGTTGTACTAGTTGTCCCGAATTGGTTTCCGCAAACTTTCACACAATGACGTTATAAATGACACCATAAACTTATGCATGCGGCGGAGGTAAAGTGAATGATTCATGGAGTCATGAATCATGGGGAGTAATGATAGTCAACAACTGTTTCCTTGAAAATATAGAAGAAATATACTCTCAAGCGAAAAAAGAGGAAAGAAGTACCGCCTGCAAGATTAGGGTGAGAGTTGACCCCGATGTTGACAGCGTGAAATGATGTTGGAACGCAGCCACCCGAGAGAGTTAGAGAAGCTTGCCGATGTTTCTTCATAAGTTACTAGACGTTAGCCATGATAACACAGAACAAGATTTGGAGGACAGATCTCAAAATAATAATGGATCACTCCCTAAAGAAATGAACCCAGCAGCATTGAACTTAATTCAACATCTACAGTTAAACATCGAATGTGTTTGTCAAAGTCCAATCAAAGTTCTTTGGGCTTTGAGGTTATGACAGTCTTTCCCATAAAGTTACAAATTAACCATTCCAGTACATCATGTAATGGATAAAAAAAGAAAAACAAGGAAATAGAAGTTAATGACAACATTTCAGTTGTTAGAAAAATGAAACCGTTTTATCCTTTTGACATCATTGCCACAGCACTGACAGCACTCCCTGTCCATTCACATTGTTTTCTGCTTCCTTTTTCTTACATCAGCTGCTCACAAAGACTGATCACAATGGTCCCATACTGTGTAAAATTTTATTTTAAAGAAAATTTGTTTCATTAAAGCTGCCGGGTTGATAACATTTTTCATACTTTAGTTAGTGTGTAATGTGCTACCCAATCTCATGTAGATGCGTATAAATAGCACGAAGTGTGAAAATCGAGCAATTCATACGCCAAATTCCACTTTGGCGTGCAAATAATACGCCAGTGCTTCCCATTCACTTAAACGGTGCATCTTTTTTTGTCGTTTTATTGATTGGTTTCTCATTTTTTTCTGTTTTTTAAACCATTTTCGGTTAGATTTGATATTTGCTTAAGGAGGTTATTTAATATACAGGTTTCTCTATGTTTTTGTCTATATTTAAGCCATGGTCGCTTGGAGTTGGGGTTAGAAGTGGGGTTTGGGTTAGGAGGTCATTTGTATACTGAATAACAAAAAGTTGTTCTAACCCTAAACCCAAGCGAAAATGGTAAAAAAAAATTGCAAGAGTGATTCGTTTAAGTGAAGGTTAAGGACTGGCGTATCATATGCACGCCAAAGTGAAATTTGGCATATGTATTGCACGATTTTTAGACTTTGTGCTATTTATACGCAACTCCGTGAGACTGGGTTGGTAATGTTGCTGTTATAGCATAAATAATACCTGCAAAATTATAAAGCTCAAAGTTCAATGCCATGCGATATATGAAGAGTTTGGTTCCAAAATGCAATAAACGCCTTTTTTTTTTTAAACGAGTTACCGCCAAAATCAGTATTGTATTTGGTCAGTATTTAAAAGTAAATTCTTAATTTTACCCAAAATCCAATATGCGCCGTGTTATTCTGTCATCTTTTCTCCCTTTTTCCCTAAAACACAATAAACGCCACTCCTCCTTTTCTGCAGAATGCAATAAATCTGCTCAACAAATGACAGCGCACAATGGCGGCACTTTGAATTACAAATAATGGATTTGAATTTTTTATGTTTTTATAACCTAAAGATGCTATGTGAAAATTTTTTAACAGAAAATACTGGTTTCCATCTCACTTCCTTGGTATAGTAAACACGTTTTTACCGAAATTAGTCAAAATCATTTTTTTGCGTTTTGAAACCAAACTCTTTATATTTTCTTTAACAGAATTTGCTTTTTAACTCTTTCCACGTCAATGACGAGTTATTTCGTCAATTAAGAGAATCACGCTTCCCTGGCGAGTTTTTATGGTAATTTATGGTAATCTATAACTCTGCTATTATGCAGTAAGTGGATAGAAAAAGAAAAACATGAAAAAAGAGAAGTTAATGACAATATTTCAGTTATCCAACTTATAAAAAACGATGTATCAACTCATTCAAAAACAGTTAAAGGCTGTCTATGTTTTGATCATCGTTCTGAATCTGATCTCTAATCAAAGTTATTTACAAAAATGCAATTATTTCAGCTTTTTGCTCAAAATGTGGTATTTGAAGAAACTATAAAAAGACCACAAATGAAGATAGGATGAAATGTTTTTTTTCCCGTCATTTTTGTTTATTTGTTTGTTTGTTTGAAAGCAGAGGGTCTTTCTCCTTTATTTGATATATTGTATGTTTATATATTTATAGAAGAGAACTTTCTGGAAGGCATTTTGTGAACCTTTTAAAATGCTGAAAAAATGATGGCAAACAATAAAAAAAGGAAACGCTGGCGGGGAATGAGTTAAGGCTACAGAGAACGGCTGGTTTGTACTACAGCACTCTGCTTCCCAGAAAAA
Source organism: Misgurnus mizolepis (assembly GCA_025389145.1). Taxonomy (NCBI): domain Eukaryota; kingdom Metazoa; phylum Chordata; class Actinopteri; order Cypriniformes; family Cobitidae; genus Misgurnus; species Misgurnus mizolepis. Next base: position 26,775,968 of record JAIFKI010000021.1, on the reverse strand, counting down.
TGACATCAATATAAGAGTTTTTGACTAACCTCCGCCCACAGGAATTAGTCAGTCGCCAGCTAAGCTAAGCTAAGGCTTAGGCTAAGCTAAGCTACTGACAAATCACAACACACTAAACAAACTACACAATCAGAACTCGCTACGTATTTTTGAAGGAGGGACTTCATAGATCAAGAAAAGACATCAGCCCGTTTTGAGGACAGTAAAAAAGCGGTAAAGAGATAAGTAAATTGTGTGATAAAATACTGCGTTTTTTACACACGAAACATGAACACATGTTATATTGGGCACCGTAAACACAATCAAAGCTTTAAAAACATATTAAATGGTTTACAGTGTACAGGAGAATACATGTAAATTTACAGTAAAATACTGTATCTTTGGTAAAATATGAATTTTTATGTAATTTTATGGTGTAAATCTATTGTATTTTTTGTTTTATTCAGTTGTCTGGCTTTTTCTAGTGTATTGTGCAATGTCTTTTACAGTTTTCAACACTTGAAGTAGGTTCAAAGTGGTTTTCTTTCTTGATACATCTTTAACCTCTACAACCTCTTTTCTCATCCCTTTTTTAATCATCTTTCTCTCTCTCTCTCTCTTTCTCTCTCTCTCTCTCTCATCCGTCTTTGACCAAAAGTACATATATAATTAAATTTAGCAGGAAGGAGAGGTTGCTCTTTGTCACACTACCTACTATTTGATTTAAGTCACGTAAGGAACAGATGGGATTCAGTGGGTGACTTTACAGGGCGTCTTTAAAGCGTCCTGTCTGCATCCATAAGATTGAAGTTAAATTAAACCCCATTATATTACAGACACTGGACTTTATTCGTGACAATTGATTTTTTAATGTGTAATATGATTGTTGTTACAAACCTGTAACAAATTTCAATGTTCTGATGACCACAAAGGAAGATATTTTGAGCAATGTTTGTAACCAAACCGATCATGAGCCCCATTCACTTCCATAAAAGGATAAAATAATACTGTGGAAGTGAATGGGGTCATGATCGGTTTGGTTTCAAACATTGCTCAAAATATCTTTCTTAACAAAGAAATTTATACAGGTTTGTAACAACATGAGAGTGAGTAAATGATGACAACATGTTCATTTTTGGGTGAACTATCCCTTTAATGGATCATCTCACTGTATTTCTCAAAGGGAAAGTTTATAATGAAACTTATGGGAAACCCCAGCCGTTGGAAGAAGAAAGATATATTGAGTCAAAAAGAGGAATTTGAAAAACAAAGAAATTTATTTAAGAGAGGAAGAGAAATGAAAAAGGTATTTATTGAGTGTCCATTAAAACGTTTCGGATGGTTTCGGTTTGTTTGTGTAAACAAATCACCCCACAGTTTTTATGGGAATTCATACTGTAAAGTATTGTTGGGCAAGATAATAAAATCACAACTGTTGGTGCTAATACACCTTTCTTCGCATTGTAAAAAAAATACCACTGGGTAAAATTCGAACAAAGAGAAAGCAATTTACCGTAATATTTGAGCTCCTGTTGTGCTCAGTGCTAATTAAAGGGGGATATTAATATTTAACGCAAAACCCCTGGCTAGCTTTTGATTGTTTGGTTTATGAACTAATTAGTTTTGAGTATGTTTCTTCATTTGTTTTGCCGCAGGCAAAGTGTTTATGGGAAACAAAAAAGAGATCGCAGAGAGCAGAATCCCCGAGCTCAATAATTACATGAAGGTGAGTCAGTGTCGACGTTTCGTAAACGTTTTTGGTTGTATCATGGTCATGATATGCTGGTGGGAGTTTGTGTAATTATATGTGCTTTGAGAATTACCAGGAAAACAAATAGTTCTCTTTTCGTTACTTCTCTTTTTCGTACATCCTGATTTGCTAATATTAGCTATGTTCGTCAGTTTAAGTTTACAGACTTTTCTGAATGCAATTTTCTCTGGTAACACTTTACTTAAAGCGGTGTCCATAAGACTGACATGACACTTTAATAATCATGACATCACACACGCCATGAACATGAAGGAGATTTTATGCACATTTATGACAATTGTCATTAAGTGTCATTTGCTCAGTTATGTCATTTTTAAAGCAAAGATGACATTGTTTGTGATGTCTTTGTTATGACAACTATAACCAATACATCATAACTTGTCATGGCAACTTGACATTACCAAGAAAACATAACAAATCTTTTAGGCATCATAATTTAGGCGCAGCCACTGAAAATGCTCGGTCTCCATACTCAGTCATTTGGTGTTAATACTAATCGTTAATAAACAGACACGTCAAAAGATTATATTTAACTTTATTTATGTGCACAATACATAGACATAGAAGAAAAACGAACAAAAAATTTAATTAATTTAATGTAATTAACTTTAAATTAACGTTTTTGCAGCAATGTGGACCAAACGCTGCATGGCTTAACCCACCATTGTACTGTTTTCATTTAATTTTAGTTGAATCCGTCTCCAAATGCAATAAAATATAATTTTATCAATTGAATTATTATTATTATTATTATTATTAGATGATTGATTTAACATTATAAACTGAAGAATATTCATGATACTGTTATAAAACTATTTGACAGAGTATTAACACTTAATGACATTATAACAGGCACGTGCACACATAGACATCAAAGGGGGCTTGAGCACCTGCCCTTTTTATTCCTGGAGAGAAAGTGCCCTTTTTTTCTGGGGTGCTTTTAAAAAAAATACTAATAATATGATCTTTATTCGTATAACAACTGATGTCTGTCTGTTTCTTGTGTTTTTTACTTGTTGCTTATTTAATTTAACATGAGATTTAAACTCTTATATAAAGAAAAATAGCGCTATTTGTGGCACACAAACGGTTAACAGATGAGTCCCGCCTCCAAAATTCACATCGCTAATATGATTGGCTTTACCTTTCCTTAGTCCCGCCTCTCTAACTTACTTCGCTTTATGATTGGTTTGTCAACACTCGTGCTGCATCATTCGCGCTTCAAGCGCCAAAGCTCAGCCCGACCGAGACGCGATCATGTGCATGAATAGGGACTTTAAGCAACAGCTGGGAATGGAACGGCTACGGCGACCGGAAGTAAGCTGTCAGACCGCCGTAGCCAAGAACGTAAAAATCACTAAGCAACCGTAAACAGGACAGCGCAACGCGGTATTAATTCATTTATTAAGATACAAAAATATGTCATGTAAAAAAGCAAGAGAAGGATTGCTTTTGGCATTAAATGACAATCTTTTGTCAGAAGAAGAGTTTTTACTATTGTATGATGTAAATAAGTCTAAAAACCTAATACTGAAAATGTTGAATACTTAAAAATCTTTAAAATAAGCTTAAATTTAAAACATTTGAACACATGTTATATAAAAGACTTGTGGTTCAATCATAAACTGATGCAATTACAATGTCATATGCCATAAAACATAACATTTATTTACATAATCTCTCACGTTGTAGCGACTACGGCAAATCAGCTGTTCTCCCGTAGTAGACCGTTACAGTAGAACGTCGCAAAGTAGCAGTTAAATTCGCGCATGCGCAATACAACGCCAGAATGCCGTTGCCGTTCCACCAGAGCCTGTTGCTTAAAGTCCCTATTATGCAGGCAGGCAGCTACCGGTAAGTGTGTGAGGAAGAACGCATTCTTATCTTAACAGTTTTATGCACAAAATATGGGACACGTTGTTACACATAACGATTAAGGGACATTGTTTTCCATGGCAATCCCATATTAACCTGAAGAGTTGCAAACTTGTAACAGTGTAGTGTATGTAGTTTAAACAGATTGCTCATAAAATAATAAAGCACAAACAATAAAATAATTGCTAACTGCAGTAGTAAGCTTTTTTGTTTGCGTTTTTGTAATGGCTGTTAAATAAGTATAATGTGTTACACTGGAGTGCTGGAGTAGATTGGGAAGAAATCTGATGGTTCAGTATTTTACTTGCCCAGTCTGAATTTTCACTGACATCACAAAAAAGTAAAATATAAAATACAAATAAAATAGGCCTAATCTATATTTGATGTTTCTGACATGTGTAACCCTAATAAATATGAAACCTAAGATTAAAGGTGCCATAGGATGTGTTGTCATAATATGTTAAATTGTTCTTTGACAATTACATAGAATGTATGTTGCTTTATTAAGTGCAAAAATTATCCAGAAACGTTTTTACATGTCTATTTACAACCCTAGAATTTGACATTTTAATAAAAAGGTCTATTTTTGCCCTATTTGAAAGGGTCATGAATAATAATGTTGAGCTCTGCTCTGATTGCTCTGCTCTGAGGCTCATGCCAGAAGCTCACATTAGTAAACAGACCTTATATTTTGAGCCCTTATCAGACAAAAATGCAGATTTTGATTAACAACTAACAACTAATCAGCTAAACGCTAGCATATGATATAGCATTTATTGGCATGTAGCGCTAACTCAGCAATCACAACTATGTTTTTAGCATTTTAACAAATTTGTAATTAATGTTATTGTAATGTAATTTAATGTTTTCAAAACATGCACATTGTGTAATGGCTTCCTTTGCTGCTCTATAAACCTAGACTACTAAGGAGACCATGGTGTCTGTGTGAACTGATTATTTTGTAGACATCTTTTGAAAATTAAACAATTGGGTGAGTTTGAGGAAGATAAAATAATTAACCTTTTTAATATATATTTTTTTTAAAAGGAAGTCAGAATTGCATTAATATATATACTTTTTGTTTTAAAAAAAAATAAAAGAAGAGAAGTGCCCTTTATTTCACTAGAGCCCCTGCCCCTCAAAATGTCTGTGCACGTCCCTGCATTATAATGACAAATTTAATTAGTACCACTATAGTTGAGGTCAAGAAAAATATTTATGACGCTGTTATAAAACTATTTGCCAGAGTATTAACACTAAATGACATTTTAATAACAAATAAATTAGTACCACTATAGTTGAGGTCAAGAAAAATATTCATGACACTGTTATAAAACTATTTGACAGATTATTAACACTAAATGACATTTTAATAACAAATAAATTAGTACCACTATAGTTGAGGTCAAGAAAAATATTCATGACGCTGTTATAAAACTATTTGACAGATTATTAACAATTAATGACATTTTAATGACAAATAAATTAGTACCACTATAGTTGAGGTCAAGAAAAATATTCATGACGCTGTTATAAAACTATTTGACAGATTTTTAACAATTAATGACATTTTAATAAAAAATAAATTAGTACCGCTATAGTTGAGGTCAAGAAAAATATTCATGTTGCTGTTATAAAACTATTTGCCAGAGTATTAACACTTAATGACATTTTAATGAGAAAAAAAAATTAGAACCACTATAGTTGAGGTCAAGAAAAATATTTATGACGCTGTTATAAAACTATTTGACAGATTATTAACAATTAATGACATTTTAATAAAAAATAAATTAGTACCACTATAGTTGAGGTCAAGAAAAATATTTATGACGCTGTTATAAAACTATTTGCCAGATTATTAACACTTAATGACATTTTAATGACAAATTTAATTAGTACCACTATAGTTGAGGTCAAGAAAAATATTTATGACGCTGTTATAAAACTATTTGCCAGATTATTAACACTTAATGACATTTTAATGACAAATTTAAATTAGTACCACTATAGTTGAGGTCAAGAAAAATATTTATGACGCTGTTATAAAACTATTTGACAGATTATTAACAATTAATGACATTTTAATAACAAATAAATTAGTACCACTATAGTTGAGGTCAAGAAAAATATTTATGACGCTGTTATAAAACTATTTGACAGATTATTAACACTAAATGACATTTTAATAACAAATAAATTAGTACCACTATAGTTGAGGTCAAGAAAAATATTTATGACGCTGTTATAAAACTATTTGACAGATTATTAACACTAATTGACATTTTAATAACAAATAAATTAGTACCGCTATAGTTGAGGTCAAGAAAAATATTCATGACGCTGTTATAAAACTATTTGACAGATTATTAACAATTAATGACATTTTAATGACAAATAAATTAGTACCGCTATAGTTGAGGTCAAGAAAAATATTCATGTTGCTGTTATAAAACTATTTGCCAGAGTATTAACACTAAATGACATTTTAATGACAAAATAAATTAGAACCACTATAGTTGAGGTCAAGAAAAATATTTATGAAGCTGTTATAAAACTATTTTACAGATTATGTACAATTAATGACATTTCATTTTAATGACAAATAAATTAGTACCACTATAGTTGAGGTCAAGAAAAATATTTATGACGCTGTTATAAAACTATTTTACAGATTATGTACAATTAATGACATTTCATTTTAATGACAAATAAATTAGTTCCACTGTAGTTGAGGTCAAGAAAAATATTCATGACGCTGTTATAAAACTATTTGACAGAGTATTAACACTTAATGACATTTTAATAACAAATAAATTAGTACCACTATAGTTGAGGTCAAGAAAAATATTTATGACGCTGTTATAAAACTATTTGACAGATTATTAACAATTAATGACATTGTAATGACAAATTATATTTGTACCACTGTAGTTGAGGTCAAGAAAAATATTTATGACGCTGTTATAAAACTATTTGACAGATTATTAACAATTAATGACATTTTAATGACAAATTTAATTAGTACCACTAGTTGAGGCAAGAAATATATTTATGACGCTGCTATAAAACTATTTGACAGATTATTAACACTTAATGACATTTTAATGACAAATTTAATTAGTACCACTATTGTTTGAGGTCAAGAAAAATATTCATGACGCTGTTATAAAAAATTTTGACAGATTATTAACACTTAATGACATTTTAATGACAAGTATCACTGGTATCACTGGTGAAAAGTGGTCAGACACAATTATATTGGCCTCATGACAGCCAATGTCAAAACCAACCACATGACAGTTTACTGTAATGTTAACCCATGAAGCTAGGTAGTTTCTTCATTTTATTAATTTATCTGCTATATCATGTTTATGATAGATTTAAGACAAGTTATAATGTCAAGTTGTCATGACAGGTTATGATGTATATGATGTAACAATGTCATCTTTGCATTAAAAATTACATAACTGAGCGAATTACATTTAATGAAAGTTGTCATATACGTGCATAAAATCTCCTTCATGTTCATGAAACGTGTCATGTCATGATTATGAAGATGTCATGTTTTATGAACACCTCTTCAAGTAAAGTGTTACCATTTCTCTTTATCAGAGGTTGCTATGTCTGCCTACCTGGATACTCTTGGATGATCTGATACGGATGTTTTTCTACCAGACTGAATTGGACAGCCAACAGATCCCTCGGGCCCTGAGACGTTTGCGGCCCCCCACACGCAAAGTGTAGGAGCCTACCCACAATCCTCTCTCACTTGACCTTGCATCATTAGATACAGCTGTAGCCAACTTTTTATTAATTTATTTGTGCTCTTATTTTAAATGCATTCACATGGGGTAAGCAAATTTTTCTTTAATTTACTGTTTAAGAAAAATTTTCCAGATTTTTTTGCTTACCCCATTTGCAGATTTTTTTGCTTGTTTTATGCACAAAATAACTTAAATTTGATATTTTTGGTCTATAAACTAGACTTATTTGCTTGGGTCGTTTTGCTCATCAAGAAAAAGCATCTTAATGTAAGAATTTTTTGATATTTTACTGAAAACAAGACAAAAATTCTAAAAAAAAAAATTCTTCTTTTTTTGCAGTGTTGCAGGTTTATGTAAATGTGTCTCAAACTGTGCTCAGGTTCACTAGGATATTAAAAATCTGTTATTTGTTATAACCAAAATCCAGTTGTAAGTTTGCAATGGTCCCATATGTGTCTATTTTATTTTACTCTATATTACACATAATAAAGATCTCAGAGATTGCTAGTTCATAGCTCAAGAAGCCTTTCAGAGCAATACAATTTAGTCTGGGTTTGTCTGACTTTCAATATGACTGACTTATTCCTGAAAATCCAGATTGAATTTCTTAGAAACCGCTGCGTGTTTTGTTGTCCATGTGATGTTCACTCTGTCTTTTTTCTCTCTCTCTTCCTAGGAAAACCGTAAAGCCCAAAACAGACCTTCTTTCGGCTCCCAGAGCAGAGGTACATTAGCGTTTCCTTGGAAACACTTTCAGCAACAGCCTACACTACATACTACACACACGCATACTTGCACACTCAAGCATGTAAGCAAGCACACCACACAAAGCTTTGACATTCTGGTCGGTAGGTTATTAAACATAAACTCTCACATTTTGTCAGAGGATTATGACATAAAACTTTGTGGAGGTTGGTGCTTTTCTACAACTCTCACACACAGTTTGCATACTAATACCTCCACTGACATTTGCATACAGTTGAGAAATCAAAAACTGCATTGCAGTTGGCAAGGATTACTTTCTAGATCTGTGGGATTTATTTGGTGGATGCATAATTCCAGTTACGGCAAACATCATTATTACTGTTGCTCATATTTAGTGTTTTAGATTTGATCAAACCGCTTCAATTTTGGCCCATACGTCTAAAGGCGTAGCTTGACATTTGAGTTTGGGGGGCCAGATTGGTCTATACCGAAACGAGTGCTATGATTTTTACTGCAAACTAGATAATAATTTTTTATTAACTGTAGCACACAGTTAAATATAAAGAATAAGGACCATTATTTGTATTTTTTTATAAATAATATTAATACTTTGTATGTATACGTCCCTCCTCCATTGTGATTGGACAGACGTATAAAGGAGACTTTACCGCGCGCCACGTTTTGCTAAATACAGATATTATTACCAGATAAACAATTGTTTTAAAAAGTAGTATTAAAAGTAAAAGTAACGTAAAAATAATTTACATAATATGTATATTTGTTGTGGATTTTTTTAAAATAAAAATCATTTTTAGCCAATGAGAGCCAGACCCCCCACAAGCCCAGCCTATGCATTTGTCGTTCTGCACCATTTGTGCTACTGACATGAATGATACCTCAAATCATGCGGCTTATCGAAGCGAACTGTGCTATTATTTTTCTAAGAGTTAGGATTTATGACTTTCTTCTAGCAGGCGATAAAACCAGTGATAAAATTCCCTTAGCCTGAAATTAAAGAAGGGTGAGCAAAGAGGGAGCAAGTACCTCGAAACCCCAAGCAACCACATTGCAATATACTACTTATAAGATAATATGTACTGGATGTATAGAATAGTAATATTATTATTACACCTTTACAATTTCTTAACAGCATCCTATAATCATTGTTTTGCATGGGAGTACACCATTTACATGTTCTTTAGATGTTTTTAAGAAAGCTAGTTTTCTGATAGAATAACATCAAATTAGTCATATTTAGGAAGACTGATATAATTACAGTCGACCTTGATTCTGTATCTTGTACAAGAAAGTGACGTCTAACTAGACATCTAGATGTCTAATGGCAATGTAAACGTTATTAGGAAGTAATTGAAAATACTTATTTTCACAAATGCCACTTTAGTCGTTTCATTGGTATTTCAATGTGACTGTCGTTCGCTGCAAAAAAAGTGCATGCAAGCTACTTTGGCAAAAACGAACACCTTTTTTACAAAAAAATCTGGACAAGACATAGTAAGCAGTTGCAAAATCATTAAAATAATAAAAATCAGAATGTAAAAGTGAAGAAATTGAAGCACATAAGGGGGCGCTGTGATGCATGTGGCTGCCACATTTATATTCAGGTCCAAGTACTCACAAGTAGGGGTGTCAAAAGATTAATCGCGATTAACCGGAAACAAAATAAAACTAGTTTTATATATATATATATATATATATATATATATATACACACAAACATATGCATGTATGTATTTAAGAAAGATTTACATGTATATACAGTATATATGTATTTGGATTTTCTTAAATTTTATATTATATATAAGAACATTTATTTATAAGTTATTATACATAAATACATTTTTTCTCAAATTTGTACATGTATGTGTGTATTTATTTGTACATAATAATTACGCACAATACACACAAATATCTTCTGCAAACACAAATTTGTCACTTTTAATTTCCATGCGATTAATCGCGAATAATCTTTTGACAGGCATACTTACAAGGGACACAAAAAAAGTTTTGTGCACTTTGAGAACTTTGAGGCTGAAGAATCATTATCTAATTTTTGACGGAGGTGGCTTTTAGCGGCTTTTGCAAAAAAAATTCACTTTTTTGGGTAAACTATTTTTTTTAACTTTTGCTTGTTTTATGCACAAAATCACTTAAATTTTATGTTTTTGGTCTAAAAACTAGACTTATTTTTTTGGGTTGTTTTGCTCATCAAGAAAAAGCATCTTTATATAAGAATTTTTAGATATTTTACTGAAAACAAGATTTTTTTTCTTGAAAATAATTTTTCTCAGTTTAGCATTGGTTTAGTTTTGGAAAAAAATGTGGTAAATTGTACTACATATTTATTTTACATTATAAAATAAGGCCCATCATGACCCGTCAAAATAATGTATGTATTGTTTTTTAATATTAGTCATATTCGTTTTGATTTAAACATCAAAATCTAACACATGTGTTTTACGTTTTCTTGGTCAAAATTTTGCCCCTGCCATGTTCCATAATTTCTTTATCTGCGTCTTCATCCTGCAATTTCTCAGGCATGTTTTTTCAATCGCTCTAATCTGTCTATATATATTCTTTGCTCTCTTCCACCCTTCATTCAATCCTCCATTGCTTTATAATATCCTGTATTGTTCTCACAACGTCATTTTACTTATCATTTTGTTTTCATCCTCTAGATACTTTCACTCCTCCATAATTGCTCTCGTTCTCTCGTGACACTGTCAGACCTGTCTGGAAAAACCTCCTTTCCATCATTCCTTTCACACCAAACCAACATCCAGACAACAGCAACATAACATAACATGTAAACCACACCCGTCTATAGACAGGTTTGTGCGTGTGTCAAAGTGCATATATAGTGGCCATTAAAAACCTCGAAAGAAAAATGTCTAGAACGTGTACGGCCTTGCATTCGTACATGACAGCAAATGATGGCAGTGACTTGCAGTTGTTTTATATTCAGTCCAATACCTCAGATGAAACTTATGGAGAACTGAGGCAGGACTTGTAGTAGTGGATTTGTAGTTTAACGTGTTGCAGATTTGTGTGCTGATGAAAACAGGACACCCATAGAAAATCACAAATAAGATTTCTTTAAAATTACAGATCTGAGCTGAGCTATAGACATAATTACACATATGTGACTCTGTCATGGCTGAAGTCTCATAATCTAATGATAAGATTATAGGAGAATTAAAGTTGGATTTCACTCATTTATTTCACATTGATTTTAATCTTCGACATGACCTTACTGAGTCAATAATAAAGAAATCAAGGTTATATTTTCACAGAATGGTCTTTACGTAGGATGATTTTATGTAGAAAACAGTAAATCACTTTATACACTTATACGTAATATTTATATTCGTAAGCCCGGAGTATAGTCTGTTTTTACGTTTATGTGCATTCAGCCTTGCAAAGTGTATACAGTTGACTCGTACGTTTACACAGACGTTAGACACATGCGCAATGTACACAGGGATTCAAAAATCCAGACCCCCGCATACACGTAAAAGTGGACCATACTTTGGCCTTTACTGTATATGTCTATATTTTTCCAAAGCAATTATAATCTGGGATACAGTTAATACTTAACTCTTTCCCTACCATTGACGAGTTATCTCGTCAATTAAGAGAAAAAATTTGCATTAAAAAACTGATGAGTTTTTATGGTTATCTGTAATACCGCGATTATCCACTAGATGCGGTTTATAAAAAAACTGAAGCAAAAAAATGATTTACAAATTTTAAACTATGTGTATGTTTTGATCATCATTCTGAATCTGATCTTTAACACAGTGGTTCTCAAACTGGGGTCCGGGGCCCCCAGGGGGGCCGCGAGATGGTGCCAGGGTGCCCCCAGTTTTAAGACATTTTTATAAAATACATTAATTTATCATGAATTCTGTGAAATTAAACCTAAAAAAATAAGGCAGCACTACTTTGTATAATTTAATGTTTTGTTTAATTAAAATGTGAAGTTTTAGAACTGTTTTTGTCATAAATTTTCTTTGGGGGGGGCACAAAGGAATGCACCGTACACAAAGGTGTAAAAGTTTGAGAACCACTGCTCTAACAAAATTCCTTCACAAAAGTGCAATTATTTCAGCTTTTGCTAAAAAATATTTTTTTAAGAAAAATTCCCATATTTAAGAGTTTAAAAGCAGAGAAAAAAAATACAGATAGGATGAAATGTTTTTCCCATTTAGTTTTTTTATTGTTTGTTTGAAAGCAGAGGGTCTGTTTTTTTTTCATTTAATATATTTGTGTTTATATATTTTAAGAAAATTTTCCTGGAAGGCATTTTGTGAAACTTTTGTGAAAATCACAAAAAATCATGGCAGCCAACTTAAAAAAAAAATGGCTGGCGGCGAATGAGTTAAACACGACATTAAATCTCATGATAAAAGCAATAAAATGTTACTCTGGTTATGGTTGTTTGAGCACAAATACCTCTGAAAGGTGGAGTTTTTGTTAAAAAGGCCAAACCTTTAACTCTTTCCCCACCATTTATGAGTTAACATTCAGAGAAAACGCTTCCCTGCCAATAACATGTTTTTCTGGCAATCCTAATTTCCACTATTATCCACCAGGTGGTGCTCTTATCCAATTTATAATACCCCTTATGCTGCGTTCAGACCAGCCGCGGTAGAGGAGTCAAGCGCGAGTGATTTCAATGTTAAGTAAATGTGAAGACGCGTTGACGCGCTAACGAGGCGTTTAGCAATTCTGCCTCATTCGCGCGAATGGCGCGAATTAAATGTTGCCGCGGGAAGCACGCGAGTTGAAAAATTTGAACTTTGGCGAAAAACACGCCGCCTTAACCAATAAGGAGCTTGCTCTAGTAGTGACATGATTACAGAAAATGAGTCGCAGAAGCCCCTCCCATGACGGGGATTTCCGTGTGAAAGTCTTGATGACTAGAATTCACATGCGGCTTTCACCCGCGAATGAAGCGAGTAAACTCAAAACGCTCAAGCGGAAAACTAAATGCGGTAGACGTGAATTTGACGCCTCAAACGCGGCTGGTGTGAACCCACAGTTAGAGCAAACAGTAAGAACTCCGTGTATGTTTTGATTATCGCTCTGAATCTGTTTTTTATCAAAAGACGTCTTTAGTTGTTGTACCACATTGTTGCTATGCTCTATATTTGTTGTCTTTTTTGACTCCCATTTTAAACTGGGATATGATTTTAACATCATGTGAATAACTCTCAAATGCCCTGTAACCTTGACACACATGCACATTCATGCTCGTTCTTTATTATCTTTTAAAAAGATTTGTCCTGCCATTGATCTTCCTGATGTAGAGCAGGTGTCTTGATAAATCTCACAGAATGCTGGACATTTGTCTTTATATACGTGTGTGAGAGCAACATTTGTCCACATGATTCAAACACATTGCTCTCCACACATTGATCACAGCAGAGAAAGAGACACCTGCCTTATGTTTGTGCATGTGGCCAAGAGAGAGAAGAGGAAGGGAAAGATTATGCTTTTCTCATAACAACAGATAAAACAACCAAAGATTTGGAAAGCAGGACATGAAGAGACAAATATGTGGGAGGTGTCGGTTAGTGATTAAATATATGGCAGGATAACCGAAAGTAACCGAAAGGTCTACATCCTTCAAAAAGTAGGTACACTATCAGAAATAAAGGTAAAAAAGTTGTCAAAAAAGGTCCCAATATGAGTGTACTTCATAAACTACAATGTGTTAGTACAATAGCAGTACAGATCATTTCAGACAAAAAATTTTTTTTTTTGATTATTTGTGTAGTGCTGTAGGACAAAACATCATTGGTTCCCTCATATCTTACAAATGGTTTGAACCTGCAAACGTGTGTGAGGTTTAAGAGTTGTACCTAAAATAAATCTTTAAATATAGACACCAGCTTGATTTCCTGTATGATAGGAGAGAGAGATGTATCACCATTGCCTGGTATGAGGAGCTTTATTGAATATCAAAGCTCTTCAGTTTCTCTATATTACTGTAAGGAGTTTAGCTGGCAAGAGAGAGCCATTAAAGAGAGATCACACATAGTTTTTAAATTGATCCATTTCCATTAACGTTTTCTACTTGCTATCAGAAATACTGATACCAGTATGAGTGTTTTGTTATAACATTAAAAATGAGATCATATGCATGTACTGCATGTACTTTTATCACGATTGTGATTTTATTTATATGTTTTTTTTCACATCTGCTTTTGGTGAAAGATGCTTTTGCAATCTCATGGAAATTCATAATTATTTTACGAGGTTTCTAATTTGCATAAATCGCGCTTGTTCATTTTGGTGCCACCTGACGTTGGGTTTAGGAGTGGAGCTTCATTATTGCTTTTCTAGTAATCATATCTTTTTGAACGATTCCCATTGTATGAAATTATACAAATTATTCACCTTGTAAAATACACCTTGCTGAAAATTTCGTTTTAAAAAAGTAAGTTATCTGGTTGCTTTAAAATTTTGAGTTAATTCAACTTAACTTATTCCCTGCCAGCCTTTTATTAAAAAGTTGCCCGCCAGCATTTTTTGTGATTTTGGAAAAGTTTCACAAAATGTCTTCCAGGAAAATTTTATTCTAAATATATAAACATACAAATATATTACATGAAAGAACAGACCCTTTGCTTTAAAATGGGAAAACAAAAGTTTCATCCTATCTTCATTTGCTCTCTTTTTTTACCTCTTAAATATGGGTAGGTTTCTTCAAAAATACAAAATTTTGAGCAAAAAGCTGAAATAATTGCATTTTTGTAAAGGAATTTTGTTGATGATGAGATGAGATTCAGAACGATTATCAAAACATACACAGAGTTTAAAATTAATTAAATTCGTTTTTTTCCAGTTTTTTTATAATTTGGGTAAGAGCGCCATCTAGTGGATAATAGTGGAATTATAGATTACCATAAAAAAATGTGTGGAAAGCGTCATTGGCAGGGAAATGGTTTTTATTTTAATTGACAAGATAATCTGTCAATGGCGGGGAAAGAGATAAAATATTAATTAAAGGCACACCGCGGAACTTTTTGGCCACTAGGGGGCGCTAGACATGTATTTTTCACGCCTAGCGCCCCGAGAGGCCACAAGTGCCGCAGCACTGTCGCAAAGGAAAATAACTGGCCAACCTTAAAACTTAAAGCTAAATTAAAAACTAAACCTTTAAAACGGTAAACGAAACACAGTCATGTTACAACTTTCTGATGAGGAACTCGTGGCAGAAGCCATTTCTCAATCTGAAGGTTGCAGCCTCCGGATGTCGTATTTCTAAGCTGCATACGTCATCAAGACTGTCTTAATTCAGAATATTAACAATTATAAAGTTGACTGTTATACTTAATTAATCGTAAATTGTTGCAGTATGCTTATGACTTGCGAATGTAATGCTCAGTTTACCTTAATAAACCAGGCTTGATGACGTATACAGCCTGCATATTTGACGTCCGGAGGCTGCAGCCTTCCAATTGAGAAACGACCACAAGTATTTCCTTGCCTTGTTGCATCGTCCCTCTCTCCCTCGCCACCAGGATGTTCCGCAATGGCGCTCGTTTTCCTCTCTTTTGTGTGAAAATTGTTGCTCAAAATCCAAGTAAACCGATGTGTTTAGGTCTGCCGCTTTGTAATACGTTGCGCGAGGGACAGCGGAACGCAGCAAATGAGGAAGCGAGAAACGCTCAGATCTGATTGGATTGGTGAATGAATAGGGTTTGGTTTTACACTGTGTGAGTTTGAGCAAGTTTGACTGCTATAGCATCCTGGATTGTAATGTAAATACCATAGACAGTAAAAGAAAGGTAAATACGTGAACACGTGAATGCAGCATCTGAATACAGGGAACTATATGCAAGATAATCGCCGTCATTTATAAAGAAGATCGCATTTATGTATGAATCAAGATTGTGAGTTTATATAAAAAATTGACTTTAAGGGGAATCGAACCCGGGTCGCCGTGTCATAGGTTCGTGACACTAACACAGTGCCACAGAGTCACATAATAGAAGTTGCTCTCTACACTCCTTAAGTAGCCTCCAGCAAAATTCACGTTAAAAAAATTGTGTTGAGGAAGTGACGTATGCCGTAAAGCAGTCGAATTTTGTCGTTTTTTTTTGTGTTTGGTTACTACCCGAAACAAAAGCGATACAGACCCCGTCAGGCTATGGTTGACATGTCATTCAACCTATTTAAAGTCGATGTACTATCACAAGGGTCTTGAAAATTTATTATGAAGGTTGAAAAACGACATGGTGTCGCTTTAACTCAAAATATGTTGTGAAAAATTGTTTTGTCAATTTTTTTTTTAAGTTAAATTTACAACCAGGTAACTAACTTATTTAAGTCAAACCAACTTTTTTACAATGCATGAACTGATATAAGTGAGGATTTTCATTTCTTCTAGGGCTGCACAATAAATCACATGCAATAATCATGGGCATCTCATCAGTAAAGCCGGTTCGATGATTAATAATAAATCGCCATCACCTGTTTTTAAACGGAGCGGCATTTACTACACAGAGTCATAGTTCACTTACAAGCTGAGCCATATCACATACATATCACAGGCGATATGTCCACGATAAAGAATTGAAAATTGCCCCAATTATCAGTAAACTACGACTCTATGTAGTAAATGCCACTCCATCCGAAAGCAGGTGATGCCAATTTACTACTAATCAAGTAACCGGCTTTACTGACGAGATGCGCATGATATTGCATGCGATTTATCACGCAGTCCTAGTTTCTTTACAGTTGATTATGTAAACATGTAAAGGCATGCAGTGAAATAATGTTGAATGGGATGAAATACTATTTTAATCATGGTTCAACATTTGGTCAACATATATTTGACAAATCAGTGACGTTTGACCATTTCTGAACTATTAATAAGCAGGTTAATAACTGGCCCACCCCCCATTTTTTGTTAAACTTCTTCATCATGTGTCATGGCCCAGGAGAGCGATCTCTTCTCCTTATATCCCATCCAGGTCTCCCAGTTGAGAAGAGCAAAATTGGGTCACTCATTTAGGCAGAAAAAGAAACATCTCTCCTCCCATTTGGCCGGCCACATGCTAATGAGCTCATTTTGCAGGTCATTGACTCTTTAATTGAAATGTGAGCGCTTTGTGACCCCCAGAGTCGCTCTATTATTAGACGTCTTGCGTGACTTCTTGATCCCCTGCCGAAATAACTCACCGAATTTAGCAAAACAGGAAAGACCCAATTCAATAAAGCGCTGCTAAAGGAAACAGATTGACAGCCATTTATATTCGAGTACCATTGTGTTATTTAAAAATATGAATGCTCTAGATATGAATATGTTGGCACATAGCTCACACTTTCTTTTAAAACTAATTTTAAGACCTTTTTCAGTTGATCTATCTCTGTTCCCGACCTACTTTAGTCGATATTGAGCACAGGCAAAGCCCTGAGGTCTTCATATCACTTAATTTGTGAATATAGGCTCAGTACTAACTAGCTTTGGATTTCATACAGATGTACTTCTGGTAGCAAAGTTTGGATGAGCAATCTCGTCTTCGTCAATCCTTACCATAATGGTGACCCGTAGATAGGATAGATGCAAGAATGAAAGATGGGCGAGTATTTTATAAATGCATGAAAAAATCAATGCACAAATAAATGTGATAAAAAAACACAAATCACTATTATCAATACAGTGTTCCCCTGCGAGTATATACCGTTGTAAACAGGTTTTATTACTGTAGATAAGAAGTAGTAATGCTACAGCCAGAGTTTCTTAATTAGCACATATATTACATTGGGAAAACGGGGGGAGGAAATTGCTTTGTCACTTTTCCCCATTCTGTAACTGTGTTGGCGTGTGTTTGCGACAACTAGAACTAAATTCTCACACATTTCCACTAAGTTATGTTTTAATTTCCTGGGTAAGCCGTGCAATCAAAAATAATCATATCGAGGGAAGGTGAGAGCCGAATCATGAAAAAGGATCGCTTGACAAAAGTGTTGTTTTCTCTACTGTTAACTTTTGATATCAACCTAACATCTTGTAGTTTGGTTATAAAGGGAACGTTCTGGTTTTGTCATGTCTCATTGTTCGCTTTTGCAAGTGCTATCATTTCACTGATTTCATTGCACAGGCGCTAAAAATAGTTCAACTTTACCTAGTTATGGCAGAAAGAAACCAGTTATTGTACCGAGATTTAAACGTACAGTACATTACTGTAGCTCACGCAAATGACCCAAAAAATATTTTTAGGGTTTCACAGCTGCAATGGGACTTCTGCATTTTAGATACTTCATCCGTACTGTCGAGTTCACGAAGAATGGTTGTTTGGCACGAGTTGCGTGTTTCTGCTCAGATGCTGCCTACGAGCGCGCACGGACAAACACGCACACGCTCGCTCACACTTATGGTAACTGCCAAGATGTAATTAGCTGGTAACATCTAACATGTTTCACCTACACACTCCTACTCGAGCAAACAAACCAAATGACCCACAGTTGAGCAGATTTACAGCATTATCCAAACACGCAGAAATGGTGGAGTGAGAACAGATGCCCACTCACGCCAGTCAAACACACACAGTAACACATGCACGTTTTAAGCACCAGTTTACAATGCAGCGATCTGTAGTGGGTGTAGTGGAATGAAAGGGCATGAATGCATGTTTAAGACAGTTCACAGATAGTTGAGATCTCTTATCTGGATACTCCTCGATATCAAAAAAGCTGAATTGAAAACGGTTACACTTTATTTTCCTGTATCTTTGCAACTTATGCATAATTTAAATTAGCATGCATTAAATTATGTAAATTATGCATAAGTACATGCAACTAACCCTAAACCAAACCCTGACCCTTTTTTTGTCAAGATTTAATAATCCACTAAAGATTTTAGAAGAGCTCTCACAATGTCTTAAACTGTACTCCAAATTAAAGGTAGTCCAATTAATCGGTTTTGCCGATTTTAATCGGTTTTGACGATTTTAATCGGCACCGATAGTTCATTGGTGGAACAATCGGCTATCGGCAAAGAATCCATGCTGATCGTTTTTCCAAGTGCATATCATTATAAAGTAATTAATTTGCTGAATAAATGCTGCATTAGCAGAGAAACAGCCGCATGAACCTAAGTTTGTCGTCAAGGCTGACAGGACGCTAATATGAGTGTAGTACCTCAAACAGTTACACAAAAATACACGCAGATAAATCCAACCCAAATGTGCAATATCATGATTTTTACAATCTATTTGCATTAGTTTATTTCCAGCTGGTAACTTTTATCCATATTTTCAGTTAATAACGAGAGAAAGCAAACTATCTGCAGCTGTCGGCTACGTTAACATATCCGACAAATCAAAATGTGATTTCAGTTTTTTATCATCACTGCAATACATCTTTTGTTATTTTGATTAAATAATCTTTAAGTGTTAAAACAGAAGCAAATAAAGACTACACATATAATAGACATTTATGTAATTTTTAGAGCTGTCAAAAGATTAATCGCAATTAATTCGCATCCAAAATAAAAGTTTGTGTTTACATAACATATGTTTGTGTACTGTGTGTAAATATTATGTATATATAAATTAGGGCTGTCAAAATTAACGCGTAATTTTAGCGGCACTAAATTTATTAACGCGCGATTAACGCAACACGCAATTTCTGTTTGACTCTTGGTCGATCCCACAGCTGGATGAATTGAGACACAGCAAGTGACCCGCGCAGTCTAGATGAGTCGGAGGTTTTCATAAAAATAAGAACATTAAGTTCTCGTCAAGCGAATCCAAAGCTCTAAATGGTCATTAAACATCTAAAATGATTTCCTGAGAGGTGTACCGTCCCAAATCCATAATCTAAAGCAAAGATGCGTCTTCATTCACTTTTGGTTTCGTTTTTAAAGCACACAGAAATGATAGAAAATAGACTGCAGGACTTGCTTGATGTTAAATAATTATTAAGAGAGAGATAAAGTTCGGGACATTTGATATAGCATATATATTTGTCCAAATCCATGTTGATAGAGCATTAAAAACTTGAAAAGTTTTAAATTAAGATAAATTTAGAACAGATATAAATGTGAGATTAATTTGCGATTAATCGCGAGTTAACTCATGAAATCATGCGATTAATCTAGATTATATATTTTAATCTATTGACAGCCCTAATATAAATACACACTTTCATGTATATATTTAAGAACTATTTGCATTTATATACTGTATATACATTTATATTATTTATATATTTTATAGAAATATAAATATTTAATGTATAAATATATAACATATTTTTATATAAATATATACATGACTGAGTGTGTTTTAATATATAAATAATAATTATACACACTACTAGGGATGCTCACACTGACCGTTTAACCGTTAACCGAAGGTAAGAATTTATGACCGATTAACATTATCAGTTAAAATAAAAAAATATTTGTTAATACATGGTGCGTGTCGTCATGAGCCAACAGACATTTCGCCACTTTTCTATCTTTAATTTGTGAATGTCCTGTAAATGACACAAATTATTGCTGCCCTGACGGTCTGATAAAGTACTAATTTGTATGAGAAATCATTTGTATGCGTGTTTGGAAGCTGAACGGAGACGCGCGCGTGTCCGCGCAAGATGACGTGGTCCGTCTCGCGCACATCCGGACAGATGTTTGCTGGTGGCCTCTGACCCTGTCCATAAACATCTCTCTTTTTGCACAAACGGAGAAAGAAGACACAAAAGCAAAACTTTCTGAAAAGCATCCTGCTTTAGAAATGACCACCGTGTTAGATGAAACGGAGACAATATGCCTTTTTTGGATATTAATCCTCTGGACTGATCGCATGCTCTTTGATAATGTAATGTTGCGTGAATATCTGATAATGTATGAATCCTGGTTCTGTTGTTGATCTGTCGCTGCTGTTTGCACGTTCAAATTAAATCTTTTGTTTTTACTAGTTCACAGACAACCGTCAACTGTATTTTTACTCAATGACAATTTCATATTAAAATCTTATAAGTTAACGGTTAATGTTCGGTTTAGAAGCTACGGTTGTCGGTCGGGGAAAATTAACTGATATGTGCATCCCTACACACTACACACACATATGTGATGTAAACACAAACTTTTTATTTTGCATGCGATTAATCGCGATTAATCTTTTGACAGCCCTAGTAATTTTTTTATTTTACCTGTGGAAGTATTTCACGTAAGGATTTACTTCAATACTTATTACATTTATTTCATTTAGCACATTTTCATGGTTCAGTACTGTTGTTTAATTACTTTTGTAATACACTGCAGCACTTTTTCACTTTGAGTGTCATGTTTGTTTTTAACCAGTATTCGTTTTAAAAACTATCGGCCGATTAATCGGTTATTGGCAAGTAGTAACTTAGTAATTAATCGGTATCGTTAAATTCCCTTTTGGGCGACTTCTACTCCAAATTGCTAAGATACCAAAGCCAGAGAAATGTCAGAGAGTTTAACGCATTTAGATCCGCAAAACTAAATTGTCACTGCCATGTTATTAGTTTATATCTATTTACTTTTACCGTGTGTCTTATTTGTGTCGTCTTATTGTAATTTCTCTTTAGGAATCGATGATACAAAACTCCATAATAAGAAATCCATTAAGTTTCTAGAGCAACACTCAAATGTCATTCTTCAATGTTTTCTGATCCCCAGATTAACAAATTTAATGGAGAAATATCATTAGAGGACGCACACACGCGCAGTCTACATCTCTCTTCTGTATTCTCAAACATCTCTACATATCGTTTTCAGTCTCACTTTCCTCATAACACTTTTAGTCTTCACAGTGGATTTGTTCTCTCGTTGTCTTAGTTGGTGTCTGATCCCACGCTGCACTTACCAGAGATCAAAACAGCACCTTCACACACATACTTACACAATTGAATTGTGTGTGCAGTAATAGATTTATCATCTTAGCATCATACGTTTTTTCACTTACGAAAAAGTACTGTGGTTGTACTACTGTATCAGATGGTAATAGCATGTACTATCTATGTACTATGTTATTTAAAAGGATACATCGATGAATATATACTCTTACCATGACCTTTCGTCATGGTGCAAAAATGGTGCAAAATTTTATCTTTAACTGAATTCTTTAAAGTTTTACTACGTATATATCCAAAAACCATGGTCAATGCATAGCACTAAACAAAACATGCTATACACATCTGATACTATGTCAAAAAACATATTTCAGGGTATCTTAAACTTTTACCAGGGTTAAATAAAAAAACATTGTTATAATAGAAGTATACAATTACCACATTTCTTCCTTCCAGTTTTATTACTTACTGTAAATCAATTTCATCAATTCTCCTCATTTTCAAAGTTCATAAAACACAAGGTTTCTCTTACCTGCAGCTCGATCTCACTCAGGATGTGTTCGGTTTTCTTTCCTTGTGGCGTGCTTGTGTGTCTCTCGCTTGTGTGTCCTCGCTTGTGTGTGCTTGTGTTAGGTTGTGTTCGACTTCAGCGGCAGCGGACGCCTTGAGCTCAATCTGAAGGCTGGAGACGTGATCTTCCTCCTGCGGAGAGTCAATGCAGACTGGCTGGAGGTGAGCAAGTGATGGAGAGCGAGAAGATGACGGGATGGAGGGAGAGAGAAAGGTTGAAGACAATAGGTAGGCAGGGAGGAGAGCGAGAGAGAAAGAGAGAGGGAGAGAGAGAGAGAGCATTTCAAAAGAATGAAACAAAGTGATCTCATTGCAATGGTTTGAACCCACATACATGTAGATTTGAATAACGTAAAATATCATATAACTTTACAGTATAAATGCTTTGATATTTACTACTGTATAATCTGATTAATAGTATAATCTGCAATCTGATTAATGTTATTGTAGTTACTTTTAGATTACTAATAATACACATTTAAAAACATATGTGACCCTTTACCACAAAACTAGTGGCACAGGTATATTTGTAGCAATAGGCAACAATACATTGCAAAAATCATTAAGATATTAAGTAAAGATGATGTCCTGTGATGACATTTTGTACATTTTCTACTGTACATATATAAAAAATTTCATTTTAAAAGCTTTTTTCAATATTTCGATTTTTTTTTGCGCCCTCAGATTCCAGATTTTCAAATAGTTGTATCTCAGCCAAATATTGTCCTATCCTAACCCAGCCCAGTCTCACGAAATTTCGTTGTATAGTCACATAATTTTTTGATTCTTTTTTCGTGATATTATCAGGTTTTTTTGTGATCATATAACGAATTCCTGTTTTCGTGTGATTATCACGTATTGGTTACTCAACTGTTTTGTCCAATTTTCTTACAATTGTTCCTTCGGTTTAGGGTTAGATTTACATAAAATGACATCCCTACCCAAACCCAACTCTAACTCTAACCCTAACGCCAGGCGACATATAAAAAAATAAATCAGAAAAAATAGTATAAATCAATATATAAAGTGACATTCTAATGAAAGCACCAAATCTAACCCTAAACCGAAGCGACAATGGTTTGAAAATAGGAAAAAGCAGTTGAGTAACCAATACGTGATAATCACACAAAAACAGGAATTCGTTATGCGTTCACGAATAAGAATAAAAAAATTACGTGACTATTAAAAAAACCTTGTGGGACTGGGTAGAACAAACCATACGTTAATGGAATGCATCAATTAAAAAAGACCATTATGACTGGTTTTGTGGTCCAGGGTCATATATTATCTATACATGATACTGATTAGCTTTCAGCTTATCTTTTCAATACAATTTTTGACGTATCTAGGAGAGAATCAAACCTCATGACCTTTGCACTGCTGATGCATTGCCCTTCCAATTGGGTTACAGAAAGACAAAGGGCCAGATTTACTAACAGCTTACGCCAGTGCAGACCATCATTTTGTTGTTAACTCTTTCACCGCCAGCATTTTTCAAGATTTTCACAAAAGTTTAATGCCTTCCAGAAAATGCTCCTTTTTAAATATATAAACATAAAATATTTGAAATAAAAGAACAGACCCTCTGCTTTCAAACAAAAAATCAGTTTCATCCTACCTTCATGTGTTCTATTTTATCAACTCTCAAATATGTGTAGGTTTCATCAAAAACAACAAATTTTGAGCAAAAAGCTGAGATAATTCCATTTTTGTGAAGGACTTTTGATAGAGATCAGATGCAGAGCGATCTTTAAAACATACACGGACATACAGCTGTTTGCCCTAGGGCAATACTTACGGTTTTTATAAGTTGCGGAAGAGATATAGCGGTATTGCAGATTGACGAGATATCTCGTCAATGGCGGGGAAAGAGTTAAATAACAATGTCGGGATTTACTAAAGACGCGCAGTGGATAATTAATTAATTTATTAATAAAAAATAATTAATAAAAAGGTGTGGTCTAGTTATTTTCGGGACTGAGGGTTCCCTTTACGATGCAAAATTTTTGTTAGGAGATTATTTAAATGATTCACGCAACGTGATTTACTTATGTTATGACTGGTATTTGCGCCATTATTTAAAACCATTACTTTGCACTTAAAATGGCTGCAATTATTGCTTAAAAAAGAGGCATCACAGAGATCAGAGAACGTGTGATACAATGCAGAGGATTTTTTTTTAACATGTAAAAGTTTATTTGGAATGCCAGAGGAACAATATTATTCAGAAATATTGCTTGCCAAGCCATGTTACTTTTTATTTGCTGAATAGGAGTCACTAGGAAAAGTCACACAATACCAGACGTTTCCAAACTTCTTGTAAACCAAAATTTTTTTATCCTACAGTTCTTTTTAGTGTACTATGGCTTCGTTAGCTGGAATTAGTCAAACCCAGTCTCACGGAGTTGCGTATAAATAGCACGAAGTGTAAAAATCGTGCAATACATACGACAAATTCCACTTTGGCGTGCATATGATACGCCAGTCCTTCCCATTCACTTAAACGGCGCATCTTTTTTTGTCGTTTTATTTATTGGTTTCTCAATTTTTTTGCTTTTTTTTACCATTTTCGCTTGGGTTTAGGTTTAAACTTATTGTTAAATAAAAATGACATCCAAACCCCAATTCTAACCCCAACTCCAAGTGACATTGGCTTAAATATAGACAAAAACAGGGAGAAACCTGTATGTTAAATAACGTCCTTAAAGCAACACTATGTTGTTTTTTTACCTTTAAATAATGTCTCTAAAATTATTTCAGTGATAGAACAACTTTTAACTGGACAAATTGTACTGTTGCTGCAACCTGAGCAGCCTCCTAGCTGCTACAAGCACACTCTGAAAGTGGCGGTGGAGGGTAGAGCACACAGCCCCGCCCCTCCCCCTGCCTGCAGAAGAGTGTCTGATACCAGGCACTGTTGCACTTTTCAACCACATGGTGGAGCTGTAAGTCATTTTTACATAGAAACTACATAGTGTTGCTTTAAGCAAATCTGAAATCTAACCCTAAACCCAAGCGAAAATTGTTTAAAAAACAAAAAAAATGAGAAACCATTAAATAAAACGACAAAAAAGATGCCAGTTTAAGTGAATGGGAAGGACTTGCGTATCATTGCACAATTTTTACACTTCGTGCTATTTATACGCATCTACATGAGACTGGGTAGGATTAGTCACACCGAATTTTCTGCTGTGATGTCCGTGGTGCTGATCTCAAGCGCATCAGGCGTTAATAGATCACCCGCACCTCATTAGCTCTGCTTATTTGCAACCCTGAACTAATTTGCACTGCTCTTAGTAGATTGTGTTGCTCATTATGGAAATCAGCTGTTGCGCCTGTGTTATTTAATTTGCGCTTTTTTAATAAATAACCCGCAGATATTACCACCCCCATCGCGCTAATTTGCCTCGTTTAGTAAATCTGGCCCTACATTACGTAATGTAAACATTGTTACGCTGTTGAACAAAGCCCCATGCCATTTTTATTCAAT
This sequence comes from Misgurnus mizolepis, assembly GCA_025389145.1. Classification (NCBI taxonomy): domain Eukaryota; kingdom Metazoa; phylum Chordata; class Actinopteri; order Cypriniformes; family Cobitidae; genus Misgurnus; species Misgurnus mizolepis. The sequence goes on along the minus strand of JAIFKI010000021.1, from coordinate 26,749,954 downwards.
TTCTGTTCCGACCAAAAAGATTCGAAACTCTTGGTAATATGTAAAAGGATTTATAAAAGTAGCTGTCAATAAATTACATTGTCTATCCAAACGTGCATACAAGATTTTTCGTGCCCACATGATGTACAGACGCCTACAAATGAGATCACTCAGAATGTGCACATGTCCACACAAGCATGAGATAATTTAAGTTAGATGTCAGTCAATATTGGGTATGCCTCCTACCTTTATGGATCATGGCAATTTAACCTGAATCGAATTGCACTGAATGAAGAGAGAGAGAATTGGATATAACATACAGTAGTCATAGTGCAATGGACCCTCAAATAGCATTATCGAGATAAGATAAAGACAAAGATAGATTCAGGTGTTACTTGCTGCTTCATCACAACCGAAATGCATTTTTGCCCGAATGCATCTGATGTATCTGAAGATCAGAGCGAAGAAATCATTTTATCTTTCACTTTTGAGGGCATATTAATCTCCTTTCATGATTGTGTCCTCTTTACTCTTCAAATCCTTAACTTTGCCCCTGTTGGGGATATGAAACCGTAGCTTTCATGGATGGATGGATGGATTATGATGATTGGATCAGGACTATTTCGTGTATAGCATCTCCATATGTCCTCTCTATAGGGCACTGTGAGGGACAAAACAGGGATCTTTCCTGAGTCTTTCGTGAAGATTATTAAACCTCTTCCCGAGAGTGACTCTGATGAAGAGGGCGGAGCTTCAAAGAAGGCGGATCGTGCCCAGGGTTCATATAGCTGCCTGCGCTGCTATCTGCTGAAGCCGGAAGGGATCGATACAAGGTCAGGAGGATAAAAAGTTTGCTTGTTTGTATCAGTACATATAAGTTGATCTCTACAGACATTAGTTTATATAAAATCCCCCTGTGGTGAGAATCACGCTTAATGTTGTTTATTTGGTGCTTTTTAATAGGCTTTAAGACGAACCATATGCAAATTCCTCAGTCAACACCATTGCTAAATATTTCTAAATAGTCTCAAAAATGTGTTATGACCAATCACATCAATGTGTTAATACCAAGTGGATCATGTAGTTTGAGCTGGTGTGGAGGCAGGGGCTAATTTGCATATTCATGAGCAACATATACTAAATGAAGAAGGGGTGTAGAGTTACATTCAAACTATTTTAAATCTGACTTTTTCCTGTTTAAGTGCTATAATTGAGTCTACAGTGCTTCTATCAACCTAGAAAATGTGTAAAAGATCAACCCGAGTAACTTAGTTTTGGTTAACCATTCACTGCGAGCATGTGAAAAAATAGCTGATTGAGATTTGGCTCCCCTTGTGATGTCAGAAGGGGATTATAACGCCCCTTAATCTGCACTATCCAACCACTGCACTGCTCATTTGCATTTTAAAGGACACACCCAAAAACGGCACATTAAGTGTCAGTTTTAACATGTTATAATAAATTATCTATGTGGTATTTTGAGCTAAAACTTTACATATGTACTTTGGGGACTATTTTTCATCTAAAAAAATCTTGTGAAATGTCCCCTTTAAGACACAAAAAATATTAAATAATATTAATATTAAATATGTCATTTTGAAGATCAAAGATGAGCTTTAAGGGATAAAATCACCGACTGTTGTAATCACCCAGAAAATCAAAGCCAACACTATGTAGGCCCTAGCAACCACCTAGCAACGTGCTAAAATTACTTAGAAAACCATTCATATTCTCTTTTTAAAATGTATTAAAAATGAAATGAATAAATGTTTGTGTGTTATCTGCTGTAGGGACATTTGTGTTGAGGAAGACCTCTCAATTCAACCATCTTATCAGGATCTGCTCTCCCGAATGAGGTAGTAAACATCCTTTTATATTTGCCTTAAACGCGTCCACCTCGCAAGTTAAACTCAAGCGGAAATTCACAAGAACTGAAGTAAAATCCCACGAGTAATCTATCCTAGAGGCTGTTTACACTTGGCATTAACATGCGTTTTCGTCGATCGGATCACAAGTGGACGACGTTAATGCCAGGTGTAAACGGTGTTCAAAACGTTTTGAACGCGTCCACTTTCGACCACTTTCAACCACATCCAGAGGTAGTCGAAACCACTTTCGATCGGATCGCTTTGGAGTCGCGGGACGCATATGTGGTTGAATGCGTTCGAGCAGCCACACGCGACCGCCTTCTCTCCGCCCATTTATCTAATCTGAGGTATTAAACACAAGTTTTACGTTTTTTTTTTACTTCTGGCGTGAACATACGGTGAACAGCGCTATTTTTAGCCTTTCATTGATAAAACTTCTGCGGGTGTTCTCCGTAGTTTCGTTTTGAAAGCATGAAAGTTGCGCGATCTTATTTCATCAATTGCGCTGAAAATTCAGAGAAAGCTCCAACATAAAACGTACAAAACACTGTGCAGCATGTATACTTGATAAACAAGCAGCGGACTTTGACATAATATTAGTTTGCGTATAAACTCATAATTATTCCCGCTCGCGTTTGAATGACAGTAGAGAGACTCGCCCACCGTCTCACAGACCACCCCCTCACAGTATTCAGGACAGAAGCGGTCGAAAGTGGACAAAAGAGACGGATTTAAATACCAGGTGTAAACGTAATGTGTCTATCTCGTCCACTTGTGATCCGATCGATGAAAACACATCTTAATACCAAGTGTAAACAGACCCCTAGAGCGATGAACGCAATGCTTCACTTTTGGTGTGTACACACTAGATATATCAAACAGTCCTGTTTGACATGCCATACCCACAATGCACTGCAAATAGACTAGTGCAATACTTTTCTTTGGTACATCTTGATACCTGTAATTATAAAAAAGAGATTGCTTTAATTTTAACAACCTTTGCATGGCATTATCTTTTGCCTATGTCCTCATTCGCGACATCAACATCTACATTTGTGTTCTCTGTGAGCATCTTTCATTTATATTCACAACTGCTTCCTGAATTAAATCAAGTGCGAAAGAAACAAATGGAGGAGAACCCAACAAACAAACATTCAAAAGCTGTACAAATGTAGCTGTTTTCGATCTGACGGTGGAAAAATACATTTGCAGACGCATTAAAATACACAAACCAACGCTCAGTTAAACAACCTGTTCTTGTGCGTCCATCAAATTGTTTTTGTCGGCAGGTTTCAAATAGCATAACAGTTATTTGAGAAAAACACATTTAAGTTTACCTGTGACAAATGCATCCAATATTTGTGTGTATTTTTGGACTTATTTTTGTTTATTTTGCCAAGTCAGTAGCAACTGTCTGTGTAGTCAATAGACAACACTGTAAGCTGAAAGCTCTTATACGGTTCAGTGGCTCAATTATTTACTAACAATGTCTGATTAAAGCTTATTAATCTGCAGTTGAATATGCATCATGTATTTGCATATGCAAAATGACTGCTAACACAACAAAAAGGCCTTAAAATGTCATGCTAATTGTTATCACGCTTGGCGCGACCTCTAAACAGCAAAATAATTTGTTTTCCCCCAGGGATTTGTTTCAGGTGGATGATATTGCTCTGAACTACAGAGACCCCGAGGGGGATCTGGTACGGATATTAGACGATGAAGATGTCGCACTCATGATACAAGAGAGCAAACGGACAAAGTCAGAGGTTAAAAGACCTGTCAATCAGTATCCATGGGAGCTGCTGGTCACACATTCCAAAGATCTGTCGGTCTACAACACAGAGTATTAACATGACCGTGTGTTTGTCTGTGACCTCCTTAAAATTTCACAATCATTGCAGTTTCATGTACACAAACTCAAGGCAAGTCGTGGTATAAGTACAAAATATTTGATTTTTGTGTTCATGGACACAATCGTCCACTTTTTCTGAGCATTTTTTTGTGTTTGTAGTACAGCTTTCTTTTTTGTGTCATTTTATATTCCTCACAGTTTTGTCCTATTTTTAAATCATTGCTTGGGGTTAGTTTGGGGTTTGCGTTAGGAAGTAATTTTCTGTATTGGTTTCTACATGTTTTTTTTTACGATTTTAAAACTGTTTTCACTGGGGTTGGGGTTAGTTTTGGGTTTTGTTTAGGATGTAATATCATGTTTTGGTTTCTACACGTTTTTTTTTTATGATTTTCGTCTGGGGTCTGGGTTAGGATGTAATTTTACACTGCAAAAAATTATTTTCAAGAAAAAAAGTCTTAGTATTTTTGTCTTGTTTTCAGTAAAAATATCAAAAAATTCTTAAATGAAGATGCTTTTTCTTGATGAGCAAAACGACCCAAGAAAATAAGTCTAGTTTTAGACCAAAAACATCAAATTTAAGTGATTTTGTGCATAAAACAAGCAAAAAAATCTGCCAATGGGGTAAGCAAAAAATCTTAAACATATTCTTGAACACTTAATTCAAGAAAAATTCAAGAAAATTGATTTTCTGTTGGTTTTATGCACAAAATCACTTTGATTTTATTTTTTTGGTCTAAAAACTAGATTTATTTTCTTGGGTCGTTTTTCTCATCAAGAAAAAACATCTTAATTTAAGAATTTTTAGATATTTTTTCTTGATTTTTTTTTTTGAAGTGTATGTATTGGTTTGTACATTTTTATTTTATATGATTTAAAAATAATTTTCACTTGGGGTTGGGTTAGTTTGGGGCTTGGGTTGGATGCAATTTTATTTTTTCTACATGTTTTTTTATGATTTTAAAACTGTTTTCACTGGGGTTGGGGTTAGTTTTGGGTTTTGGTTAGGATGTAATTTCATGTATTGGTTTCTACAATGTTTTTTATGAAGTTAAAACGATTTTCGTTTGGGGTGTGGGTTAGGATGTAATTTTTCACTGCAAAAAAATGATTTTCAAGAAATAAAATTATTTTGTCTTGTTTTCAGTAAAAATATCAAAAAATTCTTAAATTAAGATGCTTTTTCTTGATGAGCAAAACGACCCAAGAAAATAAGTCTAGTTTTTAGACCAAAAACATCAAATTTAAGTGATTTTGTTCATAAAACAAGCAAAAAAATCTGCCAATGTGGTAAGCAAAAAAATCTTAAACATTTTTCTTGAACACTCAATTTAAGTAAAATTCAAGAAAATAGTTTTTTTGCTTGTTTTATGCACAAAATCACTTAAATGTAATATTTCTTATCTAAAAACTAGGCTTATTTTCTTGGGTAGTTTTTCTGATCAAGAAAAATCATCTTACCGTAATTTAAGAATGTTTAGATATTTTTACTGAAAACAAGTTTTTTTCTTGAAAATCATTTTTTGCAGTGTATGTATTGGTTTGTACATGTTTATTTTTATGATTTAAAAATAATTTTCACCTGGGGTTGGCATTAGTTTTATGCAATTTTATTTATTGGTTTCTACATGTATTTTTTTTTACAATTTTTTTACAACTGTTTTCCCTTGGGGTTAGGGTTAGATTTGGGTTAGGATGTACTTTTATATATTGGTTAATACAGGCTTTTGTATGATTTTAAAAATATTTTCGTTTGGGGTTTGGGTTAGGATGTAATTTTATATATTGGTTTTTACATGTTTATTTTTACAATTTTAAAAATATTTTTGCTTGGGGTTGGGGTTAGGTTTGGGTTAGAATGTAATTTTTTATTTTTACAATTTATTATTACAATTGTATTATTACATTTCTGAAATGTAAAGGACCCCCTCGAAAATGAGATGGTTCATCTCAAAGGGTTATCCTTGAAAATAAAGAAAGTTCAAATGTAACAGAAATTCGTTCTAACCCCAACCCCAAGCGACAATGGTAAAAAATAGGAAAAAACAATGAGAAACAAAAAAGGTGTCTTACGGACACAATGACTTTTTATAGAAATTTGTGCTCAATGGCACGAAAAGGCGGGAAATCATGTCCATGAACATGAATAAATAAATCAAATATTTTGTGACTATAACACGATTTGCCTTGAGAGGTTGGGTTTTCAAAGTGAAAATGAATTTCCAGCATAAACAGTATTTCATAGTGTAAACAGTTGCTAATATATTTTATATATGTCAATGCTAATAAATAGTGATTTTACTCTACCAACAAGCAGTATTCTTGCATGATGATGTGACATTTTTTGTTGGGTCATTGAAGTGATTTCTTAGGCCATTTGTTTGGCTAACTTCCTTCTTTTAATTCCTTTTTTGCATATTTGAAGCAGAAAATAATATTTTCATAACTCATTGGGTTGATATGTACAGTAGATTATTCTGATACTGATTTTCACATGGAGGATATTGAAATGGGCATTCAAATAATTTAAAGCTCTAGTTTACCCCTTAAAAATTCTGTCGTCATTTACTCACCATCATGTTGAACACAAAAGAAAATATTTTGATAAATGATGATAAGCACACAGTTGATGGTACCAACTGACTTCCATAGTATTTATTTTATCTTATTATGGAAGTCAATGGGTAACGTCAACTGTGTGCTTACCATCATGTAAATATGTCCCTAAATTTTAACTTTTACATGAAAATAAATCATATGGTACATTGAAACCTGCAAGTACAGCAGTTTTGAAACATTAAGCAAAAGTTTTACGGTCAAGTTGGCATGAGCTGAAAATAAGTTCATAACACTCGAGCATGTCAAAGTGACCAGCAGATGCCCGGGGTTTAAAACAAGAGCGAAGATTGATCCAGCCATCAGTTCACACTGCACTGAATCCAAAACACACGCTTATGTTTAATGGTAAGCTCAACTTTTGATCTCCAATAATCATTTAAATGTTTGTCTTGAAAACTGCATATGCAACATTTTTGTATGTTGATAACATTTTTTATATTTTCATCAGCTGGTAATGGTAACCAAATTTTTCATGTATCCAACAACCTCTCCTTGTTTGACTCTGACTGTACTCCTGACATCTGTTACGTGGACATCTACACTTACAGGATGTCCTCAACAGATCAACTTCACATCAGGTTAGGGTTAACCGTACAAATATACATTTAAGTGTCTATTTTTATTGTGTTGCACTTACAGTCAGCAACCATAGCATTTATAAATAATACCTTTTGTCTTTATCTACCCAGAATCCTCTGCTCTGGAGTCTTTGGAGTGTCGTAATGACTACCGTACTCATATCCGCTGTAGCTGGAAGGAAAATCCCCATATTCCCCTATCTTTGTTTCACATGGACCCGGACAACAAAAGGTAAGACAGAAACCGGAATTTGTTGTACTTTCAAATATTTTTTTTTTCTAAAGCTCACTTAGCAGACCATTGCGTTAACAAGACAAATGTGTTTGATATGTGCATCTTGAAATGATCTTTGTACAATATGTTAAATGTTTGGACAGAAACTTCAGCAACAGTAGTTGTACTTTATAATTCAAATAAATAAATAAACATTTGAAATGAAAGATGTGTTAAATTAAATACTTTTAGGCAGATTTAATTAGTTTTCTTAGATTTGATTTTTCTTTATTTTCCAGAGTTGCTCCCTGTGTCCTGACTCGCGACCCTTCCCAGATTTCCACTAGGCATGAGAGAGTGTTTTGTCTTTATAACACATCCCTTTTTGCCATTGGCTTTGATGATGTGTTTTTCTTTCATACGCCACATTCTCCTGCCATCTCCAGAACCTTCAAACTCTCAAAACACAGTAAACTTACTATCATCAATAAGTATATTTATACAGTATGATGACCCTTTGTGGCATTTTGCTTTAGTGACATCATCCTATATAATTTTTTTCATGTGTTTGCATGTTCTTAAATGTTTTTATAGATGACACGAAGTGGATTTTTAACCGGCTGGACGATATATCATCTCCCATGTATTCAAGCATTGCTTATGTGAAGTCTCTTCTGACTGCCGACCCCATCAGACATCATGACCAACAACAAACAGTAAGGGTCCTAATTTAATGATCAAGTGTCTACAAGGTCTACAAGGGTGTGTTCGAATCCACTTTTGCTAGCTTTTGCTAGGAAAAATGGTATGTGCGCCTAGCACACTGTCTAAAAGGGCTGTTCCTATTCTCGTAATGAGTAATTGGTGTGTTTTGGGCGTAAGATGCAATAAATCAATGACAGTTTTATATCTCATCCTTCTTTAAAAGCCAGTTGCGCTGTGCCATGCCGATTCCCTATTTAGATGGCGTAAACTGAAAAACTAAGTGAAGGAAGAAGACCAACAGTAACATTGATGTTAAAAAAAATTTTATTTTGAAATTGTTATTTTTTTGTATTAAAACCTTTGGCTCTCTTTAAAAGTCGTTTTCTTTCAATCATAGAAGTAAAATTAGCAGGCTTTTAATTGCTGTAAATTTATGGATTAAAAAAAAACTATTTAAAAATAAATGCAATATTGCAACACTTACCAGGTTACAGGTTAAGCTGCTCTTTACGCCTTCTAATGTCTCGTAATTGGTCCAAATTTATGTCCAAGAGACTCTATAATAATCGTTTACATTTTAATTCTTTAATTTTTCATATTTAAAAACGTTTGTGCGCGAAAAAGCAAATGCGCGATGCGCGTTTTCATCCCATTTACAGGCGCATATTACTAACACGCTCTTTAAATAACAAAATGAAATACACAGCTTATTCTAGAATATAACAATCGTTCTTTGTTTGCTTTTTTGGATGTGTAAACTTGTCGAGATAATAAAAGAACAAAAAAATTTAGTTTGGACCTTCTTCAGACAGGTGGCAAATTTTGTTATGGCTAATATAACTCAAATCTCGATGCAAACCATCCAAAAGTAATTTAAGAAGTATTCCTGTGTGGCAAAGCATTGCATTAGCAGGGCAAAAGTTCACTGGTTCGAACCCAGGGAACACACATGCTAATTTTCCCTGTAATAAAATAAAAATTGATAAAAGTGTCTGCCAAATTCATAAATTTTAATGAAATCAGATATACAAACTTTGTGCTCATTTTTTATATTAAGCAATATCTGATGTGTATGTTGTAGGAAGTAGACGTTAATCGTGAAGAGAAGCGAGAGATGAAAATTCACACTGGATCAACGAGGAAAGACAAGAAAGACGTGAACAGGATTGAAACAGAGGGAAGTGGGATGTTGTTTGACAGACCAACACAAATGTCTGACCGTGAGTATAAGAAAAACACCAATGCAAGTGGAGCCACCTGCTGTCATGGAGTAATATTGACTTCTACGTATATTTGTTTCAGATGAGCTTCCTGGTCCATCAAACTTTTGCTGTGCATACAGTGACGAGAAGATTTTGAGCTGTAGTTGGGACATGACAACAGATCTGACACAATACTTCACTTACACGCTGTCTTACAAAACACACTCCAGTGCACCGTAAGTGTGTTGATGTTTTATGAGATTTTAATGTAACTTTAAGGTCCGATATGTTGAATGTCTCTCTCAGGACCGAGTGGCGATGTGTGGAGAAGGTGGAGGTCATGAATACAGGGAGTCTGTTGAGAATGGTCGGTCTTATCGACATCTTTGAACCTGGAGTACTGCGGGTGCAACTCACACCGACACCAGTAACCAGAGTCATCCGCGCTTATGAACACAGTTAGTGCCTTATACCAACATAATACACCAACTATCACCATGCAGATTTATATAATAAACAGCATGGTGTATTATTAAATAGTTTAAACCAACGTCACAGCTAGTTGATAGGTATAATGCACATCTCTGTGTCTAGTCCAGCCTTCACGTCCCACAGGTCTGAATGTTGATCTCCGAGAAGAGGATTGGATCCTAAACTGGACACTACCGAAATATCGTACTATACCTCTTTCATCTGAGCTCCAGTATTGGCGTATACTAACTCCTGTAAGTGCTTCTCTAGGTACCTTTCATACTTTCATTTTTTGGTGTATGTACATATTTACTTTATGTTTTTCTTCAGGAGGATGTAAAAATCATCTATCTTTCTGATCCAGTGATGGTATTTTCAATACCAGAACGTTCCCTCATGGGTTTCTCAGAGTACCGGGCTCGAGTTCGGTGCAGTGTGAGCACACGCAGACGTTCGGGACAACGTTACGCTGGATATCCCTCAGACTGGACCGATCCTGTCACCTGGACCACGCAGTCCGGTTAGAACCCACATTAATCAGCATTTTACAGTAACAGTTTAACATGAACATCAATATAAAATATGTGTATGTTTTTTTTCAGAGTCTTTTGCGCCCCGTCTGGTTGCGTGCCTTCTGTATTTCCTCATCGCGGCACTCTCGGTTGCCTTTTCCATTTTAGTTTTCTTCATTCTGGTTGTCATGCAGAGGTACAGTAATACAGTAATATTACTGTATATCTTATTTAGTCTGGTTAGTTTCTTTTAGTTACTTGTCTCTTCAACTTACAGAAGGCTTAGAGACTGGAGCGCTTCTCTTCCATCTCCTGTTCACAGCAAAGTCTCTGAGGTGAGACAGGTAGGTTATGAATAGAAATTGCAAATAGTTTTTTTATTTACTATATGAAAAGTAACAAACAAACACCAAGGAAAAGGGAGGAGAGAAGGAACGCAAGCAGTGCTAAATACTTTTCATATTGTTAATAAATATATATATATATATATATATATATATATATATATATATATATATATATATATATATATATATATATATATATACTGCAAAAAATAAGATTTATTTCTTTTAAGACATACAATCATTGTAGTTTCATTCTTTCCTTTTATTTACTGTAAATAAACTATTTGTCTTATGTCTTAAGTGAATTATAGAGTCCGAAACCATTCTGCTTATTTGTTCTTAAAGAGACAGTAACCTCAATTAACCTCAATTAATTTATGTACCTAATGCTAATTTTAGACCTTACTTAATGTACAACTTTGTTCTTTTTTATAAATGTTTGTAATTTCTTTATTTGTTATTAGATTTTTCCCACCCTTTTTTTTGCTGATCCGAAAAAACGATCCGATCCGTGCCTCAAAAACCGTAATGTGATCCGAAACGTGAGTTTTGTGATCCGTCACAGCCCTACCTAACAGTGCATCACAAGCTAAACATTTTATCAGTATGGGCCATATTTTAACGATCTGAAATGCAAGTGCGAAGCGCAATGCGCAAGTGAGTTTGTGGGCGGATCTTGGGCGCTGTTGCTGTTTTCCCGACGGGAGAAATAACTCTTGCGCCGGGCGCAAATCAATAAGGGGTTGGTCTGAAGTAGGTTCATTATTCATAGGTGTGGTTTGGGCGTAGCGTCAAATAAACCAATCAGAACGCTATCCAACATTCCCTTTAAACGCAAAGGTGCAAGTTCCATGGCGGGTTGCTATTATTATGACGGATTTACCAGGCGCACGCCAGGAGCGGTTCACAGCCGAGGAGACCGACGCTCTTGTAAGAGCAGTCAAAGACAGAGAAGTTGTTTTGTATGGGGGTGGGAGAAACCTGCCCAAATCAGCGTCGGTTACACAGGCGTGGGAGGAAATAGCCACAATTGTCTCATCAGCTGGCATCCCCATCATTGCGCCAAGCGCTACAATGATGTCAGGAGACGGGGGAATCCCAAGCTTGCCAGCATAAATCGGGCACGCCGTGTAACGGGAGGTGGATCTGCCTCTACACATGACCTGACGCCAGCAGAGGACATCGCTGCGTCCACCCTCACCCATGTAAGGGTTTGGGGGCTTTGAAATCGGACCCAAGAAACGCAAGCAAGGTCCAACCCCAAAGTAAACTTACAAATCAAGTTCATATACATTAAGGTTTCTTATGAAAACATTTTAATCGTTATTTGCATGATAATTTTTTAACGCAGCCACACAATAAATAAAAACTATCATCACAATGCTCACCACTATGATTCCCCTTATCTCTTGTGTTAATATTTTTATTGTAACAATTTATGATTTGCAAAAATAACTGTTGCATCTGTGTAGATTAGATAAGCAAAGTGTGTGCGCGTTGTGCACCCTATACATTATGGTCAAGCATGCGCCCTTAAAATAGCATAATGAACAACGTGCAACGCGCCACTGACTTTAAACTATATTTTTCTGGTCAGTGGCACAATTGTTTTTTGAAACTGCAAAATAGCATCAGGGATGGTTTGCGCCAGAACACGCCTCCTTTTTTGCGCTGAACCGCCCAGGGAGTGCAAGTTCATTCCCTAGTTTGCCGACGTGCGTCTGTGGAGGGAAAAACCCGCTGTGCGCCGGTGCAAAATACGAATGATACATGCGTCACTGACAAAGTCAATTGCGCTGGGTGCAAGATATGGCCCTATGTGTGTTCTCGGGATTCAAACCCACAACTTTTTGCGCTGCTAATGCTATGCTCTATTGTTCTTGATCTGCTAAATCCAGTACACAACTATAAGTTAAAATATCCAGTATTTCTATTTCACCAACAGCATCCACAAAGCGACCTCCTTGTGAGCTGTAGAGAACTAAAGGATCCAGATATCACCAGCGTTCATATTGTGGATGTTCAACCTCAGTTCTCCTCAATGTAAGCAGACTGAAAGTCTTGACAGTATTACTTGTTATGAATAGGAAGACGTTTGGAAACAGGTATGATCGATGTATTGATGGTTATGTTGTTCCTGGACCACAACAGTCTAAAAGTTCCCGCTGGTTATATTTTCTTTGCAGTGACTCTGAATCCGCCACGTTAGCTGATGGCAGCAACCACTGGAGTCAAACCACCGTTGTGCATGTTGGTGAATCTTCACGTCTTTGTACTTTTGGGAATGTTATGGGAATAAACCTCACGCAGTTTGACAATGCACTCCTAACTCACGCATTCAGTCTCAGCGACGCAGTTCTCCAATGTTCAGAGGGTTACACGCAGAATCCTCACACTACCCAGAATGCTTTGCACCTGAATGCTGAAATGAATGACAGGTACATGAATTGTCTAAAGCCTGGTTTGAGCTCAACCCAAGGAAAGAAAACACCTGTTCACCCCATACAGATTTAAACACTGAAGGATTCCTTAACCTCTGTCCAGGAAATTCTGAGGAGAGCTTACAACAAATTCTGGTAGTTTGGGTGACTTTTTACTAGTGATGCACCGATGTATCGGCCGCCGATATTTATCGGCCGATTTTTGATGAATTTGAAACCATCTGCATATTGGCAATAGCACGAGAAAGGCCGATACCGATTGTTTATTAATTAACTGCATAAAGAAATACATTATATGTAAAAAATAAGTTAATGTTGTTAATAAAATAAATGCTGAATAGCAAAAACCACCTTTGCAAGTTGTCATGCTGTCTTATTATATTTGTTTTAGTTTATTTTGTACCTCTCTTACCTCTAATGTTAACTTTTATCATCTGCAATAAAATGTACACGGCAAAATTCTAATGTCACCATTTCACCGTTAGATTAGATTAACCATATATAATTATTTCTCAGTCTTTATTACAATACAACAACAAAAAAACTGGAAATTTGTATGCAGTATTAAAAAAAACAGAAAAAAATTATAAGCTGAAGTGTGAAGTATTTAGTGTGAGCTTCTCTTACTGTACAAATCTAATGACTGCCGAGTTTAATGCCAAGAGAGGTCAACACTAAATACTGCCTTTTAAACGAAGATGCTATTTTGTACTAAAGATTGTGTGGGTTTTTTGTACATATTTCTTATATTTTCTGTTTGGATTTTAATATAGAGAGTGAAAAATAAATACAGATGGTCATTAAAACGTTCCTAAAACAACAAAGCTGGTGGTGGCCTAAGGGGTTTTCAAACGTTGTAATGCAGAGACCTCCACATATAATGAACCTATAGTGAGGGACCCTTTTCCTAAAATAAATATTTATCTTTTTGTAAAGAAACATTTTACTGTGTTAGATAAATAGTAATTGTGATATAAGGACAGCAAATTATTTACAGACTTGAATAATTGGCGACATGCAAATTTTTGGAGACCCCTTGAAACCTTATGAGGGACCCCAGTTTTAAAAACCCTGGCCTTGCACACAATACTGCACATAGCTCTTCCTTTAAACCAGCGTTTCTCAAAGTGTGGGGCGAGCCCCACTGAAGGGGAATAGGAACATTACAATTTGGTCATTTTTGTGCCCATCTCTATTAATACCTTTATTTATTGACCATAACACTCAAAACGACACATTTAAATATAAGCCTTAAAACTTAAAACAACATTAGACTGTGAAGAAAATGTCACGGGGAACCATAGTCTACAAGAATGAATTAACGTCGGAATGTTAATTAAAGTGCAAAGCGGGTATAAAAGTTAACAATGAATATGTTTGTGACACAGAATGAAAAGAAAACTGGAGATTCGCACCAGCAAAGAAAATAAAGATAGACAGTGGACCTAATCAACAAAAAAGCAAGCCGTAAAGAAAGTATAATGACTATTGTCAGGGACAAAATGCAAACACAGTTGCATTATTATCAGTGGCGTAGCGTCTGGGCATGCAGGGTTTGCACGTGCAAATGGGCCCGGGCCAATGGGGGGCCCGCCCCAGCTCTTAATAAAAAAAATGTTTTCTATTTAATTTTTATTTGTGGCCGCAATAAATATATTTTGTATGCATATCATGTCTAGTGATTTCTTATTTCTCCATTATGTCTAATTTCTCCGTCATTTCTTGTTTGCGTTTATTTTTAATTTTTTTTTGCACGTAAACTACTACGCCATCATTTTTTACATGACGCATCGCCGCGCCAAAACAAAAGAAAAAAACACAGTGTGAGAGGTTACTATAGCGGCTATCTACATGAACATTAAGGATGGACAAATATAAACATAAAAGTGGGGCCTTAAAGAGAAAAGAGAAGGCGGAAAAGTTAGTCACGAGTCAAAAACTACCCAAAACATTTCGTTTTTCTTTACTTAAATCTACCCTTTAAAGTAAAAAAGTAAAATATTTGACTACCTTATTAAAAGTATATTTTGTTAACAGACCTGCGCGCCACAGTTAACAGTGCCAACGGGCAAGGTTGGGGGTGGCTTTGACTTAAGGGGGCCCGTAAATTTTTTTTGCATATGGGCCCGGGACTGACTTGCTACGCCAATGATTATTATTATTATTATTTACTTTTAGACAAAGTCTTATTTCATGCAAAATAATAATACATTTGCACATTTATTTTCTTTATTGAAAGTGTTTAATGCAGTAATGTTTGAACAATATGATGTGATTAAATACATTTCAACAGTTAAACTTAAAGCCTACTTGATTAGCATTTGTTGGGGCGATTGGGGACAGGTGGGGCTCGGCACCCATCTCTACATCCAAGTTTAAGAAACACTGCTTTAAGCATACAAGATTCTCCTTATGTCTTGCTGTTGGGTACAGCTTCCAAACCGACCACAAGGGGGTGCTGATGTATTACATAATTGGGATGTTTAGGCTGCAGCTACTGTACAGCTGTCTTACCCATTGAAACTCAATTCTTAATCTCATTTATCTTGGATGAGCCTTATCTCATATATATAAGGTATCATGACTTAATAACTATTTTAAAATCCAGAAAATCAAAAATAAGTCTCTCACTTATTTCTCTTGGACAACAATGAGGGTGTTCGTTCAAATCCAGTTCACTTAAAGTGAACCAGAAAATGAACTAGCCGAATGTGACGTCAGGCCGTTTGGTGTTCACAGTGTAGTGGACTCAAAAGAAGACCTAGATCTTTCTCTAGAACTGATATCAGACCCTTTCTTAGTCACATCACAACTTCATAAAAACTCAGACCGCTGCTTTCTATGCAGGAAGTTTATTTTGATAAATGTCAAACCACACGTGAAGCAGACGAGGATCTCTTTGCTTTCACACGCTAAAAAAAAATCAAACCACAAAAGACCCCAAAAGCAAACCGTAGTCAGACTACCACCGAAGCCTTGCTAAAAAAAACAGCAGACCAGCATAAAACCCATGCTGGTGCATGCTGGTCTTGCTGGTATGACCAGCATGGGATGCTGGTGCTTGTGCTGGTATGCTGATGACCACCAGCTAAACCAGAACCAAACCAGCATGAGAATAATGGTGGTCTATGCTGGTGGTCACCAGCAAACCAGCACAAAAACACAACATATGCTGGTCTTGATGGTATGCTGTTTTTTGTCACTTTTCACAATCCTAATAAAATCTCACTTTCATGTATCTCACAATCCCATATTTGTTTTTCTCATAAATTATCCCGTTTAACATTCCATTTCGTGTTTGCAAGAGCAAAAGTGTTAAAATTGTTTAGACAGACTGACATTTCATTTACCGTTATTTTGTTGTATTGGCTCTTTCGAGTTATATAAATTTTGCTTTGTGTCATCAACCCCTCCGGCTTTTCTGTCATTGTGTGTTTTCTAAATGACTCTGGACGCGTGCAGAAAACAGCTGTTTGACTTAAAAAATTAGTAACAATCGTTGGCTGTCTTATTTAAGAAACGTTGTGCGTGTTTCTTCAGGCACTGAAGGTTTGCTTGTCAAAGGAAACAGCTGTATTTGAAGCGGCGAGAATGAAAGACGGCTGGAAAGAGGTGTGGAAGTACAGACAAGTGGATACCGTCATGCATCCATAAGATACAGAGACATTCACTTTCAAAACATCACTTTTGAGGTTCGCTTCAGTCAAAATCATCGTTTAAAGGGTGATGTTGGTGTCTCATTTAATCTGATGGATATCTCACCTCTTATCTAATCTGCACCTGGCTGTGAGATGCAGGCCAAAATGCACAAACGCACACTTGTGCATATACATATACTTTATTTTTATTAAAGTATTGTAAATGCACTTCAAAACTCACTTCTATTGAGTTAAGGTGGTTGCCAGGGTGTTGCTACTGTATGTGGTTGCTAATGTGTCGTGTTTGGTTACAGTTAAGACCCAAGCCATATATTCGGACCAAAATATCATGGAGTCTGGCCGATGGGACCTGTGCCAGTAAGCAACCTTGCAAACAGCAACCACATAATATGCTAACAATAGCTTAAGGATACTTTTGCATAGCAACCCACAGTTTCTTTCTCGTTCATTTGTCACATCTGGCAGGCTCTGAACAGCTGTGTCCACCTCAGCCCCCTTTACGGATTTATGGCCCACCTCTCCACACCTCCACTCAACCTTCTCTCCACCCATCCATCAGCTACATCTCAAGCATTTTACTTCTTACAGTTACACTTTCACAGTACTGTTCTCCTCTTACTCTTCCCCTCTACGTCTTATCTTTCACCATCATCTCACCCTCCTTTAATTTCAACTCTCCCCCCGTACGTCCCTCACGACCTGTTTCAGATGTACCGCTCAGAACTTCCTCTTGAACTTTGCTACCACCATTCCATCTGTTTTGCCCTCAGTTTGCCGTTTTTAACGACCAACATCCATCTCTTTCTCGTTTACTTTCCTGTTTTTTCTATTTGAAGCGTAATGGTATTTCTTTCATAGACTGTAAATAAATATGGACGTATTGTTCGTGACGTCACCCGTAGGTTTGTGAAGAGCTTTTTTAAAGCCTATAATAGGCGGTGCCTACCGTCGCCATCTTGGCATCGCATCACCACACATCACTCGCACATAACCGTAAATGGGTAAAGAGGCGGGATGTGGGTGGAGCTGAGGTGGCTGGTTGCTGAAACCAAGCCTGTCTAGCTCGACTCTAGTGACAGCTGTGGCAGTTCACCCGTCACTCAAGTGGCCACGCCCTTAATAATGATTTTCAATAAAACATTTTCTTAGTATTTTTGTCTTGTTTTCAGTAAAAATATCTAAAAATTCTTAAATTAAGATGCTTTCTCTTGATGAGCCAAAAGACCCAAGAAAATACGTTTTTAGTTTTTAGACCAAAAATATCAAATTTAAGTGATTTTGTGCATAAAACATGCAAAAAAATCTGCCAATGGTGTAAGCAACTAGACTTATTTTCTTGGGTCATTTTGCTCATCAAGAAAAAGCATCTTAATTTAAGAATTTTTAGATATTTTTACTGAAAAAAGACAAAAATACTAAAACATTTTTTTTCTTGAAACTCATTTTTTGCACTGCAGTCTTGTTAACTCTGTAAAAAGACGAGATTTAAAGATATTAACCGAATGCTCTCAGCACGTATTATTCCCCACCACCATTTTTTGTGATTTTCACCAAAAATTCACAAAATGCCTTCCAGGAAAATATTTTTCTTTTTCTAAAACTATATAAACATACAAATATATGAAATAAAAGAAGAGACCCTCTGCGTTTAAACAAACAATAAACAAACAAAACAGGGAAAAAATGTTTAATCCTATCTACATTTTTTCCTCTGCTTATACACTGCAAAAAATGATTTTCAAGAAAACATTTTCTTAGTATTTTTGTCTTGTTTTCAGTAAAAATATCAAAAAATTCTTAAATTAAGATGCTTTTTCTTGATGAGCAAAACGACCCAAGAAAATAAGTCTTGCTTCAAGAGCAAAAATATCAAATTTAAATGATTTTTTGCATAAAACAAGCAACAAAAATCTTTCAGTGGTGTGAGCAATTTTTCTTGATTTTTTCTTGAATTTAGTGTTAAAGAAAATTGTTCAAGATTTTTTTGCTTACCCCATTGGCAGATTTTTTTGCTTGTTTTATGCACAAAATCACCTAAATTTGATATTTTTGGTCTAAAAACTAGACTTATTTTCTTGGGTTGTTTGCATATCAAGAAAAAGCATCTTAATTTAAGAATTTTTAGATATTTTTCTGAAAACAAGACAAAAATACTACGTTTTTTTTCTAAATAATTTTTTGCCGTGTAAACTCTTAAATATGGATATTTTTTTTACAAATAATATTTTAGCAAAAAGCTGAAATAATTACATTTTTGTGAAGGAAATTTGTTTGAAATCAGATTTAGAACGATTATCAAAACATACACAGAGTTTATAATTAGTAAATAACGTTTTGGCTTCAGTTTTTTCATAAAGTGGGCATCTAGTGGATAATCGCGGTATTGCAGATTAACATAAAAATTCATTAGGAACACTTTGTTATGCAAATGTTTTCTCTTAATTGACGAGATAACTCATTAATGGTGGGGAAAGAGTTAAATTCGCAAATCCGTTTGATCCCAGCCTCAAGTTATTCAGAAATACCAGTTTAGTATATTTTTAATACATTCAAGTTTACAGTACTTTATTTTTACCTGGGTCATCAAAAAGATCATCTATATATGAAGAGTTTCATTGCAAAACGAGATAACTCCATTTTTTTTTAATTTTTCAGAAATGTTTTTTTTTTTTTTTGCATTCCAATTAATATAATTTCAACTGCAGTTGGTTTGTTTTGATTTAAACCTTCATAATTTAAAAAATACAGCTAAGTAGCACAATAAAACAAAATAATAACATGATAACATAATAATAATAAACATGTTTTGACAAAAATTTTAAAAACGAAGTTTAGTTTTGCAACAAAACTCTTCATATAATATATATATATATATACAGTATATATATATATATCAAAAATCGGCCGATCAATATTGGCGGCCGATACATCGGTGCATCACTAATAATAATAAACATGTTTTGACAAAAATTTTAAAAACAAAGTTTCGTTTTGCAACAAAACTCTTCATATAATATATATGTATATATACAGTAGCAAAGAAATGTTAAATTGACCATGAAATGCAATTAGTTAATATTTTGCATTGTGGCACATGTAGAATAACTTTCCTCTCTTTCTTCCTGCATCACTTGTCCGGCTTTCTGTCCATCAGAAGATGAAGGCTGAGCTTAAACTCCTCCATGGCAATACATTCCTCCATACTCCATTACTTTGATGTTTGTCTTTCTTTCCATGTTGTTCAGCGTTGCCATTTAGTTGCAAAATTTAGAAGTGTCATTTATAACGAGCAGCTTTCTTTTCCTGCTGACTGTTATGTGTGTGTTGGATGGGAATCCCTTTATAATCTATGCTCAGACCTGTCACAGGCCTAAAGTTTGGCCACTCTCCAGACTCGAGCATGTAGTGACAGTAGTAAAATCCTCGGATATACTTGTACATGCCTTCGTGCAACGTCTTGCATTCCTCTGTTTGAATCCTCAGTGCATACTGTTGTTTTAGCTCCTATGATTGGTTGACATGTTGACATCATTTTTAGCATTATTTTGTGATACGGTTTATCTGTTGCTTAGCCTGTTTGACCTCACAATTTTGCAGGTTACCTCGAGGTTCCTGAATAAGTTTTACTATAATAAAACCATGGTAAATATACATATTCTCACTAGCATATATATATATATAAACATAAACTTGCACATTTGCACTCAAGTGCTACAAAGGGAAATGCTATAGAAAAAGTTTTCGCTACCTAAAAGGCTATCATTGATCTTTTATCTTGTACTATTATCGGTCTTTGAGATTCAAGTTGATGGGTTTGTTGTTTGTGATGCTTCCTGTATCTAAATTTAAGGTCGCACTCTCCTTGCAGCTTCTGTCTGTGAGCGGTGCTAAAGTTAGCGTCTGCATGCAGTATTCATGAATGCTCCAGCTCTCGGTCATGGTGATGGACTAGGGCTCTTTATATAGCTTCAGAACGACTGATGAGGGTCGTCTGGTGCTCCGAGACCTCTGTGAGCGTGGCCGTGTGATTCATCATATAAATGGGTCCATTTGCAGCGGAAAGACACGATTAGCATGGAGCTAATTACTTTTCTTCTAGTGTTACCATGATATTGCACGTCAGATGCAATCCAGAAACCTACAAGTGTATGGCGAGTGAATTTTAGCACGTTCCTAAGGTAGTCTGAGTGTTTTACCACGTTGGTTAATAGGGTGAAGTTGTTAAGGGGCCGTCACACTAGACTTTGAGCATATTTGAATATTTTTCCAACATTGCTGTGAATACGGCGGGGAGCGATTTAACCATCTTTTCTTTTCAGAAGAGAGAAAGATCAAGCTGTTACGTACCGTTTTTTTACTGGTCACATATCTCCACATGATACAAATTCGCAGGTCGGAGTTCGCCAGACTTGAACTTCGGTACACAGCGATATGCGAAATACCTTCACACATGCTTGCGTTTCCTGTCTGACCGCTTCTTTAAGGGGGGTGTTGTGGGTAGATGACTGGGCATTGCTTTGTGATGGCTTAGGTGTTTTAAGTGGTATTTAACTTGTTGTTTTATTCTGGTCTCTTACTAGCCCAGATAAAAAACACTCTCAGGTTTCTCTATGGTTTTAGCTATAACTCAGTTCCTACTTCAATAGGTCTATGGTATATTACCATAGACTGTAGTAAAAAAATGGACGTAGTGTCTGTGACATCACCCATAGGTTTGGAAAGAGATTTTTTGAGGCCAGTAGTAGGTAGGGTCTACCATTACCATCTTGGCCGTGCATCACTTGCGGATAACCGAAAATGGGTAAATAGGGTGAAACCACGCCCACCTAGCTCAACGGTAGTGTCAGCATTGGCAGTTCACCTGTCACTCAAGTGGCCACACCCTTAATTATGCTGAACTTTAAGGTTTAATATAATTTAAATGGATGAGTTTAAAAAAAAAATGTCACCGCCCTCACAGTTAATGAAGGGCAAAAATAAGCTGAATAGACCAAAAACACTTTTTGTACTAGGCTGTAAACATTATTTTTCGCTGTAAAGTTGGCCATTTAAACATGGGGGTCTATGAGAATTGACTCCCTTTTGGAGCCTGCCTCTAGCGGTCAGTGAAGGAATTGCAGTTTATATCACTTCCACATTGGCTTCATCACAAAGATCAGAAGGTTGCGCCTCGGATATTACTCATTGTTCTCAGAGGAACGTCATTTGATCCAGGGGTGGCGCACACATGTCCTGAAAAGTAAAGCCAAAACATTTTGATCGCCCACTGGTGGCTGGCTGCAATATAGGTCATAAACCCGCCCTCTCCGTGTAAATGAATGGGACGCAAGCCAAAATTTAAAATCAAACTCACTGCAAAAAATGATTTTCAAGAAAAAAATTCTTAGTATTTTAAATGAAGATGCTTTTTCTTGATGAGCAAAATGACCCAAGAAAATAAGTCAAGTTTTTAAACCAAAAATATCAAATTTAAGTGATTTTGTGCATAAAACAAGCAAAAAATCTGCCAATGGTTTAAAAGCAAAAAAATACTAAATTCAAGAAAAATTTGCTTACCCCATTGGCAGATTTTTTGCTTGTTTTATGCACAAAATCACTTAAATTTGATATTTTTTGACTGACGTCAGATTTAATAGGATTGTAAAGAGCAAAATAAAAACGACAAAAGCAAATAATCATATGCAACTAGGCATATAATTTAATCATGCACAAGTAGGGTACAAAAATAAGTTTCAGTTTTCTAAAAGCCAAGAATAATTTTTAGGCTATGAAATGACACGTACTGTGGATTTGCATTTACACGTTTTCCTATTCAGCCTGCTCCTTGTTAATCATTTGCATTTTGTTGGGATTATGCAATTCATTGTAGTGCATTTCTGTTTGATTTAAAGCACATTGTTTGCTTACTTTTTATAACGAATACCATAAAATCTGAGGTTCTCTACATATGAAAAGTGATACCCAGTGTCATCCAGTCTTTGGTGCCTTATACAATGTTATTATTAATAAGAAAATTATTTAATTGAAAGCTATTATTAAGAATGGATACTTTTAGTAAAATCACTCACATCAGCACACAAAAGTGAAAGGGAGTGTATTTACAGTACTGTATGTGCTTTATTGTGTGGTATTAAAAAGATTTAAATGATGACGTTATCTCTGCATTATACTGATGACCACAAACTTCTCTAAAGAGGGATTGTTATATTGAGGACTGTTTGAGGGCATTGTGTTATTGAAATGCAAATTAAGGATAACATTGCCTTTAAAAAAAAACATCTTTTCTAATAAAAATCAAACCCATATATCTTGTAACCCTTTCATCTTCACTTCAATTCCCTGGGAAATGAACCCGCAACCTTGACGTTGCCGGTTGCTCTACAGGAAAGCACAATATTTAATATTTATCGTTATACCAGATGCTCTTGTTTTCATATCGCAGTTTACACATGTGAAAGGACACTGTGTGTGGTGTGTTTGTGTCTACGTCTGTACGGCAAGACAATACTGGAATGTGAGGAACGCAGCTCGCGCTTCCTGTCATGTCGCTAGGTACCGCTTCCTGTCCAAGAAACGGAAAACACTGGACCGCTCACAAAATATCACAAGCATGCGGTCAGAAACACACCAAACAACATGTTTTACGACGGGTGGCATTGTGACCCACACACAATGTCACTCATAAAATAGTTTTTAGTTTTGTCTGATAACGTGACAGATCTGCGTTCCCCAAAAGTCTGAGCGTAAAAGTCTTGCTCACTCATGAGAATGCCTTTGTCTTTCGCTGGAGGGGATGAACGAAAGGGAAGCAGATATTTTCATGAGCACAGTGTTCCTGTTTTTCTGAAGTTGGTGTAAATATGGAGAGGTGCATATGTGTGTGTGTGTGTGCGGCGGGTAACTGTAGCACCTGTGCTATTGCGTAACGCTGCTCTGTCGCTCCAAGCGTTTCTATTCACCTTTCCATTTGTTCTTTTCCAGGGTCTCGTTGTTTCCTAGCGCTGATGCTTAAAGTTTGGGCTTCGAGACAAAATCTTTAGTCATTAGTCATAAATTGTTGGCTGCTTCGTTTAGATTGTCAGTCTTTGAAGACTCTATATAAGTGTTCAGTCAATCAATAACAGCGTAAATCCCTGAGGTGGAGATTTGGAGGCTCACCCATATCAAGTTTGGAAATACATATGAATTTAATTGCAGCCTTCAGTCAACCAGTCAACCAATCAGAGCGTAGATCAATGGGTTTTAGCAGACTGACTGACTATATCATTCTGTCTATCTACTAATGTCTTAACATTTCTAGTTGAAATACTTTACATGTACAGTGGCAAGAAAAAGTATGTGAATTTTTTTGAAATTTCATAGTTTTCTAAATAAATTTTTCATTAAATGTGATCTGATCTTCATCTAAGTCAATGGTATTAACAACATAATGTGTCTTAAATTAATTATACAAAAAATCTGATCTTTCATTTCTTTATTGAGAACAAAAATGAGAAAAAAAATGCATAGTGCTTGTGGAAAAATGGAAAATGATTTTCAAGAAAAAAAATTGTAGTATTTTTGTCTTGTTTTCAGTAAAAATATCTAAACATTCTTAAATTAAGATGCTTTTTCTTGATGAGCAAAATGACCTAAGTGAATAAGTCTATTTTTAAGACAAATAATATACAATTGAAGTGAAATTGTCCTTAAAACAAGCAAACAAATCTGCCAATGGGGTAAGCAAATTTTTCTTGAATTTTTCTTGAATTTAGTGTTTAAGAAAATGTTAATTTGTTTTTTAGCTTGTTTTATGCACAAAATCACTTAAATTTTCTTGGGTCATTTTGTTCATCAAGAAAAAGCATCTTAATTTAAGAATTTTTAGATATTTGACTGAAAACAAGACAAAAATACTGTTTTTACAAATGTTTTCTTTAAAATAATTTTTTGCAGTGTGGAGTCAGGTTTTTACCGAGCCCCTGAGGTGACATTGGAGTAAAAAAAATCTAAAGTTTAGTTTCATGTGCTCACGTGAAGCTATCGCGCGAGCACGTGAAACTATCGCGTGCTCACCTGAAACTATCGCGCGTGCACGTGAAAGCGAAAGTTTCACGTGCGCGCGCGCGCGCGATAGTTTCAGGTGAGCGCGCGATAGTTTCACGTGAGCACACAAAACTAAACTTTAAAAAAAAAATCTGCACATGAAAGTTTCGCGTGAGCACATGAAAGTTTCACGTGAGCACATGAAAGTTTCAGGTGAGCACATGAAACTATACTTTTAGCACACATTAAGGCTACATTTACACGGAAACGATCTGAAAAGAAAACGCAAATTGGCAGTGCGTTAGCACTTTTTATTCGCGTTTAAACAAGCGTTTTGAGGGGGAAATCTCTGGGCATATGGTGATACAAAAATGTGTGATATTCGATGTAGTATGCACTCCAGGCGGCTAGGTGGCAATGTGAAGCACTGACACACAACAACACCAAGTCCTGCATACAAACTTCTTCCTTGTTCTCCCAGGTCTCGTCCAAAGTCCTCTGGTTTGCCTCGGACGAATTGGCGCATCAACATTTTGATGGAGGTAATTAATGCGCCTTCTTTGATCAGTAATACTAGCTGTGAATATTTTGAAAGACTCTTGTATATTTATCAAAGATGCTATGGAAACTTGAAGGTCCAACGTATGGAAATAATCCGACATGTTTGTTGTTATCTTCCTGAGCTGTGGGCAGACTTTTTCGTTTTTACCATTAAGACGGGAACGCGGTAGTAGATCGTTTTTAAGATTTCCACCCTGGAGGGTGGTTTCACTTTTTTGCGTTTTTAAGCCCCAAAAACGCCATTGGCGTGTAAATGAAAGGCACATGCGATAAAATATTTCTGTTTTCACCCTTGAGCGTTTTCATGTAAACAGGCCCTAAGACTTGTCCACTCCTGCTCCTGGAGGGCTGGTGTCTCTGCAGAGTTTTATTCCAACCCTAATCAAACACACCTGATCCAGCTAATCAAAGTCTTACTAGGCAGACTAGATACTTTGAGGCAGTTGTGTTGAGGGAAGTTTTAGCTAAACTCTGCAGGACACAGGCCCTCCAGGACCGACTTTGGACACCCCTGCCCTAAGATAATACATTTGGAGGTGTGGACTACTGCTACTTTGCCTGATAAAAAACCCTCCAACTTTTAGAGTTTGCTCTGGACAAGAACACCATCCCTCACCTAAAAGAGATTTCAGAGGAGCTACAATCTAGAAGTGTTGGTTTAAATAAAGATAGAAAGAGTTACAAAGTTATTTCAAAGACTTTCAAAATTCACCAGTCTACAGTTTCAACAATCTACAAATGGAGATGTTTTGGGACTCTACCAAGAAGTGGGCGCCCAGTCAAAATGACACAAAGAGCACAACGGTGACTCATCAATGAGGTAAAGAAACAACCCCTAATGACAGCCAAAGATTTGAAGGCATCATTTGAACTTGCTAAAATCTTTCTTTATGAGTCTACAATATGTAAAACACTGAACAAGTAGGGTATCTATGGCAGGACACACGAAGGAAGCCACCACTTACTATAAATAACTTTGCTTTTCACCTGAAGTTTGCAAAAGAGCACATTGACACCCCACAGTGGTATTGGCAAAATAGTTTTGGTATTGGCAAAACTATTTGGAAAAACACACAGCACTACATTTGGCATAGAAAGGGCACGTTATTACGGCATATTATCATGAAAACATCATCCCAACTGTAAAGTATGGTCAGGGAAACATCATGATTTGGGCCTGCTTTGCTGCATCAGGGCCTGGCCAATTTGCAATCATTGAAGGGAAGATGAATATCCAAATATATGAGACAATTCTTTAGGATAATGTGTAAATGTACGTCAGCTGAAACTGTGTAGAAGGTGGGTGATGCAACAAGACAACGACCCAAAACACAGCAGCAAGTCCACAACAGAATGGCTTCATAAAACAAAATCCACTTTTTGGAGTGGCCAAGTGAGAGCCCGGAACTCAACCCAACAGAGATGCGATGGATTGGCCATACACATGAGACATCCAAAGAATATGACAGAGCTAAAGCAGTTCTGTATGAAAAAATGACCTCAACGATGTGCAGGTCTGATCCACAGCCACAGGAAGTGCTTGGTTGAGGTTATTGATGGAAAGGTCGATCAGTTATATATTCTAAGGGTTCACTTACTTTTCTTTTTTTGGTGTTGACAAGAAAATGTCCAACCTGTCAAGTTACAGGAACTTTATTTTTGGCCTTTACCCTCTCTAACTTATAAAAAGAGCATTTGTGGTATACATCATCTATATTAAGTGTGTGTGTTGTTCACAGGTTTCCCCATTTGGGTGTCAGTTGTTTATATACGTCCTCGATTGCTCTGCCACAATAGATGTGTTGCTGAGCAGACACTTTATTAGTCAGCTCTCTTGAATCACTGGGCCATGGACGGGCAGGCCGATGAGAAATGAAGATGTCCACACATAAACAGCTTTTGGGGAGGATATGGCCCTCCACGCCCACACATACACATATTAACCAGAAATATCCGACATTGTGAAATGAGAATTAGGTTAATAGAATAAAAGCATAGACGGCGAGCGATGACAGGAGAGTGAATAGTGGCTCAATTTTGCCGCTAACAGGAAGTAGTGTTGACAGCTCAGGATTAAATAGATAGTTGAGCAAGAGTTTAAGAAAACCAGGCGACCGAGAAATACAAGGAGTGTGAGAGAAGGGTAGAGGTCAAGGATCCAATTAACACCGGCCGCTTGGTGTTAAGATAGGTTAAAATATCTCAAACCGTCAGCGGATTTAACACCAGACACCTCTATGGCAACCCAAAGTCTAAATAACACAACAATAAATGACCGGAGGGATAACACAACAGTTTCACAATTCAAATTTCGAAAGACTTTCGAACATGACATTTGGAGCATTTTATTTGGAGACGTTCCGCTTTTCTGTAAGAACATTTGCTTGTTGCGTGATCGGTCTTTTCCTTCGTTTTCTGCAGAATTGATGATAGGATGAAAGGAAGAGTCAAAGCAGATGTTTGTTAACTTCTCCAAACAAAGAAGGAAATAGGGCAACTTTCGAATGTACGTGCACATTTTTGATTTCTCGAGAACCAACGACTGAGAACATCAGGTGGAACTGTGTAAAATAAGTCTAGAAAATGTATGTATCATCTTTTCAAATAGATCTTCAGGTGTATAAAAATTGCAGTACCACAAACAAATTGTATACTCAGAAAAATAAGTATTTAAGTTATCACTCGTACGAAATTTTTTAAAAGGTCCGAATAAGTGCAATTTTGATACAGATATATCAGCCTGATCTCACAAGAATTCGTACGTATTTTACAAGTTGGCTAATTCGTATGAATTCATACAAAGTTATTCATGCAAAAACGTACGATTCTCATGAAACAACAACAACAACGAAAACCAACCCCTAACCCCAACGTGACAGGGGTCAAGGCAAATCGTAAAAAAAATCTTACGAATGTGGTCGTATGAATTAATATGAATTATCCAACTTGTAAAAAATTACGAATTCTCGTAGGATTGTTGGATATATATCTTTGAGGTACGAGGATGTACCTCTAAGGTACCAATGTGTACCTTTGAGGTACCAATACGCACCTTTTAGGTACCTTCTTGTACCTTAATAGTTTGCGAGACAGTAGATGTCATATTTAAATTCATGTGAATGAAAATGAGGCTATTATTAGTGATCGAATTACTGTCTTTATTTTCCTTAAGACGCTAGACAATAGAGACTGTAGGGACAGTTAGGGGCGTAGCAGGCCTGGGGGGACACGTCCCCCACACTTTTAAAAAAGCTGATTCTGTCCCCCACATTTTTTCTTTCAAACACACATAGTATGTGTTAGGTCGCAATCAAATTTGTACATTTGTGATTAGACCTAACAGCGCATCTACATGGACAAAAGAAAACTAGACCAGTCCAGAAATGGTTCTTCTAATGGCGCTTTTCCATTGCATAGTACCCCATGGTTTGGGTCAGGTCGAGTCAGCTCACCTCACTTTGGCGTGGTTAGCTTTTCCATCAAGTTTAGTATCACTTCGCAGTGGGAGGGATTATAGGCGTGTTGTAATATTTGTGCTGTCTACTGCTGTGACATCATACAAGTGAGAGCGTTGTTGTAAATTCCCATACATTCATTTATTTCTCAGTCCGCCACAAAATTAAAATTGACCACCACAAGTAGATGTTTGCACATCGCTTTTATCACTATACCTCTGTCTCACATGACAGTTTCTGTACAAACACCCATGGCGTCGGTCGACACGCTCCACTGAGCCTCATTGAAGTTGCATTTAAGCATATATGCGGACGTGCGAGTCGCGAATGTGCCGCAATAAACTGCAAGTCTGGAAAAAACTGTTATGATGTACCTGATTCTCAACCTGTGGATGTTTTTCATCCCTAAAAGGTTTTTTGGGAACTTACAGCAAAGCACAGATGACAACATGTTTACTCGAGATAGCGCAAGCTAGCATGAAGGTAAAGCTAATTTTTTACGTTAGCAGTGACGCTGTAGTGACGATTCTCTCAGACCAATCTGTGATCTACAGTGTTTTCGCGTCACGTTTTGGTATCAGCTCGGGGCACTTGGAACCCCGACCGAGGTGGTACTAAAAAAAGTATTGAGTACTACGTACTGCCCCAGTGGAAAAGCACACAAAATTAAGCTGAGCCACATGGTGGGGTACTATGCAATGGAAAAGCGCCATAAGGTTCAACTATAAAGCACTGTTAAATTATTTTGTAAAACAGAAAAGTTTTTCCATACGTTCAAGGTTCTTTATGGAACCATACACCCAAAAATGACTCTTCTGTGGCATTGTGTATCACCTTTATTTTTATGAGAATAGAAATGAAAACCAACCAGATTGCATTGCATTTTGTCAGTGACCGAGAACTAAACAAGCACTGAAATGTAAAGATTATTTGTATAGCGTCATCAGAAATCTGTATGGTGTAATGTTACACTAAAACGCTTTAATGTACATATTCACTGTTGTAGTGAATGGGTCCATGGGTGTGTTTGAAAGATAAGTGGACACAAAAGGGAATTTGGAAAAATAAACACATGATGAGGGTTACATTTCATTCAGCATTTTTTAAGGGCATGAGTGTTTGTGGCATGTGATATGATGAAAAAAATACGATATGAAAGAGGAAATACAAAATCCCATCCATTCACACCCACACATTTATTCGAAATAGGCTACATGCCCACATAAAACATTTTAGTATTAAAGGACAACAGCACAATTTTTCAATATTTTACTATGTTCTTACCTCAAATAGATGAATTAATACAAACCTATCTTTTTTCAATGCGTGCACTTAATCTTTGTACAGCGTGTCGTGAATGTGTTAGCATTTAGCCTAGCCCCATTCATTCCTTAGGATCCAAACAGGGATGAATTTATTTATTTATTCTTTATTTATTTTCCCTATTTAAAGACTGTTACATGAGTAGTTACACGAATAAGTATGCCGGCACAAAATAAAACAATTATTAAGCGGATAAAAAAATGTTGCGCTATAAATGGGTCCCAAGTGCTTCTATCAACCTAAAAAATGTGAAAAAGATCAACCCAGTAACTTAGTTTTGGTAAACCATTCTTTGCAAGCATGTGAAAAAATAGCTCATTAAAATTTGGCTTCCTTTGTGATGTCAAAAGGAGATAAAATCACCCCCTAATCTGCACTAACCAACCACAGCACCGCCATTTAGTGCACAGATCAGCTCATTTGCATTTTAAAAGAAGCACCCAAAAACTATCACCTACAAAGTGGCAATTTTAACTTGCTATAATAAATTATCTATATAATATTTGCTCACAGAACATTGATCTCTTTGATAGACATTTATATGTTTCAATATATTTATGAGGACCATTTAAAAAATGTGTCCTTGCAAGCTAAGCTAAACCTGCAAACACACACACACACATACAGGGTCTTTGCTCAGAATTCATGACCGCTTTTGAAGAAATGCATCCTGCGTGTCGACACTTAAGAGCGTATGTGAGATTGCAAAGTCAGATAAGCATTTGAGTTTCACCATAGAAGGTGCAAAGATAGTGTGTGTACCGTATGTGTGAACTTTAACGGGAAATGCACACACACACACACACACACAGCAGATGCTTAAGCCGGGTCACATAGACACACACCGTGCAGCTGAAAGGTCTCTCAGCAGCGCTGGATGATGGGTGCGCTTCACTCCACTGATTGAGTTTTAAGGGAGGAATGCTCAAACCAACAGAGACAGACAGACAATATTGACACAGCGTATAGGGCATTAAAGGGAAAGGCACTGGTATTACAGCAGATTCCTGTAATCGGACGCACGTCACAGACATAAAAAACATCATAAACTTAAAAAAAGTGAAAGTAGAGGTGAAAGGTTCACTGCTGAATTGGCCCTTACCTGGGGACAGACACACAGCATGTGTGTAAACCGTGGAGGTGTTGTGATGTCATTGTGAGTCATGTGATGAAGTGTTGTCTGAAGGGCAGACATTAGTCATAGACTGTACACACTTATTCATTTACAAACACAGTCACAATAAAAACACTACACTTCTTTTTTTTCAGTACAAATATCTATGAATTCCTAAATCAAGATGCATTTCCATGAGAAGGTAAATGACGTTTTTAGGTCTTGTTTTTTAACCATCATAAGCTCGGATTTTCCGGTATACGTTAGTTATGCAGGAGTAAAAATGACCCCAGAGATTAAAAGAGAATTTTTTTAACAAATAATATATATATTTTTTGTTTACTTACCATCTATACATTAATGCTGTGTTTTGGGGAATATGCAGTGGCGTGTTTACCCACCACGCAAACTACGCAATTGCGTGGGGCCCCGCGGGCTTGGGGGGCCCCCTACTGGCCACAAGGTGTGCGAAAGTATGTTACGTCTTTAGTGTATGTCTAGTAGTCTATATGCTTGTTGTATCTCACAGTAAGTTGGTTTTTGCAATATGAACATGAGAGTTATGTGACTTCCATCCATAAATTCAAGCAATAACCAACTTACAATGTTGTTTGTTAGTTCAGTTTGTTAGATCAGTCTGAATCATAATCTAATGCTTCCTCTTTTTCCACATTTAGTTTTTTTAGTAAGATGTCAGACACTGAAGTTGCAGTATTAATTACAAAGACATTTGCAAGCAAAAGATATATCTGAATTTTTTTTAAACCAATAATTTTTGTCATATCAAACTTAGTGTTATTTTAAGCAGTGTAAAACAAAATAAACCCGGTTTATATATATCTCACTTAATTCTATATACTGAATATTATTGTTGTGCAATTCAATTGAAAAACCTTAGGCAATGCTGGGCATGGGGGGCTCTGGTTCTTGGACTTTGCTTAGGGCCCCCAAAATTCCTCAACTACACCATTAGCTTGCCTGTAAAATATAAAAAACTTTGAAAAATGCATATAATTATGATCTAAATTTGTTTTAAATTGTTTTCAAATATTGATCTAGATGTTGTGTGTTCAATTCGGCCATCAGGTGTTTAGAAAAAAACATAAAAGAATTACAGTTAAGGAAATAAATCATTTCGACCAGCAGATGCCCATAGAGACCCATTAATTTCACTGGATGTGGCCAACTGCTCACATCACCACTTTAGTGATACATTTTGTGAATTTGTGTTTATATAAACATTTGAAAGGACATTAAAAAAAATATTATTTCAAATAGTAGAATTTTTGATGCATTTAAAATGTCTGTTTTTACAAAATGCCACAGAAATTTGATTGAATGTAGGTGTGTGTGTGATTGAGCATGACTTTTCTATATTGCATTTGTGCTCTAGTACCAGGCCTACTATTCTGTGAAATTTTCTGATTTATTCTGGATGTACGGAGCTCCAAAGGGGACATGGGGCAAAAATTAAATAAAGTTTAGTTTCATGTGCACATGCAAAAGTTTCACGTGAGCACGCAAAACTAAACTTTAATGTGCTCACGCGAAACCAAATTTTTTTTAAAGTTTCACGTGAGCACATGAAACTAAACTTTAGATTTTTTTTGCTCCAATGTCACCTTACACGCTCCTTGGATGCATAGATTTTTTTGACAAATAAAAAGCAAACAAAATATTTTTGCATTTCCCCTTCATTTCAATCGGTTTCATTACTACCCCCAAAGGGACTATTTAAGTAACATATTTTACGCCTCTTTAGAAGGACCGAATCAAGCCCAGTTTTTTTATATGAATCTTGACAGATGATCTGGAAAAGTCACAAAATTTTATTCCACTGAGATGAAGAGAACCATGTTTTTAAACTAAAGAAAAGTGGCTTGGGGTAAAATTGACCCCAAGGGTCTTATTAGGGTTAAATATTAAAATGTAGATACTCGTACATACTGTAACGCTAACAACAAGACTTTTATAGTACTACAAAGTTTTCAATGTTTACACATATATTGTACATTTGACAATGTATATAGCCTATGATGTGACATTAATAAAGTAAAAGTTCATTTTAAATGTCTTTAGTGCATCAGTTCATGACCAGTGGAAAATATTTATTGATATTCACATGAGTGGCCTGAATTCAACCTGAATTTTTCATTGCTGTTTGATTTCTCTCACATACATACAGTCTCTATAGTCTCTATTCCATATGTATGTTATTCCGATAAATCCCACATTTATGTTTTGGGCATCTGTCCCTTTAAGAGTGTGTCCTTACACACGACTGCTAAATCTGGCATGAGTCCGTGTGTATCTTTAGCAGCCCTGCGCGATCTGATGGTGATTATGACACACGGTCATTACGCTTTATACCACCCATATATTATCAGCAACGTCTGAATCAACCCTGCCAGACAAAACACAACAACACTCGACATTCCCCTGTGACACATTCACAAATATATAAAAATAATACACACGGTGACTCACAGTGCCACATCTAGCACATTCAGCTCGTGCAGGCGTGATGCTACATTAGTGAAAACTGTTAAGACTTTATATTGTATAGTTGGTATTAAATATATTCAGATGTGTAATTGTGCACACTTACCGTAGATTGACCCTTAGCCAGGTAATTCTAGATCAGGTGTGACCATCTTTCTCACTTAAACACACACAAATGTTACACACACACACATATGCATCTGTGGTTAGATCTGCACTTTATATCACACACACACACTTGTTAACACACAGAAGTGTAGTGTGGTTGTTTGAGCAGTGTGGATAGATGGAGGTTTGACCGGGTCGGGGGGAGATTGTGCCAAGTGGAGCCCAAGTGCGAGTGAGTTCAGCAGGGGTGAATAACAGGATGTGCCAGGGGTCAGTTGGAGCTCTTACATAGCGCTAATGCACCAAAACCACACATTGCATCACAATGCACACAATCTGAAATGCATTCATTCTGAAACCTGGTTTAATGCTGTCATCCTGCCCTAAATGTGAACCCTTTGTTGGTTATAGTACCCTTAGAAAAATTAATCATGGTTTTATTATAGTAAAAGTGTAAAAACTATGTTTTTTGGCAGATCATGGTTGGCTGGTGGCAAGTCCAAGGGCCTCATTTATAAAGCGTGCGTACGTACAGATTTGATCGTAAAGCGTGCGTACCACGGCAAAGTCCATATTTATAAAAACTGTCTTTGACGTGGAAAAGTGCTAAGTCCCATGTCAGGGTCTGAGCAGACGTATGCACTTTTACTTGTCTGATGTCTGCAGGTTTTTGGAAATATAAGACATTCTTGCTGCTCGAAATTGGGTTTAAACATTGACAAGCGCTCTTTTATACGTCTATTACATTAATTAGGCATCATTTAGAAGGCGTAGATCTGAAACTGCTCGGCTGGGCACAAGTTCAAGTTCATTTGCGATTTATAGATTTGAAAGGGATATGCGCGTTTTTTGCGCGTACGTTCGGTTTATGAATAACACGTACGCATTTTTGATACATGATCGTAAACTCAAATGTAGGATGTTTTTTACGCAGCATTTTATAAATATGCCAAATATTGTCAGTTCTATGCATTTTTTTCTTTTGCATTAAGCTTAAAAAATACTACATTTAACACTTAAAAATCATTTGTCAAAAAATCATTTCACAGAGACTGATCTCACGGAAAGTCGTGTTATATTTTAGCTTTTTTCGTGCCTTGAGCACAAATGTCTTTTTCGTGTCACCTGCACGATTTTTTTCGTTGCTTTTTGTTTCATTTTATGTATTGTTTTCTCATTGGTTCTTCCTATTTTTAAATCCTTGTCGCTTGGGGTTGTGGTTAGAATCACTTTCTGTTACATTTTTAGACATCCTAACCCAAACCCCAAATCCAGGCGAGAATAGTTTTAAAAGCAGAAGAAAAGCATGTAGAAACCAATACATCCTAACCAAAACCCCAAATCTAACCCCAACCCCAAGTGACAATGATTTAAAAATAAGAAAAAAAGAGAAAACAATACATAAAATGACACGAAAATGAAAGTTGTGTGACGGGGAAGAAAACTATTTACTGTATAGAAATGTGTGTGGGTGACACGAAAAGACATTCAAAGCACAGAAAAAAAACTATCAAATGTATCAAATTTTGCGGGACTGTAACATGATTTTCCGTGAGATCATGTTGCCTTCACGAGTAGGGTGCAGAGTTGGCGCCTATGTAGGATATTCACATACATAGGCAGTCAAAACAATGGCAATTCGTATTTAAAGCAACACTATGTAGTTTTTTTACCTTTAAATAATGTCTCTATGATTATTTCAGTGATTGAACAACTTTTAACTAGACAAATTGTACTGTTTCTGCAACCTGAGCAGCCTCCTAGCTGCTACAAGCACACTCTGAAAGTGGCGGTGGAGGGTAGAGCACTCCCCCTGCCTGCAGAAGAGTGTCTGATACCAGGCACTGTTGCGCTTTTCAACCACATGGGGGAGCTGTAAGTCATTTTTACATGGAAACTACATAGTGTTGCTTTAACAAGATGGCTAATTTTTTGAATTACATACATTTTAGTTTTGATCTTCCCCTTTGAAATTAGGGTTAGAGGTTGTGCGTAGGTTCTATGGCGTAGCCGCGACGGTGTAGGTTCTGCGTCAGTTCTGTGTCGGTTTTCTTTTATACTTTTGCGTCGTTGTCTGCGTCAATGTGCAAACACGCGCAGACCGCTGGTAGGCAGTATCTACGCGTGTAACCACAGAAGGAGGGTGAACGTCAAAGAAGAAGCAGCCTGGCAAGTTAACTCACAAACGAAGAAGAAACAGCAACTTGTTGTGTATGATTTGAGAAGACCAGCAATGATGGAAGTCAATAAACAGCGACTTTTGTTGCAGTTTGAGTTAAATCACTCCTCAACTTGGCTCATCTTTGTTTTCACCATCGCAAACGGAAATACCTATGACATGTTTTTTTTTACTTGACGGGAGGGGTTCTGGTGGACCAATCACAGCACTTGTGGTCCGCGTAGAACTGATGCGCTGTTAAAAATTTTGCTACGGATAGCCTACACGACTTACGCACGACTATAAATCGGGCTTGATGCGATCTCGTTCATTTTAATGGAAGATTGCCGATTAAAGGAAGTGGGCGTGTCCAGCCATGTGCTAAGTTGTGGACAATTCGGAACGACTACAACTGAAAGTAAAGCAGTGGAGTTCACGTCATCAGTTTCTCGTCATTTACTGAGAGGACGGTTAGTCATTTGTTTATACAGTAGGCCTAGTTGTTACTTGGAGAACCCCTCCTAATGACCTCATTGAAAGAGAAGCGACACACGGCGACAAAGTCAATGGTGGTGTCCATGCAGTAGTATGAGGCTCTTGTATGTCACCCTAATAGGAACCAAAATATTGCACCTTGACTAAAAAGATTATTTTCCAAATCTTCCCATGTGTTTCAGGTCATGACTTTCCACTGGAGATGGCTTGCATCTACAGATTATTACTTGGTCTATATTTTAACACTTGAAACTCATCTTGGGCGGTCACTTAAAGAGGCGGCCCCTACACCGGGGGCCCGGGACACACACTCACTCATTCACACACACATACCTCCCACTTTGAGATTACTGGGCACTTGTGAAGATTACAGCGATTAAGTTCACAAAGATATTTGCTTCCTTCTCTTCCTGTATTTGACCTCTCACTTTGCTGTCAGATCCACGGCCTCCCCTACATCTGCCTGTGTTTTCTCACTCTTTTCTCCATTTTACATGTATCTGTCCGCTTGCCCTCCCGTATCTATTACACAACCTGATCTCACTCTGCGTGCACATCTATCTGCGCTGCTATGACGACCGTCTGCAGCCGCTACGACCCGTCACACTCGCACCCACAAATCACAACTGTAATGTGACCACCACACGCTACACGGATTGAATCGCACTGGGCCAAAACACTCACACACTGTACGCACGTTGACAACGTTTAGATGTTTGGTGTGTGATGTGATTATATTCTGCATTGCTTTGCTTTATTGAAAGGTAGTTTTACAGTCCGTGCCAAATTATGGCTATAAAACCTGTAGAATGCTCTTAGCTATTAGCATTCTTATTCATTTCAATGGTGGTTGCTTAGCTAGTGCTGACAGCTTGAAAGTATGCCAGCTGCTTTCTGCAATGTTACATCTTCATCTTTATCTCTGTATTGAAAACCTGTGTGTGTGAAAAATTTAAACTGTTTCAAACTTACACACTGATCTCACAGGAATGTGTAACTATTTTACCAGATGGCTTATTTGTATTAAATTGTATGACATAAATCGTACAAAATCATATGATTATTAATCGTTGATCACACTAGACTTTCAGCATGCAAGATTTCTACACAGACCCTTGCAACCGAAAATAATATTATTATGCGCAAAAGTAGTTTTATATATATATGATCATCATGGATTCTGACGTGCATTCACCATTATGATTGCTTTCATTATGGTAGCATAAAATAGGTTTGTGCGATACTATTATTTTCACGTTTTCCTCCACCTGAAAATGTTATGATTTGAATTCGTATCACATGACGGCATGTGACCAATAGATGACCGATACGTCAAAGGTCACCAAACTTGAACTTCGTAACACAGCAAAACGCGAAATTTTTCGTATAAGTCTGACGAAATGAATGCGAATGAATGGAAATCAATGAACTGAAAAGCCTACTGTAGTCACTAGTGCGAAAGCTCATACAACACCACCGTTTTTAAATATTTAACTATGTTCTTACCTCAACTTTTCCAATGTGTAAAGTTCATCTTTGTACAGCGCGTTGTGAATGTGTTAGCATTTAGCCTAGCCCCATTCCTTCCTTACCTTGGGTTCACACCAGCCGCGTTTGAGGCATCAAATTCGCATCTACCGCGTCTAGTTTGTTGCTTGAAAATTTTTAGTTTACTCGCTTCATTCGCCCGTGAAATTGTAGTCATCGAGACATTCACACAGAAATTTGTGTCACTCCGCTCGCTTCCTGTAATCACGTCACTACTAGAGCAAGCTCCTGATTGTTTAACGCGGCACGTTTTTCCGCAAAAGTTCAAATTTTTCAACTCTTGCAGAACTAGACGCGCGAATGAGGTATTTAGCGCGGGGCGGTAGACGCGATTCCGCCTTATTCGCGCGAATCGAGCGTTGCCGCGGGATTTGCACGAGTTGAAAAATTAGCAGTGAGGCAACATGTCTTTACATTGACTTAACATTGAAATCACTCGTGCTTGGCGCCTCTACCGCGGCTGGTCTGAACGCACCATTAGGATCCAAACAGGGATGAATTTTGAACCCACCAAACACTTCCATGTTTTTTTTTATTCAAAGAGTAGTTTCACGAGTAAGTATGGTGGCACAAAATAAAACATGGCGATTTTTCAAGCACATAAAAATGAGAACTATTTTGTATGGCGGAGGAGCACTTAGTTTGTAGCACTTCGACCTCGGCATGCAATAACATCATCACTCCTGACTACTCCCCCTATCGCTCAAACTTCCGTCAATATTACTGAGCCTTAGGTTGAAGTGCTGCAAATTAAGTGCTCTTCCGCAATACAATATAGTTCTCATTTTTTATCTGCTTAAAAAATCGCCTTATTTTGTGCTTACTCGTGTAACTACTCATGTAACATAGGGAAAACATGGAAGTGTTGGTGGCTTCTAAATTCCTCCGTTTGGATCCTAAGGAATGAATGGGGCTAGGCTAAATGCTAACACCTTCATGATGCGCTGTACAAAGATTAAATGCATGCATTGAATAAAGATAGCGATGTATTATTTAGTTTAAGTTGAGGTAAGAACATAGTAAAATATTGAAAAACGGTGGTGTTTTCCTTTAAATGTATGCATAAGATTGTATTCATTCATACGAATCAGCCACCTTGTAAAAAATTGCGAATTTCAGAAAGATACTTAAATGAACTTATAAAAAAAGAAACAATAAAAACAGCAATGATGAATTTATCACTTTTATATTTATATTAAAATAGCATTATAACATTAACAATAATTCTCATTAAAACAAATAATTATTTAATTACTCTCGGAAGCAGATGGGCAGAGCATCTACCTTTCATAAATAAGTTACGAGCCAGAAAGAAATGCATCATTTACAACAGTTATTTTATAGCTTTACAGGATTTCCAAAGCAGCTGAATGCACAGACGGCAGGCATAAAATGTCAGTGACAGAGCACTTCATACTGCCCCCTACAGGATGGGAGTATTTCACGGTAACGTCTATACACAATCATTTTATTTTAATCTTGATTTAGATCCTATTTGACCATGCACATTTGATAATCCAGTGTATGATAATCCAGTGTTTCTGCACCAAATAAATATTGTCCAAGATACGGTTGTCTCTTACAACAAAGTACTGTGACGGTACCACTGATTAACATATATTAATTTACCATAGCATATACATCGTATTACCATGGTGCCATGTCCAAAAATGCATGGTACTATTTTGTAAGTGCTTTAATTTATCCAAGTTTCATATCTAGCCAGCTGATATCTTGGTATTTGATAAGCTCGAAAATGTACAGATTATACGTTTGCGATGCATTTGTAATAGTTATGTTTTGCATTTCATACTCTAAAAGTCCTGAGCTTCATATCTCCTGCTCTTCGAGAGTCCGAACTCCTCACTTCCAGTTACGTATTCCAGTTTTAACTTCTTTTTCGCAACTTCAAGTTGCTATTTCAGTAGTTCCTTAAGTGAGTAACAGTCCACAGGCTTTTTCCAACCTGGCCCACAGTGGGTTTGTTTCAAAAGCGGCATCCATGCCACTTTGACGATTGAGTCAATATTGCACAGCATTCGGCCGTTTTATATGTTGAATGATGCGCATTGGCCGACTTTAATTTTAAATACGGTCTCCTTTTGGAATCCCTTTTAAGTCCATGCTCACGGGATATCCTGAGTTTAGCCAGCTCTCATAGTGCAGAGACCAACGACTGCAATGACTGATGGGAAATGTAGTTCGTAGGAGCTTATTTGGCAAAGATCAAAGACGTTTCCAGTTATTATAAAAAGATATTTCCAGTGTGTCTCCATTATATCCTGTGCGTCTCCGCCCAGCTTTGTGGTTTCTCCTCGGACTTTGGCAGCGGTTCAGAAACATGGCCTTCTTCAGGACATTACCCTAATAGGGGATGAAGGACGAAATCTGATTAGATATTTAATAGGATTTGACTATAAAATGACATTTTTGGCTTAAAGCTGCAGCGTGTAACGATTACGTGGGCAAAAAGCCTGTTTCTCTATTGATAGGAAGTCAAACGTAGCTGCAGATGATTTAAAAAAAAAAAAAATGTGAAAAACAGACTATTATAATATGACATTACATTATCATTGCTCTCATGGAGGCCTTGCTCATCCTCCGATGTTTCCGTCGCCGCTTCCGCGGGGCCTGAAGAGGGGGTGGATTCTGCGGGGCCGAAGCTTTGGTCGGAGGGGCTTTCGTCACTACGGGATAATAAAGAAAACAGAATTTATGTGCCATTAAGTGTGGAAAAAATATCTCAGCATCACTTTTTTGTCGACCTTGTAATTTGATTAGCGACCGCTGACGTTAAAAAACTGCGAAGAATAACAGGAAGTAAGTTTGTACTGTAATTACAATTCAATGTGTGCGCACACTGTTACTCTGTTTAGCATACACTGCAAAAAATGATTTTCAAGAAAAAAGTTTCTTAGTATTTTTGTCTTGTTTTCAGTAAAAATATCTAAATATTCTTAAATGAAGATGTTTTTTCTTGATGACCAAAATGACCCAAGAAAATAAGTCTAGTTTTTAGACCAAAAATATCAAATTTAAGTGATTTTGTGCATAAAACAAGCAAAAAATCTGCCAATGGGGTAAGCAAATTTTTCTTGAATTTAGTGTTTAAGAAAAATGTTCAAGATTTTTTTTGGCAGATTTTTTTGCTTGTTTTATGCACAAAATTACTTAAATTTGATATTTTTGGTCTAAAAACTAGACTTGTTTTCTTGGGTCGTTTTGCTCATCAAGAAAAAAAGCATCTTCATTTAAGAATTTTTAGATATTTTTACTGAAAACAAGACAAAAATACTAAAAAAAAATTTTCTTGAAAATTATTTTTTGCAGTGTACTTTTGGATACTTCAATGGGGTTAGCAAAAAATTCTTGAAATTTTTTTCTTAAACACTAAATTCAAGAAATATTCTAGAAAAATTTGCTTTAACAAGCAAAAACAAATCTGCCAATGGGGTGAGCAAATTGTTCTTGAATTTTTCTTGAATATAGTGTTTAAGAAAAATGTTCAAGATTTTTTTTGTTTACCCCATTGGCCCATTTTTTTGCTTGTTTTATGCACAAAATCACTTAAATTTGATATTTTTGGTCTAAAAACTAGACATATTTTCTTGGGTCATTTTGCTCATCAAGAAAAAGCATCTTAATTTAAGAATTTTTAGATATTTTTACTGAAAACAAGACAAAAATACTAAGAATTTTTTTCTTGAAAATCATTTTTTGCAGTGTACTTTTGGATACTTGTGTGCTGATGTCACTACCACACTACAAAAAATGACTTTCTTACTTAGTTTTTTGTCTTGTTTTCGGTAAAAAATCTAAAAATTCTTAAACAAAGATGTTTTTTTCTTGATGACCAAAATATTCCAAGAATATAAGTCTAGTTTTTAGACCAAAAATATCAAATTTAAGTGATTTTGTGCATAAAACAAGCAAAAAAATCTGCCAATGGGGTAAGCAAAAAAATCGTGAAAATTTTTCTTAAACACCAAATTCAAGAAAAAATCTAGAAAAATTAGCTTAACCCATTGGCCCATTTTTTTGCTTGTTTTATGCACAAAATCACTTAAATTTAATATTTTTGGTCTAAAAACTAGACTTATTTTCTTGGTCTTTTTGACGCATCAAGAAAAAGCATCTTCATTTAAGATTTTTTAGATATTTTTACTGGAAACAAGACAAAAATACATTTTTAATAAATCATTTTTTGCAGTGCACTCTTCATGGTCCACTAAAAAGTATACAAAATATAAAAGCAATGCAGCTACAGGCCACCTACCTGTTTGTTGTGTGGTGGTCTGTTGATGGCTGAACCCTTGTGTTGTATGATGATGATGATGATGATGGTGGTGTTGGTGATGTTGATGACGAAGATGATGCTGCGTTTCTTCTTGACGCCGCTCCATTTCCTCCTCTTGCTGCACTTTCTGATGATTGCTCGCTTCTGGTTGGTGGTGTTGGTGATGATTCTTAACTTCTGATTGGTTGGAGTGATGACTTGGCACTTCGGACAAACCGCTGGATTGGCCGATCACCTCAACGTGGCTGTAAGTGCGACTCAAGCCATCTAATTGGCTGCTGTGCCCCGATTGGACGGAATCGTGAGCAAGATTGTGTATTGGTTGCTGTGGCGTCGTTTCATTGCGTTGTTTCTGTGGTTGATCGTCATGGTGAGGCTGTTCCACAGTGGACATCTTTATCGTCGTGTCGTCTCCGCTGCCTGGATGCGTATGATGTTCAGATGTTACATGATGTTCCTCTGTTTGAGTTTCATCGCTCATCATGTGTGGCACTCCGAGTGTGGTTTGTCGAGTGGGAATATCTAATTTATTTACATAAACTGGTGTGTGTGTGAGTGTGTGTTCAATTGTGCCCACTGTGTGTGAAAGCGTATATTTGGACTGCAACTGAAGTTCTGGAGTTTCTTTGTCCTCCAAATTGAGTCTCTGATTATGCTTCAGTTCATCGTTGCGATGGAGCTCCTCTTTCGATTGGATTTTTGGCTGCGTTACTTTAGGGTGGTGCTGAGGTGGAGGAAGGGGTGTGGTCTGGGGCCGCGGGGGGTGTGCAGAAACACGCGATTGACAGCTACAAGTCACATGGTCCTCTACAGGTATGATAACTTTTTCATAGACTGGATGTCGGTTGATATACTGAATTTTTGTCATCTGAATAAATAAAAAGAGAAATCAAAATAATGTTTACAATTCAACACAGAAATAAGAGGTCGTTGCACTAGTAATTGTTGTACATGTGCATATGGATACCTGTAAATGTCGTGTGTGTATGGCACTTGGTACACATTGTACCGTGCGTGTGTTGCAGCAGCCAGAACAACGCTGTACCTCCACACATAGAGGCCATAACAGAAAGTTGGCATTTCGTGTATCCAACATTGCACGGGTGACCTCCATTACTTCCGTCCTCACCTTACACATCGCCGGCTGGGCCACCTGAACGTCTAAAAGAGAAACAGGGGATTCAGTTAGTTTTAATAACCCACCGATAGCATAACCAAATGTTTTTAATGAGGTTACTTTAATTCAGTACATATTTTTTAAATCGAATTGCTTAAACTAAAAAAGTAACTCAAATATTGCACTAGTAATTGACTTTGTCCTGCCCCACAATTGTATCAGGCTGGTCAGGATGAACTTTTTTGCATTTTTTACTCTTTTTCCGCCATTGACGAGTAATCTTGTCAATTACGAGAAAACATTTGCATGAAAAAAAACATGTTACTGATGAGTTTTTATGTTAATCTGTAATACTGTGATTATCCACTAGATTTATAAAAAACCTGAAGCAAAAAAAAAAAATTCATTAATTTTACACTCCGTGTATGTTTTGATAATCGTTCTGAATCTAATCTTTAACAAATTCCTTCACAAAAATTCAATTATTTTAGCTTTTTGCTCATTTAAAAAAAAAATTTAAAAAGAAAAATACCCATATTTAAGAATTTATAGGCCGAGAAAAATATAGATAGGATGAAACGTTTTTTTCCCGTTTTGTTTGTTTGTTTATTTTTTGTTTGAAAGCAGAGGGTCTGTTCCTTCATTTGATTTATTTGTATGTTTATATATTTTTAGAAGAAAATTTTTCAGGAATGCATTTTGTGAAACTTTTGTGAAAATCACAAGAAATGCTGGAGGGCAACTTAAAAAAATTAACTGCGGGGAATGAGTTAATGGTCTTCCTTTTACCTGACAATGGCCTGAAAATTTTTCGAAATGGGTTTCGAAGTGAAATTTTAAAAGCCCTAACATTATCATCTCTTTGTAAAGTACAAAAATGCTTATTTGTGAAAGCGGCGATGTCATGCGCATACGTATTACATGTTCAAACACACACAAAAATTTGAACTTCGGCGGAAAACGCGCCGCGTTAACCAATCAGGAGCTTGCTCTAGTAGTGACGTGATTACAGGAGGCGAGCAGAGTCGTAGAAGCCCCTCCCATGACACGAATTTCCATGTAAATGTCTCAATGAGTAGAATTTCACGCTCGGTTTTCACGCGCGAATGAAGTGAGTAAACTCAAAATGTTCTAGCGGCAAACTAGACGCGAATTTGGCGCCTCAAACGCGGCTGGTGTGAACCCACGGTAACACCGCCAACTACTGGCCTTGCAAGCATATTATAGAATTTTTGTGTTTTTTATGAATTCGTGCGAATGGGATAATTTTTACAAGGTTGTGGTCTGTACATGAAAACTTTTTTTAAATGCAAAAGAAATCTTAAAGACCGTAAAATTTCCGTAAAATTGGCAAAGAAGTTTCTGTGTGAACACAAACATCTGTAAAAAGGACCCACATTGCTGTAACATTCTCGGAAAGCATTCTGTGTGAACAAGAGGCAGAAACAATGCAGTAAGGGGCCTGCCA
Organism: Misgurnus mizolepis; assembly: GCA_025389145.1. Lineage (NCBI taxonomy): Eukaryota > Metazoa > Chordata > Actinopteri > Cypriniformes > Cobitidae > Misgurnus > Misgurnus mizolepis. Next base: position 26,705,336 of record JAIFKI010000021.1, on the reverse strand, counting down.
TATAAAGAAGTTATCGTTCAGCTTTTTGACACAGGGATTTAAACGGAGATCAACATATATGACGACAAATGTCTGCAAACTGGACTGAAGCAGAGATCAGGGAGCTTGTCACTATCCACGCTGAAGCTGACATAATTTACCAGCATGACAGAACAAGCACATCATGCGCTTCTTATGATCTTGTCATAAATTAAAATACACGTGCGTGGTTTCTTGAAATAGTAATCACGGATAATTAGCAAACTTTAGAGGCTGTGGAAAAAAACTACCAAGTGCAGGACTTTAAATACATCACGTGTCTTTACGGGATTTTTACAGTATGTGTGTGAATGCACGCACAGATTCCGGAAAATCTAAATCAAACGATCCCGGACAAATCCCGGAAGCATTTTCTGTGTATTTTCCGTAAACTCTGTGTGAAAAGGGCCTTACATTGTTGTAGTTTAAACCTACACTGAATCTACTACAAATGGCTTGATTATTAAAAATCACACAAAAAAACACTGTTACACTTACAGATACACAAAAAAATGGTTTTAACAGCCCATAAAACATTAAAACGGCACACTGTCAAGTGCTGGAACGAAACATAAACACACTCTTCTAAGATATTTATTGTACTACCCCACACAGCAGAAGCCTCGATTCACTTGCTAGGATTTAAACAAACCCAACCAACATTACTAGAGACACACGCTGTAATTCAACCTCTCAACACTGTCAGGCTGTAAGTGTGTAGCGTACGCAGATCAGAGGCACACTTGACTGAAAGTGAGAGCTCAGTGAGAGAAAAAAAACATTTAGGTTCACACTTGTATGCGAAAGCAGCGTGGGTGGTAAAATTGAGCTCTGAAATGTGAGGTTGACCTCAGGACACACGGCTAGACTGGACTCTGCTCTGGAGACAGAATCAATCAAAGAGACACAACAGCCAATTCCAGACCCATCCAAAATATCTCATACAAAGACACGGTAAAGTCACTACAGCATTGCGAAATTGAGCTTCCAGAATTGTCGCAAAATAATCCGCTTTTCAATTCGCTAAAAAAAAAAAAACGACACAAAAGAGATAAGAAGAGATGGGATTGGTCGGACTTACTGAGGCTTCTAGGAAAACGTCTGTGCGTTTCGTTGAAGTGAATCGGGATCTCTGGCTTGTCATCTTCCTCTGAAACAGAAGCGCAGGAATGATTAGAAAAGACAAAACGTAATTTCGACAGTCGGGTCTGGAATTCAATCAAGTTTTAATAGTTAATGATCATTAAGCTTGGTTTAGCTTTCTTTCGTTTTGACTAACAGTATGAAGTCCTCTGAAAAATCCAGCATGACATGGTAGCTGGTTTTAGCTGGTTTAAGGTGGCAGTAGCTGGTTTAAGCCGGTCCTCCCAGCCTGGCAAAGCTGGTGGGTCAGCCACAGTCCACATAGACCAGCTTAAAAAGTGACCAAAACACAGCTAGACCAGCTTAAAAATGACCAAAACACAACTAGACCAGCCTAAAAACCCTGCTGAAAAAAAACAATAAAACCATTACAGAAAATTCTAATGGTTTCCATTAAAAAAAAAAACAATAGGAACTATTAGCCTTTACCATTAAAACCACCACACTGTAGTGTGTTTTGGGCCATATTCCATTAGAACCAATAAAATTCCCAATAAAACCAATAGAATTTCTGTGATGGTGTCTATTGTTTTGTTTTGTTTTTTAGCAGGGAGTGACCAAAACACAGCAAGACCAAGTTAAAAATTGACCAAAACACAGCTAGACCAGCTTAAAAAGTGACCAAAACACAGCTAGACCAGCTTGCAACACCAGCAAAACCAGCCAATACCAAGCTGGGAGACCAGCTAAAACCAGCTTATGCTCAGTAGGGCTGTCAACCTAATCTTTTGAGAAAATGCTAGTCTAGCTGTGTTTTGGGCACTTTTTAAGCTGGTCTAGCTGTGTTTTGGGCACTTTTTAAGCTGGTCCAGCTGTGTTTTAGTCACTTTTTAAGCTGGTCTATCTGTGTTTTAGTCACTTTTTAAGCTGGTCTAGCTGTGTTTTGGGCACTTTTTAAGCTGGTCCAGCTGTGTTTTGGGCACTTTTTAAGCTGGTCTAGCTGTGTTTTAGTCACTTTTTAAGCTGGTCTAGCTGTGTTTTGGGCACTTTTTAAGCTGGTCCAGCTGTGTTTCGGTCACTTTTAAGCTGGTATAGCTGTGTTTCAGTCATTTTTAAGCTGGTCTAGCTGTGTTTTAGTCACTTTTAAGCTGGTCTAGCTGTGTTTCGGGCACTTTTTAAGCTGGTCTAGCTGTGTTTTAGGCATTTTTTAAGCTGGTCTAGCTGTGTTTTGGTCACTTTTAAGCTGGTCTAGCTGTGTTTTGGTCACTTTTTAAGATGGTCTGGCATTGTTTTAGTCACTTTTTAAGCTGGTCTAGCTGTGTTTCGGGCACTTTTTAAGCTGGTCTAGCTGTGTTTTAGGCATTTTTTAAACTGGTCTAGCTGTGTTTTGGTCACTTTTAAGCTGGTCTAGCTGTGTTTTGGTCACTTTTTAAGATGGTCTGGCATTGTTTTAGTCACTTTTTAAGCTGGTCTAGCTGTGTTTAGGCATTTTTTAAGCTGGTCTAGCTGTGTTTAGGTCACTTTTAAAGCTGGTCTAGATGTGTTTTAGGCATTTTTTTTTTGCTGGTCTAGCTGTGTTTTGGTCACTTTTAAGCTGGCCTAGCTGTGTTTTAGTCACTTTTTAAGCTGGTCTAGCTGTGTTTTAGGCATTTTTTTAAGCTGGTCTAGCTGTGTTTTTGTCACTTTTAAGCTGGTCTAGCTGTGTTTTGGTCACTTTTAAGCTGGTCTAGCTGTGTTTTGGTCACTTTTTAAGATGGTCTGGCATTGTTTTGGGCACTTTTTAAGCTGGTCTAACTAGACTTAGCTGATCAGCCTGGAAGACCAGCTGACTCACCAGCTTGACCATCTTTGCCAGGCTGGGAGGACGAGCTTAAACCAACTACTGCTACCTAAACCAGCTAAAACCAGCTCCCAGATATGCTGTTCTTAGCTGGATTTTTTAGTAGGGATACGAATTAGCCACCTCGCAAAATGGGTACGTTTTGCCATGAGATTGTGTTGGTCTGGTCCATGTTGTACTCTACATATATTAGCGATCTCCTTAAACTATAAATTCTGGGTATGGCAGTCGTCCTACGTATTAATGGTCCCAACATTGTCTTATATGGCTAAAATGCTCACAATTGTCGAAGGGACAAACACACACACACACACACACACACACAAAGGATTCCGGTTTAGGGAACAATAGCGTAGCCTTGTGTTTTTGTCCCGTCTGTAAACTGAGACCTGGATTGAGCTCAAGGTCAACGCTATTGTGCCTGTCTAGGGCTATACACAACCCATTCATGTAAATATTGCCAATACTGACATACATGCGCACACACACACACACACACTACATTCCAGACCCTCCTTTCTGCCTCACCTACCCACTCCCATATACACATTCCATAGATGACCAGAAATGTACTGGTTTGAAATAAAGCTGTACCTATATGGGACTCAATAGCCTATATAGACTATATATATAAATTGATTATATGTAAGCAATAAGGTACGAGAAGCTGTATCGTCAATAAAGCCTAGAGTAAAGTCTGTGTTTTACGTGTACCCAAATGTATGCGCACGATCAAACGCACAGCGTTCCAAATTATAGTTTATTTGACTCGTACGTGTACACAGACATTCGACAGATGTGCATTGCGATAAAATGCAATGCATCTCCTACGCTACATACTACATTCTCCTGTATGCCCAAGCACGACCTACGTGTACAATTGTACAATCTGGAGTATGCGCGAAAAATACATCATGTGGTCTCTTGGCCCTAAATTGCGCGTGCTTGCTTAATCTACGAGTCTGTAGAGTGTCCTGGGCTTCACACACTTTACCAACCCAGAAGTCCATACGAAAGAGCAATCAGACGACGGATTGGAGGAGTTCACAGTGATGGGCAACTTCTCTTCCTATTTCCGGAGTGACGCTCGAGTCTGTCCCAAAATACGACTCTGGTGCACCCACGGGGACTCGCGTTAAGGGTCTGCACCTGATGTCATCAAAGTCCGGAGTGTGCCTTTTGGGACAGGCCCAAAGTGAATGTTTCACATGTGTTTACATTGCTAAGGGTGCTGCCCAGTGATACACAAAATCGGTCATAAATAAAACACAGCAATCGACCAATCAGAATCAAGGACTGGAACTAACCATTTTATGTATATTGTTAGATCTTAGGTCGTAACTTAGAATAGGTAGACCTTTAAACTTGAAATGGGACGTTTAACATTTCTTATAATTGGCCGTGGGCATTTTTGTAGGTCAACAGCTGGGTCACTGATCCATAAAATTAATTCATTAAAATACAAATATCATCTTTTTTCCATTACGCTTTTATGGATTTGGCAGACACTTTTATCCAAGTTAGGTATTTTATCAGTATGTGGCCGTTCTCTGGGTCTCGAACCGGTGATATTTACAATCTTGTAAATGTATTTTAAGAGTGTTTTAGTTTGGGATCTGCTTTACCTACGGATTCTACGTCCAGAAGTCTTTTCAGATCATCTACAGATGAGATTGGGCTGTTCAACACTACATCCACCAGCGATAAAGGAAGAGTGTCTCCCTGAAAGAAAAAGAGAGAGAGGATTTAAAACACCAGTAACTTACAAGTGTCACCTAAACATAAACACACCTGTCCAACTTTCAATAGCAATTCTTCATGTCTAGCCAGCTTACTGATAACAGATAGAAGATAACCGACTAGTGAACATTATGAACTTACACACAAGATCACAGCACAAGGAGAAGATTAGTGGAGAGAGAGAGAGACAAAGAGAGAGGGAGCTTGACTATGTGTTTATTTTTTATCTCTGTCCTTTATTAAGCTGCATTACTCAGAATCAGGTCACTGTGTGTGATGCGGTCAATGTCATGTGGCAGGCACACAGCGGAAAACAAATACATAAAACATAAATTCAACAATAAAACGCAAGTAAATATCCAATCAAAAAAACTTTTTTATTAAACTTACGCAATATAATTTATACATACACAAAAAAAAATCTATGGCTGTCAAAAGATTAATCGCGATTAATCACATACAAAATAAAAGTTTGTTTTTGCAAAATATTTGTGTGTGCTCTGTGTGTACGCATTTTGTATATATTAATACACACACATGCATGTATGTATTTAAGAAACATTTACATGCATATATATATATAAATATATTATTATTATATTAAAAAATATATATACATTAGGGATGCACCGATACCACTTTTTGGAATACGAGTACTTGCATTTCAGAACTTGCAGATACCGATACCAGTATCGGTGCATCCCTAATATACATAGATAAACCTTTTCTTAAATGTATACATGTATGTCTGTATTTATATATACACCTAATAATTACACAGTGCACACAAAAATATATTATGCAAACACAAACATTTATTTTGTATGCGATTAATCGCGTACTTAATCTTTTGACAACCCTGAAAAAATGCAACTAATTTTAAAATAGCACATTTATTATTAATTGTTATGAATTATTTAATTTTTTTTATTATATGTTTATATACAGCATTTGGCAGAGGCTTTTATCCAAAGCGACATACTCAATCTATTTTCTGTATGCGTCTTTCCTTGGGATCGAATCCATGACCTTTACGTCACATATCAATGCTATACCAAATGAGCTATTTATATAGACCAATATCAATTATTGCAATTAGCTGGCCAATATTTGCCCCCTTTTTGAAAATACTGACATTGAGCAATAATCAGAAAAATGTTGACATGACCACCCACCCATAGGTTTGACATAGTAGTGTACACACTTTTCATATACGGTGGTTGGAGCAAAACAACGCTCCGCATTCATCATATGTCACTATGAAAAGTGTGTACGCTACACTGATACTCTCCTGAATGCGGAGGAGTCTAAAGGGGGTCACACACCAGCCGTGCAGCTCAGTGCTGCATCGAGTCGCGTCTAGGACAACTGTTATGGCCGTTTCACACGGTACGCTGTAAGCGGCAAAATCGCCGCGCGGCTTCAGCTTTTCTCTTGTATTGGAAGCGTTTTGTGCAGCATTTAGTGCAAATATGTTTATCTTCAACGCCGCCTGTCATGAAGTACCATGTCCAGAGAAGGAATAGAATTTTGGGTGCACGAGCAAGGCGTGTGGACCAACTCCGCTTCACCTCTGTAACCGCCCCCGTTTTGCCGCTTTCCGCACGTCTCCTATTGAAAAAGAACTAAACACTCGCGGTTGCCGCGTACCGTGTGGAACGGCCTTTAATAGTTAATGGTTTGGGACAAATATGATGTTATTTAATGTTAAACTATGTGAGTGGCGCGACAGAGATTTGAGAAACTTCCTGAGTCAAAGCTGGGTGCCGCGGACAGGCGCCACCTGCCACCGCTGAGCGTCCGGTGTGCAACCCCCTTTAGATGACGGCATTATCAGAAGCTATTTATTTTCATTTGTAAAGTTTTAAATATGTATATTTCTCTTACAAAATCACATCGATTACCCGTAAAAGGCCTTTAATTTTCACCTGGAGCCGTGTGGATCACTTTTGCGAAGGATAGATGCACATTCTTTGGACTTGAAGGAGCGGACCCCATATTAATGTATTATGACGATTGGAAGAGTTAGGACATTTCAATATGTGTTTTTATGAAAAAGCATGTAACTGGGGTGGCTTCAGGCTAAGTAAATCATGGGGTAATGTTCATTTTTGGCCAAACTATCTCTTTAATGTTGACCAAGCGCAAATGCAACTATGTTTTGTGTTTAAGTATTAACAAAGGGGGCGCTGTAGTGGAGGTTAGCGTCAAACATTTAAATCAATGGTTCCCAACCTTTTTCCTTGCTCCCCCATACATATACAGGTATGACAGTTTAAGGCCTTCAAATCTCTGGCGCATGTGCAAAATTGAATATATTCTGCATATACAGAGAATATTTTAACTACCTTATGTTGACATCGAAATGTTTTTCAGCAAACTTTAAAAATATTTTTATAAAAAATTATTAGTGGAATATTTTATGCATCTTTTTTCAGGACCACATCCCTGTGTATGTCCTGGCCAAGAGTATGTTTCTACCCTTACTGATATTTGCCTGATCTATGTACTTGTGAACTATGCTAATATGTTGCAGTAAAGCACAGAGTATTGTTTTTTTTTTCGCGTGTGCAAACACGCAGTCGAATGTATTGCCTTGCATACTAGTTTATTTGACTCTTACATGTATACAGATGTTCAACACATGCGCATTGCGCCAAAATGCAATGCATCTTCTGCTACATACTACATTTTCATGTATGCATATGCGCGACCTACGCTTACAAAGTATGCATGGTTACAAAAACTGGTTGTACGCGCACAGTACGCGGACCCTTGTGTATGTGAAAAAACTGAGCTATACTAGCTTAATCCAAACAAAACATAGGTCACTTATATAGAGGATAGTAATATACATACTGTAACTGAAGGTACAGAACTGAAGTAAATGGGAAAAAGGGTAAAATTCTACAAAAGTATGAAAAAAACAGATGGACGTATTTGCAAAGTACACTAAAGATCACCTGTGCATCTTCGTTTGTTGTGTGACAGTTATTATTGTGTTAAACAAATGTGCACTTACTGTAGTATATCATGACACTGTCAAATGCATACGTGTGTGCACATCTAACACTTATCTTAAGATGACATCACTACCATTTGCCACACGCTCTTGCTTAATCCCGTGAGACCGTGGGCCCACAGGAATGCCAATAGTTCATCCCGAGTGAAAGTAGATTGGGAATGTGGTATAATTATGGACCTGGATTGCTATACTCGCACACATGGGAAATGGAGCCCGGAGGGCAGCCACATGGCAGTCTGCCATAACTTTGAAACCAGACATAAAGAAACACTGTATGCATGACCGTGACAGAAAACAAACGCGCGCACACACCCTATACACACCTGCACGCACAAGCGCATACATTTCGTCAGGTGGATAGATAGACGTATTGAAAGAAGGACAAAAAGAGAGGGATTTCATTCAAAGCAGCACACTGACCACGCTGACTGTGATTTGATAATCATGCTGCTTATATAACGGAGATTAATTATTATATGGAAAAGAAGTACAGAATGTATCACTTAAAGGGATAGTGCACCTAAAAATTAACTCTTTGTCTTTTGTTACTTTCATGTGTTGTTCTCAATGTCTTTCTTTTATCTGTGCACCACAAAAGAAGCATTTCCAGCATTGTCCTGCCCACTTGTTTTCATACAAAGAAAGTGAATGGGAACTAAAGCTGTCATGCTTCAAACAAAGTGCATTTTATAAGTGGCCTGTACATTTTATGTTAAGATGAGTCAGATTTATACTTTTATATCTAAAAAGATTGACCAATGCATGATTTAAAATGTCCTCGCATGTGTCCAATCATACAGGATTGAAACCTGAGACTATACTGTACTGTAGGATGAATAAATGATGACAGAATTTTTCTTTTTGGAAGTGCAATAGGCCTTCTGTTTTGAAAACTGAGTCATTAATTCAATCCACATTGATTGTCTCCTTTTAGGATTAACTTTTGTTCGATTCCTGAGTCATGCCTGGAAAAACATTTTAAAAGAAAAAGTTAAGCTCTCGGGGCCGTGACACATGCCAAATCATCTTATGTGATCCCATCCTCACGTCCGTGCCTTCTCGCCTAGATTATTGCGCTCTCTTATATAACTTCAACACAAGATTTATGATGCACCAATCAGAGACTCAAATCTCATTCGACCTTCTAAACTCTCGTAAGAGGGCTGACCTATAGTTTTTTTGTTGTTTTTGTTTTGTTGATGATGTAATGGTGATATTGAAAAAACAGATTACAAAAACCTCACAAGGGGATTTAGGTCTTATGTGTGCATGTGTGTCTCTGGCCAACAGATGATGCCCATAGACCTTCTCTCAAAGGTCAGGGAGCATAAGTGGGAATAAGTTGATGCATGAATCAAGATGCATGGGTGATCCTGCCAATGCAAAATGCCATTCAATTAGTTTAAGATGGAGTACAGCACATCGCAGGAATCATATTTTACGCCAGCTAGCTATTAATGCAAATATAATTAAATAATTAATCATATTTTTTGATAATAATAATATTTTTCTCTCTAAATGTCTTGCAGTGCTATTTTTACTCTAAACTGTGCATTTACTGCACTATACTGACTGCACTTCTTGTTTTTATTTCTTATATACACTTTTAAAAAACATACACTGCAAAAAATGATTTTCAAGAAAAAAGTCTTGTTTTTAGTAAAAATATCTAAACATTCTTAAATTAAGATGCTTTTTCTTAATGAGTAAAACGACCCAAGAAAATAAGTCTAGTTTTTAGACCAAAAATATAAAATTTAAGTGATTTTGTGCATAAAACAAGCAAACAAATCTGCCAATGGGGTGAGCAAAAAAATCTGGAACATGTGTAAGTTCAAGAAAAATTCAAGAAAAATTTGCTTACCCCATTGGCAGATTTTTTGCTTGTTTTATGCACTAAATCACTTAAATTTGATATTTTTGGTCTAATTAAAAAAAATTATATATTTTTACTGAAAACAAGACAAAAATACTAAGAATTTTTTTCTTGAAAATAATTTTTTGCAGTGTAGGACATTTCATTTCTTTTAATATTATTTTAACTTCCTGCATCTTTAGCTTTCATTGTGATAATGGCTGCATAACGATTAATCGCAAATAATCGTTGCAGAATAAACGTTTTTGTTTACATCATATATGTGTGTGTACTGTGTGCAATCATTATATATATATATATATATATATATATATATATATATATATATATATATATATATATATATATATATATATATATATATATATATATATATATATATATATATATATATATAAATTTATTTATTCATTTATTTATATTCTGCAAACGATTAGTTGCGATTAATCGCTATGCAATTGCGATTAATATTATTCCCTTTTAAAGAGATTTCAACTTTACTTTTATTTACTACATATCTCATTGCTGTTTAATTCTGCGAATCATTCCAGCCCTGCACTTTGAATTACTTTTGCATGTGTGCTATATAAATACACTTGCCTCGCCTTGTCTACATTTACATTTACGCATCTTGGCAGACGTTTTTATCCAAAGTGACTTACAATGCATTCAAGCAAGATATACATTTTTTATCAGTAGGCTATGTGTTCCCTAGGTTCGAACCCATGACATCTTGCGCTGCGAGCGCAAGATCTACCCATTACTTTAGATTTTAGCACTGATACACCAACCACCTCAGTTAAAAACATTACCATTCTGCAAAGTTAACAGCAATTATGATTATCTTAAAATAAAAACTTATTATAGCTTAACAATTGATAAATACAAAAGACCCCTAAAACACCCCACGAGGCTATTTTATCATATAAATGCAATGCATAATACAGTATCAAATTGGGTTTAGGCACCCACAGTGATGATCTTGGACCGACTGATGTGTTTTGGCAGTGGTGTACCTGGGAACAAATCCAGGGCACATTAATGTTGGCAACACAAACTGTACCTCATTGCTGGACCTTCACATACAGATTAAGCATCAACCCCGGTATATTTTCTCTGTCACTGTATCAGGGTCCTAAGTGCCCTTCACACAGGGGCCAATATGCACTCATGCATGCTTATGAAGCAATCTGTTACACTTACATCACACATGCTTAAATTTCACTCCACAAATTAAAAAGCGGTGAATGCAGCTATTGTCAAAGAAATAAACGCAACGTGCGCCGATCAGATGCGTGACGTCACTCAGGTGAGGCTTACCTGCGTGCGACCGGAGCGCAGGCACGCCGCGAGCGCCGCGAGCACCAGCAGCAGAAGCCGCGAGCTCATCGCGTGCGCACATCCAACTGTCCCTCTCAACGTCAAACGCACGCTCGCTCGCGCGCGCACTCAGCTGCGGTGAAGTTTATTCCGGGGTGACTTTAATTTCTTCCAGCAGATTCACGTTAAACTCCAGTGTGAAAATCTTGTTACGGCTCCGTTAAAAATCGCATTTTATTAACTTAATTCACAAGAAAGGCAAAAACTCCACTCTTCTGCTTAAAATATGCGCTTTATATATCCAAACGGAATATGTCCGGTGTTGATTTAAAAAATAACCAGTGCATAATGATCCAAGCTCCACAAGTATGCGACTTTCCTTGAGTATGCAGCAGTATTGCAGTGGCACGAGTTTCTGCGCGCTTCGCAGGTGGTTTAATGCCCCACTGCTGCAGTTCACGCACTGACTTCAGACTAAAAGACAGACCACGCCCCCGCGTTATTTGATTGGCTCTCCGCCCCTATAGGCAGAGCTACTGTTTCCATATATGGTAAGTGATTAGGAATGATGAGGGTGTCTCCTCATACATGACCTGAGATTCTCAAAGAGTTGCTTTTATTTGGAAAAACTCCGTTTTCCCACAGCCACCTGTTCAGTCTTGTTCCACTACTGGAAACTGAGAGCAATGAACTGTGAAATCACTTTAAAGTGGACAATCTTATATTTGTATTTATCCTGATCATAATGTTCACATTACTGTAATGCCAAAATAAATAATACATTATTGTATATAACTTAAATTTTTTTATCATTTTTTCCGTGGTTAAATATATATTGACTTTAATTCATTAAGTACAAAAAAAGGTTTTTGTTCAACCCATTGAGTCAAAAAGCCAGCCGTATGGTTGAATTAACATAGAAAATGTTGCATGTTGGGTTAAAACAACCAAGTATATTTTAAATTACAACCCGACGGGCTGGCCTCGACCCTTTTTGACCCAACGCTGGGTTAAAAATAACCCAATATTTTTTCAAATGTATTTCCAAAACAGAATAAATTATATAATTTTTTTATGATTATTATTGTCAAATGTTTTATACATAATAGTTTATTGTTTGTGGTGGCCGGTGACTTCTATTTTCGAGGGCACTCGATGCAAAGTTCGTCACAACATGTATTTAGCCCGTCATGTGTGTGGTTCGTAAATTTCAAAATATGTGTTCGGCGCGTCGAGTGATCCTATGTGCATCACGTGTCTTGTCAAAATAAGTGCCTGCTGCAGACGCGTCTAAAGGGTTTATGATAAAATAGATGCTCACGGTTGCCAGATACTCGCATAATCTCATGCGTAATCAGAGTTTACTGTTAAGGGAGTGTGTATTTTGTGAACGTGAGCGTCTCTTTTATCATCAACGGTTTTTATGCGTCTGCAGCAGGCACTTATTTTGACAAAACACGTGATGCACATGCCGCAACAAACACATATTTTGAATTTGTACCCCTCGGATCGGATGAGCAGTCACGAGCCGCCACTGGTACTGACTTTTATTTATTCACATAACATTAATGTCAACATGATTATTATAATTGATATTATATCATATGAATAATATAATAATAATAATTAATTGTATATGTCAATAAATTGAATACAAATTATATAATTTACTAATATTAATAAATGATACAAATGTATAAATTAATAAATTATACCATTTACATTTTTTTATTTTTACTGTCAAATATGTATACATAATGCAACTTTACATATTATTGTGCTATGATATTGAATTCATTCACATTACTGTAATAACAAATTCATTAAATTATTATCTGTCAAATACTATATATATATATATATATAATTGCATGCTTTCTTGTACTTTAATGTGTCTTTAATTCATAAAAAAAAATTCTGTAATTACACCATGAAGAGATGAGAATCTTAAAGGGGACATATCATGAAAATCTGACTTTTCCATATTTACATACTATAATTGGGTCCCCAGTGCTTTAAGCAAGCCAGAAAATGTGTAAAAGATCAACTCAGTAACTTAGTTTTGATAAACCATTCTCTGCAAGCATGTGAAAAAATAGCTAATTGAAATTTGGCTCCCCTTGTGATGTCAGAAGGGGATAATACTGCCCCTTAATCTGCACTATCCAACCACAGCACTGCCATTTAGTACAGAGATCAGATCATTTGCATTTTAAAGGACACATCCAAAAACTGCACATTTTTGCTCACACCTACAAAGTGGCGATTTTAACATGTTATAATAAATTATCTATATGATATTTTGAGCTAAAACTTCACATACGTAGTCTGGGGACATCAAAGATTTATTTCATACATAAGATGTACCCGTGTACTGTTTTTTGACACTTTGTCTGTGTTTAGCATGATGAAAACAACTCTTAAAGGAGTAGTCCACTTTAAAGATTGGGTCCATTGACTTTTCATAGTAGGACAAAAATATACTATGGTAAGTCAATGGGCCCCATCTATAAAGTGGACTACTCCTTTAAACTGTGTTAATAAGGCAGAATGCATGAAATACCATTGAACCCTTCCTTATTTGATCCAAAAATTTATTGGATTCAGGGTAAAATGTGTCTATGCATGCACATAACTGCCCTTATTTCTTATATGCAAAAACCATGTATGTGTTTGTAACATGTTTTATTATGACTATGACTCACCAGAACAACAAAGGAACAACATTAGTTAGAGGATTGTTCCCATAAGCTATTTGTGTAAACATTGCATAATAGAGAAACTTAAAAGTGCAATGCATCAACAAATATTTCCTGTGATTTCACAAGATTTTGTGTTTTGGGCTTTCCAGTTGAAAGATGATTTCATATAGATGATATCATCTCCAGATCTGCTACAGTAATCATAAGATTCCTACAGCTCAGTGAAGTCTCTCTCATGTGTGAGGTACGGCGGGTGTCAACGCCTTTCGGAGAGGATCGCGCATTACGGATTCCGCCGTGAGGTCAAAGGTCACGGTGGCCTCCTCTGCCGCAGCTGCAGGAAGTGACACGAGCGATTGAGCATTTTAGAGGGTTTATTTATAAACCCGTTGACCTTTTCCCTCTGCATGCAGTGAGTAACTGACGTGACACGCGTTATTGTGAGTCGCAAACCTGCTAGATCACCTGTGCTCTGGATCGGAGAGGAACACAGAGAGAGAGAGAGCACTACAGTATATACCCTACACCGGCCATTCCCAAACTGTGGTCCGCGGACCACTAGTGATCTGTGAGGGTACTGCAGGTGGTCCGTGTAAAGGCAAAAAATATGCAAAAAAATATGCCAAACTTATTACGAGACAAACTTGAAACAGGAGTGACCTTCGGCCTCAGGTGACCATATGCTTATTCATAGTCATCCGGTAATTTCAATCACCCTGTAAATGATTAGTTACAGTATTGCAAAAAAGAAAATAATGTTAAAGAGCAAATATTAGTCATATGTGACATGCAAAATGTTATAATGTCTATCTTGTGCGGATACTGTATTACTGGGAGGAAAGGAGACAGACCTGGCGTGTCACAAGTCTGGTTGTCTGATTCGATTGATAAAGTCATTCTTCAACCTCCAGCCAAAATTCCTGATTTTAGTAAACAGGCTTCGAAGAGCCATCCCTCCCATCCCATACTGCCCCTTGAACACTTTTCTCTCGCTTATTTGTCTCTTAATAGTTAACACGTTTAAAGTTACTATAGTTGAATATTTTGTAATTGCCATGATATTGCTATACAGTTGTTAAAGTGTAAGTATTGTGTTACTGTATGTTGCCATGTACTTTCTAAGATGTTATGGTTGGGTATATTGGGTGGCCCAGGTGTTTCCGCTTGTTACAGTATGTCTAAAATGACCGTCACCACTTCCAGGTTCAAAAGCTCTATCAGATGCCTAAAGCAAATAACAAACTATACTAACAAACAGTAGACTCACTATATGTTGTAAAGCTAATAAAAAACATGATCCTAACTCTAGCAATATACCAGATGGGAGAAAATGATTCATCTTTTATGTATTGTTAAAATATTAGTGTCTGGAATAGTGTGAGTCTGAAGACTGTAAGGTACACTGTGAGTTTATAAAAGATTGCTTTAAATGTGTTATATGAATAAATAGCAATCTTAAACGGTTGCTAAGATTGTCTTGCGTGCAAGCTTGGACACAGAAACTTAAAGGAAGACACCACCGTTTTTCAATATTTTACTATGTTCTTACCTCAACTTAGACAAATGAATACATACCTATCTTTTTTCAATGCGTACACTTAATCTTTGTACAGCGCATCGTGAATGTGTTAGCATTCAGCCTAGCCCCATTCATTCCTTAGGATCCAAACAGGGATGAATTTAGAAGCCACCAAACACGTTTTCCCTATTTAAAGACTGTTACATGAGTAGTTACACGAGTAAGTATGGTGGCACAAGTATGGATTAGTCAGGAGGAGTGATGATGTTACTGTGTGCCGAGGTCGAAGTGCTGCAAACTAAGTGCTCTTCCGCCAAACAATATAGTTCTCATTTTTTATTTGCTTTAAAAAATCGCCACATTTTATTTTGTGCCACCATACTTACTCGTGTAACTCCTCATGTAACAGTCTTTAAATAGGGAAAACATGGAAGTGTTTGGTGGCTTCTAAATTCATCCCCGTTTGGATCCTAAGGAATGAATGAGGCTGGGCTAAATGCTAACACATTCACAACACGCTGCACAAAGATTAAGTGCATGCAATGAAAAAAGATAAGTGTGTATTCATTTGGCTAAGTTGAGATAAGAACATAGTAAAATATTGAAAAACAGTGGTGTTTTCCTTTAAAGGCATAATATGAAGGATTTCACCACTAGAGGTCGCATTTTCAAAACAAACACAAAGGCGATGCTTATTGATGTTATGAAGGAGATGTCATGTTCACAGATAAGGTAATAAATATTTGTTTTTATTACCTATAGGCTACATTTGATCACATTGTATTATGGCATCATAATGAATCAGCTGCAAGGCTTCAAAGAGTCTGTTCGTATTTTGACATCACACGTGATGCACTTAAGTTTACATGACGCGCCAAACACATATTTTGAAATGACGAGCCACACACATGACGGGCTACATACATGTTGTGACGAGCTTCGCATTGTGCGCCCTTGAAAAAGTAGGCTGCGTCCGAAACCGCCTATACTTCCATACTATATAGTAGGCGAAAAGCAGTATGCGAGGCGAGAAGTATGTCCAAAATCATAGTATTTGAAAAACAGTAGGCCAAAAGTTCCCGGATGACCTACTACTTCTGGCAGGATCCTGAAGTGTTTATTCGATGGACACTTTGCTATCCCCTGAGCCCTCAGGAGAGGAGTTATCCAACAAAGAAGAAGAAGGAGAGGCGTTGTTTTATTAAAAATTGCCCGAAAGTGATAATGCAGCTCTATTTAAATGCAAATACATATATTAAATAGCTGTCCCTTGTGGTTAAATTGTGCTAGTTTAACGTCATTCCAGTTAAAGATTAACTTGTTATGATGACGTATGTCACGTGATGTATCAATATGGCGGGTGTAGTATGTCCAGATTGATTCATACTATCCATATTCATCTATTTTAGTACCTACTGTCACAGTATGCGATTTTAGGAAGTCAACGAGGGATTAGTCATTATTTAAAATAGAAATTTCTATGAATTTACAAATACTTTTGGGACAATGTAAGTACAAAACTCCATGAAATATCACACTGTGATTTTAGGACAGTGCCGTTGTTAATGGTGTTGTTTAGTGATCCCTAGTGGCAAAAAACAAACAAACAGATTGGCCAGCCCCAAAGGCCCCTGTCCCAAATGGCACACTCTGGACTTGTGGACTTTCCTTTGATGACATCATGTAGTGCAGACCTTAGGGCGCACTCACACTATCCAAACCAAACCGAGCTCGGGCGCGTTTGACCCCCAAAGCCTGGTTTGTTTGACTAGTGTGATCGCTCTGTTCTGCGCCCGAGTGCGGATTGGTTATTCGCGCCGCGGCCGGGTTGCAGAGGTGGGCCGGAGCGCGGTTCACTTGGGCTCAGGCGCGGAAGGCTGTGGTGTGAGCGCATTCGCCTGAGCGCGATTCAAAAGGGTGAAGACGTCAGTTGCGCGACCACTCACCTTCATCTGCCTCCGTAAAAACCTTTTGATGCGCGCCGCGGGGTTACGTGAATGTCCGAGCTGCACACGTGACAGATGAACTAAGCAATATGATGACATGTGAGAGGGCTGTCTGTAATCGCGCATCAAACGACTCCGAATAAAAAACACAGACTTATCATTACGGTGGGTTCCAGTGTTAAGAGAGAGCTTTACTTCCTGCTTTTTTCAAAACAATCGCATCTTAATGACGAAAGCGCGCCCGGACTCGGATCAATACAAGTACAGTGTGAGTCAAGCATCTGGGGAGTAGGGAGGGGTGCCAATCGCGCTGGGGCTTGGTTTGGTTTGGTTTGGTTTGGATAATGTGAGTGCGCCCTTAGAGACCCTTGATGTGAGTCCACGAGGGCCCACCGGAGTCGTTTTTTGGGAAAGACCCGAGCATCATGCCGGAAATAGGAAGAGAAGTTGCCCATCAGTGTGAACTCCTCCCATCCGTCATCTGATTGGTCTGATTGCTCTTTCACAAGGACTTTTGCGTTGATAAGTGCTTGAAGCCTGCAGCAGTGCAGGCTTCACCGAAGACCGCATCAAGGGTGCAAATGGGGCGCTAATGAGCACACTTTCGGGGGTAAAAAATGATAGATGGGACACCCTACGGACTCATAGACTAAGCGAGCATGCGCAATTTAAGGCCACGAGACCGAAGGTCCACATGATGTGTGCCATTTGGGACACGGCCAAATACTCGTCTCTAGATGTGGGACCCTCTTCCTATCTAAGTCTATGGGTTATTTTCACCTATTTTTATTGCAGGCAAAATTTATAAATCCAATTGTTTACCAAAAATAATAGCACATCTCTGTTCAAAAAGACGTTATATGCCAAATTATATTGGTGGTAGTTTTTGGTGGTACCACTGCATTGGACTAAAATTAAAATATGCAATGTATTTACTTTTCTGAGGGTTATACTGTTGGCAGGGGATTTCAGGCTTCATCTCCTAATTGTCTGGGAGTTCTGACTGAACAATGGTGAGCTCGCAACCTCCATGCTGTGAAGTTCACCGAAGTTTCGTTCTCAACCAACTTTTATTAAAACCAAAGGGTTGAGGGTGGGGGGCTGCAGGCGTGGGCTGAGAGTGAGGGCAGGACGAAGGGAGAAGGGGCATTTGTTTGTGCATTGTATGTGTTTTCCCGAGTCAACAGCGGAGGAAATGAACACAGCAGCTAAATATACAAACATCACAATGAGCTAGCAAATAGCAGCTGCGCGCGGGAAGGCTAATGTAATATTGAACATAATAGAAGATGAAGACAGCGATCGGATATGAGGATCTGGTAACAAAGTATGAGCAGATAGATGGGCCGATGGAAGGATTTATGGTGGGATGATTTGATGATGATAAACCGGAGGTCAAGGAAATAGCGGCGAGCCAGGAAAATTCTACATTGTGGAATGGGATGTTCTCAATGTGACACTGTGTTTGTATGCCATCGTTGTAGCAGCAGGTCATGAGGGAATCACCGTTCCAGGCTGGAGGAGAAAACAGGAAGCCACGATGATGGTTTCTTTCCTTTTACTGGTGTTAATGTGGACCTGGGCTTCTGGATTCAACCCAATGGTCATAGAGAGCAACAGAGCTTCACTGTATTCCCAAAGCTGACCTGGACAGAAGCATTACCAATGCATTTGTAAACAAGATAATCGGTACTTATTGCATCTGTGAAATCATGGCTAAAGTCTTGTGATCAAATTAAGTTTAGGAGCATCAAAATTTGATTTTAATCATTGATTTCACTCTTTGACATGACCTTACTCAGTCAATATTAAAGATATTAAGGTTATATTTTTACAGAATGCTCTTTATGTAGGATGATTTGATGTAGAAATATATATATATATTAACCACCCCACAATAATTTTCCAAGATGATGTTGGCAAGATGGCATCTTACTGCACACAGTAAATGGATGATTGCCTGACCATATTATGACAGTAGTAAAGTCTGGCTATGTTCGACTAGTTGTTTTTACTTTCTAGATGAATTGAAATCTGCTTATTATCTAAATTGAAGCATGGTCCTTATCATTGAATGCTTCATCTCCTGTGTTTCCCACCTCTTACTGTACCTAAATGCCACTGTTGGTCATACAAACAGAGATTCATTGTGATTGTTAATGATCTTTCCATCCAGGTGCTATATTGTGGTATTTACTGTAGGTGTAGTGTTACAGTACAGTTCATAATACTGTTATAATGTAATTTCCACTCTCAGTATTTACGTAGGCTTAATAAATGTGGTCATTCCCTGAAACAGAATCCTGATGTCATTTTTCCACAGTGACCTGTGATCAACTGGGATCATTATACTATATAGAAATAATTCTGAAAGACTGAAAATTATTTTCTAACATGTGGCATCACTTGTGATAGATGTCTGCTTGTGCAAGGGTCACCAACCATCATGATAGGGTGTCATGGCTGGTTGCCAAGGGGTTGATACAGTATGTGGTTTCAGGGTGTTTATATGTACTTGTCAGGGTGTTGATATGTGGTAGCCTGGGTGTTGTGGCTCTTTGCCAAAGTGTTGATACAGTGTGTGGTTGCCAGGGTGTTGTGGCTGGTTGTCGGGGCGTTGATATGGTGTTGCCAGGTTGTTGTGGCTGTTTGTTAGGGGGTTAATAAGTGGTTGTCAGGGTGTTGATACAGTATGTGGTTTTCAGGGTGTTGATATGCGGTTGCCCGTGTGTTGAGGCTGGCTGCCAAAGTGTTGATACAGTATGTGGTTTCCAGGGTCTTTATATACAGTATGGTTGTCAGGGTGTTGATATGTGGTTGCCAGGGTGTTGTGGCTGGTTGCCAAGAAGTTGATACAGTATGTGGTTTCCATGTTGTTTTTATACAATTACCAGGGGGTTAATATGTTGTTGCCAGATTGTTGTGACTGGTTGTCAATGTGTTTATATGTGGTTGCCAAAGTGTTGTGGCTGGTTGTCAGGACGTTAATATGTGGTTGCCAGGGGGTTGATATGTGGTTGCCAGGGGGTTATGTCTGGTTGTCAGGGGGTTGATATGTGGTTGCCAAAGTGTTGTGGCTGGTTATCAGGTTGTTTATATGTGGTTGCCAGGGTGTTGTGGCTGGTTGTCAGGGCATTGATATGTGGTTGCCAGGGTGTTGTGGCTGGTTGTCAAGGTTTTGATATGCAGTTGCCAGGGTGTTGTGGCTGGTTATCAGGGTGTTAATATGTGGTTGCCAGGGTGTTGTGGCTGGTTGTCATGGTGTTGATATGTGGTTGCCAGGGTGTTGTGGCTGGTTGCCAAAGTGTTGATACAGTATGTGGTTGTCAGGGTGTTGATATGTGGTTGCCAGGGTGTTGTGGCTGGTTGCCAAAGTATTGATACAGTATGTGGTTTCCAGGGTCTTCCTATACAGTACAAATAAAGTACATATACAGCAATATTTTGTTTTACTTGGGTATTTGATATAGGGATGTCAGGGTGTTGATATGTGGTTGTGAGGGTGGTTATATGTGGTTGCCAAGGTGTTGATGCAGTAGGTGGTTTCCAGGGTCTTTATATACAGTATGGTTGTCAGGATGTTGATATGTGGTTGCCAGGGGGTTGTGCCCGGTGGGCAAAGAGTTTTATATGTGGTTTTACTTGGGTGTTTATATATAATTGTCAGTAAGTTGATATATGGATGTCAGGGTGTTGATATGTGGTTGCCAAGGTGTTGGTTGATACAGTATGTGGTTTCCAGGGTCTTTACATACAGTATGATTGCCAGGGGGTTGATATGTGGTTGCCAGGATGTTGTGGCTGGTTGCCAGGGGGTTGTGACTGGTTGTCAGGGGGTTGATATGTGGTTGCCAGGGGGTTGTGACTGGTTGTCAAGGGGTTGATATGTGTTTGCCAGGGGGTTGTGACTGGTTGTCAGGTGGTTGATATTTAATTGCCAGGGGGTTGTGACTGGTTGTCAGGGGGTGATATGTGGTTGCCAGGGGGTTGTGACTGGTTGTCAGGGGGTTGATATGTAGTTGCCAGGGGGTTGTGACTGGTTGTCAGGGGGTTGATATGTGGTTGCCAGGGGGTTGTGGCTGGTTGTCAAGGTGTTGATATGTGGTTGTCAGGGTGTTGATATGTGGTTGCCAGAGTGTTGTGGCTGGTTGTTAGGGTGTTGATATGTGGTTGCCAGGGGGTTGAGGCTGGTTGCCAAAGTGTTGTGGCTGGTTGTCAAGGGGTTTATATGTGGTTTCCAAAGTGTTGTGGCTGGTTGTCAGGGTGTTGATATGTGGTTGCCAAAGTGTTGTGGCTGGTTGTCAGGTTGTTTATATGTGGTTGCCAGGGGGTTGTGGCTGGTTGTCAGGGGGTTGATATGTGGGTGTCAGGGAGAGTGAATTTATATATATTTTTGTAGGCCATACTGGAAGTTGTGGGTTCCCTTGCAAGAAAAGCTCATTCATTTTTCTCCATACACATTATTTGTCCAACAAGGTAATATTCACAGATGAATACAAATTTTATGAATTTTGAAGTGTAAGCGTTTACTAGAAATATAAAAAGCAGAATTTTAAGTGTTTTCATCTGTGAAGACTTGTTTGTAGGACAAAATGTTTATGTGGAAAATTAGTGGGCTTTTTGCGAGCAAACCAGTGTCCCGCTAACATACGGGTTGGCCTACAAAAACATGTCATCTTTGCGGCACTCTATGGTTGTCAAGGTGTTGATTTTTGGTTGCTAAATTAAGTCAAAATGTATTTACATACACTGTAAAAAATTTCCGTAGAAATTGCAGCTGGGTTGCTGGTAATTTACCGTAGATTTAAATTTATGTTTTTTACTGGCAATATTTTGTTCAAAATTAAATGAACATTAAACATTTACAAGTCTTTGTCTTTACAGAGTAAAACTAAAAAAACAGCATCAAGCAAAACATTCTGGGAAACAAAATCTGAAGCAAAAAACAGAAAAAGGTTGATGATGATTTCTGGTTCCCAGAATGCTTTGCATGAGGCTGTTATTGTATAGTTTTATTCTGTAAAGATAAAGACTTGTTAATATTTAAAATTTATTTAACTTTGAACAAACTCTTGCCAGTAAATAACATAAATGTAAAACTACGGTAAATTACCGGCAACCCAGCTGCAATATCATTGTAATTTCTATGGATTTTTTTTACAGTGTAGCACTGATTTTCTAAAAAAAAATTCTATGATTGACAATAAGGTCCATCCTTCAATGTAAAGCTCTGGAATTTGTTTCCTTCTATTTTACCATCAAAACCATTAGTTCAAACACAGTACAAATTGCTTACGGTTGTAATGAACTCTATATGTTTGATACAGCACTCTTGTAGATCTGTTCAGGCCTTAAGGTGTAGCACAATCCCCTATTAACTATCTCGCCTTTCATTGATGTTTAAAAATTGTGGCAACATTAAGGTCAAATTTCAAGGATATCTGTAAATTTGTGGCTTGTAATCCTCGATTTAACCAGAGCCAGCACGAAATCAACACCGCCGATAAAAGACTCTCTATCCGTGTGCTAGCTCGAGCACGTCATATCAGATATCGCACATCTTCATATCTGGCATCCCGCCACTTTCACTGTTGCATGAAGAGGCAACAAACCCCAGCCCCCAATCAAAGGGTGCTTGTTTATACACTTAAAATCAGATATATAGAGTTACAGTTGCTTTGTAGATAGATTTGTCGATAACGTACATCTGTTTCCCCCAAACCTCTTGGATTCATTATGGTTTGCATCATTCAAAATGATTGAGCTCAGGTTCAATTTAGGTTTAAAGCATTATGTGTCTAAATGAACAACTATATTACTATTGTACATGCATTGGTGTTAAACGCTTTTGTTTTTCTGCAAAAAGAAATACAGGTAGAAAACATGGCAAGCTTTAACTAGATTTACCATGCAACTACAGTATTTGAGATTGCATAGCTGTGCATGAGGAAATAGTGTCAGGTTTTGATGGTAGGCAAACCAAGGTGTGTTTTCTTAAAGAGGGGGGTTGGTCTTACCTGAGGTGTCAGGGCCACAGGTATGTACACAGCTAATGGGAGGGAGGCCAAAAGTATTCAGGGGTCAGATCTGTACACACACACTAACTCAGACCTCAAAGGTTCGACCAGGTACAGAGACATTTATTGCTTAGATTATGAGTCTTTCAGATCCAGTTTGAGGTTAAAATCATGGAGGATGCTCTAAAATCGTCCTAAATGTAAGTTAAAAGTGAATTACACACCATAAATATTAATAAATGATATCGTAGGCATCACTTTCAGACTGATTTTTCCAGCTGATGAACAACAAAACATAGCAGCTTATCAACATGCATTTAAATTTTAAGAGCTCATGCGTATAAAATGCAGCTTGCAAGCTTAAAATAAACATAACGTTATTGTCTGTTGCTGTGGGCACTAATAGATATCTTTGTGAGTCTTATACTTGGTATGAACGGTCCTGCTGTTAATGCATCTCAGTTACAAAAAACCCCAACTAACAATATACATAAGTTTAATATTGAAAATCTTATGACATTTGTCATTTATAAAACAACTTTTGCACAGATAAATACGTTAAAGTCTGAGATTGACATACAGAGTTCTCTGACTGGATACTGATTTACTGTAATAACTAACTGTTTGTAAAGCAGGTGGGCCGATTAACTGCTTAACTTCTAACCAAACATTGAGAGCGCTCGCTGGGTTTAGGGGGATTTTATTGTCGCTTTTTATAAATTACATTGTAGAAATGTAAAAAAAAAATATTCTTAAATCTTTTCATGGTTTCTCTAAAATTTAGAAGATATATTTTTTCTCAGACCTGGAATTAAAGTCAGACATTTCAACTGCTGTTTATCATTAAAACATTAAATCATCTGAGATACTACCTTTTTAATCTCAAGAAATATAAGCAGGTGATATGGACTGAGGATTTTTTTTTACAAAATCTGTAAACATGGAGAATATATCAATATTTTTCATATGTAGGGGAGAGCGGGGTAAGTTGTCACACTGTCTAATACTGCGTTGCACCAAACACGAATAGAGCGTCTGGGGGCAATGATTTCAATGTTAAGTCAATGTAAAGACGCGTTTATGACATTCAGATTTGTTCGATGTCTGCATGAGAATGGCTACGAATAAAAATATATTTTTTGATACTTGCTTCACACATCCAAAAGTTATTTCATGCATCATGGTTACAGTATATTGAGAAAGAGCCAAAGTCCACCGCACACAATTGCATCGCTTAGTTGTGTTGCTCTTTCAAAAGGTCAGAAGACCTTCTCAATTTAATTTCATTAAAATGTTTCACTTTATAGTGCACCTAAGCTAGACAGTGAGTTATGCTGCATTCACACCAAACGCGAATAAAGCGTCTGGCGCGAATGGTTTCAATGTTAAGTCAATGTTAAGATACGTTTATGTGCATCTGGAGGTCTCGCAGCACGAATGAGACGTTTAGCGCAGCACGGTAGACGCGAATTTGCCTCTTCGCTCATCCAGTTTGCACTGGTAACGCGAATTTGAGTCTGATGCCCGAGTTGAAAAATTTGAACTTTGCAGTCAATTTGCGCTACGTTAACCAATCAGGAGCATGCTTGCTGCTGTGGCGGCAGGCACATCCGAAGTCGCTCCTTGCTCCTCCCACAAGAAGGCGATTTATCCTCGGACGCGCGTCAATTTTGCTTCAAACTTTAGCTTACGTTTGTCTATTTCGCTCTAGATACGCAAATGCATTAAAAATGTTCAAGCGGCAAAGCAGAATTTGACACTCTATTCGCGTTTGGTGTGAACGCAGCATAACACACTGTTTAGCTTAGGTGCATTATAAAGTGAAACATTTAAATGAAATTAAATTGAGAATGTCTTCTAAACTTTTGAAAGAGCAACACAACTAAGCAATTCAATTTTGTGCGGTGGATTTTGGCTCTCTCAATATACTGTAACCATGACGTTCACACCAAATGCAAATAGAGCATCTGGCGCATATTATTTAAATGTAAAGTCAATGTGAAGACCCGTTTATGCCCATCTGGAGGTCTCGCTGCACAAATGAGGCATTAAGCTTGGCGTGGTAGATGCGAATTCGCCTCATTCGCGTGTTCAGTTCGCGTCTGACACCCCAGTTAAAAAAATTTAACTTTGGCATCAATTCGCCCCGCTTTAAAGCAACACTATGTAGTTTCCATGTAAAAATGACTTACAGCTCCCCCATGTGGTTGAAAAGCGCAACAGTGCCTGGTATCAGACACTCTTCTGCAGGCAGTGAGAGGGGGGGGGGCTGTGTGCTCTACCCTCCACCGCCACTTTCAGAGTGTGCTTGTAGCAGCTAGGAGGCTGCTCGGGTTGCAGCAACAGTACAATTTGTCCAGTTAAAAGTTGTTCTATCACTAAAATAATTTTAGAGACATTATTTAAAGGTAAAAAAACTACATAGTGTTGCTTTAACCAATCAGGAGCCTGCTTGCTGCTGTGGCGGCAGGCCCATCCGGAGTCACTCCTTGCCCCTCCCACAAGAAGCGGATTTATCCCCGGACGCGCGTAAATTTCGCTTCAAACTTTTGCTTTTTATGTGCGACTATTTCGTTCTAGACGCGCAAATGCATTCAAAATGTTCAAGCGGCAAACAACACGCGGTAGATGCGAATTTGACACTCTATTCGCGTTTGGTGTGAACACAGCATAACACACTGTCTAGCTTAGGTGCACTATAAAGTGAAACATTTTAATGAAATTAAATTGATCTTTGAACTTTTAAAAGAGCAACACAACTAAGCCAAACAATTTTGTGCAGTGGATTTTGCACTGTAACTATGATGCATGAAATAACTTTTGGATGTGTGAAGCAAGTATCAGAGAGTAGTTTTGAATTCGTAGCCGGTCTGGATGTCATATGTCGAATACATACCTACATTTTATCATCCCCTCCCCAACCCGTGTGAATGAAGGTTGTAACTCACAGGTGGCTGTGTGGTTTGGAGGCATACAGGATTTAAGATCCAAAAGGAGTGTTTTAAGGTTTGTGGGAATTTCCCAAAGCAAGGAAGGTATCTCAAATTATGAAAAACTTTGTGAGCATCCGTTCCACTGTTCTCTCCTTTCCTGTTCCAAGTCCTCAGAGGTTAAGGAAAACGGCACCTGGGGGAATAGAGGGACTTTGGCCGCCCTCTCTCTCTCTCTCTCTCTCCGACACACACACACACCTTAGCCTCTCCCTTGTTTTCCTATAGCTACTGTCCTCCCATCATAAATATTATATATTTGAAAAGAAAGACTTGTCCAAACAGTCCCAAAATTTCTTTGTGAGGCTCATGGGTCAACGCTAGCTGCTTAAACATTCATCTTTGACCAACCCATAATAATGCATGATTACATTTACTGTGTACCCTGTACAGTATGCACCTGCATACTGTGCTTTAAACTCAAGTATTGCAGGTGTGCATGAAATCGACGTTAAGCCAGTAAAAATTACAAGAAGCTTACAATATGTTTTTATAAAAAGAATAATGCGAAATACCCATGATAACAGATTGTGTTTGGAGATTAGATGTCAATGCAGCCATGCAATGCTTTAAAATGACCAGAAGTCTACGTTTCCTGGTAGGAACGTGTACAAAAACATGGTAATTATTATGAACTCTGTGATAAATTTTGTGTCTCTCACTATGGTTACCCGAGTACTTAAGATGTCTGGAATGACAAGTTTTAAAGACGTACAGTATGTTTGCAAGTTAAAACAACTTGGTTTTGCAAGTCAATTCAACCTACTTGACCCAGCTTATAAAAGTAAGGTAAAGTAACATAAACATATATTGATTTGATATAATTTTATACAGTAAACATCCACATGTGAGTTTCTTACAAACGTTTTACGAACATTTTACATACTGAGCATCTGTACACCTTGTTAGGTCACATCTTTATCTTCTGCAGTCTTCTTAATCGATATGTTGCTATATATGGTCTTTGCATTAAATTACTTTACCTCTGTTTCAGTTAATGGCACTTTTTTAATGTAGAATGGGTGAATTTAATATCCAAAAATGTTCAGCAATTAGTACAGATGTGCTTTCCGTTATTAAAGTTAATGAATGGCTTGGAGTGAACACCTGCCTGTGCAAACACACACGCTTTTACTTATCCTCCCTCATTTCTAGTCTTCTCACCCTTCGGCTGTTTTCCACGTGTGTTTGATGCGTGTCAGGTCTGTATGTTGCTGCTCATTTATTTTTACAGAAAATGTCTGCATTACAGTGCTGCCTTTTCCCATCTAAAAATTCTGTTTATCAGTATTTCCTATTAAAATCTTAGTTCATTACCTAGGTTAACAGTAGGCATGGGCCTACCTTCAAGGTATACCAAGGTTTTAAACAGTCAAGGTTTCAAAACCACTAAGATGTTATCGTCTCCAAGGTATGAGCTGTGTTAACACAAAATTCATTAAATCATTAAGTCATGTGATTGATTTGATGTTTACATTTAATATACATTACACTTTATTTTCACCTGCCATTTGAATATAACACATTTTAGTGTTGCAATTGCAATACCGCAACACTGTGAAACCGTGGTATTTTTGCTAAAGGGTATCATACCGCCAGAATCATATACCGGCCCATGCCTAGTTAACAGATATACATTTGCACTTCGCCAGAGTTCGTACAAGTTTCGGAAAGTTTTTTCGAACATGGGTACATCTTACCTAGCATGAGTAGACCTTAATGCCGCGTTCCAGGCAATTGTAACCCATGTTTTTCCAACCTTCTACCCGTGAAAGTGCACTGGAACGGCAGTCAAACCCGTGACTTCCCACCCGTGAAACAACAATGGCGGCCCCTAGGGATGCAGTGTTTCTGCAAGTGGTACACAGTGGGAATACACTTAAGGACAATATAACGTTGCAGTCAAATGAATAATAATATAATAATAATAGTAAATACACCGTCAGAAAAAAAGGTACAAAGTTGTTCCTTTTTCTGTCGCTGGGGTGGTACCCTAAAAGGTACCTTTTTGTACCTTTATGGGTATAAAACACATTGAAATGTTGTACCTTATGGGGTACAATATTATACTCTAAGGACCAATTGTGTACCTTAAGGAACAGTTTTGTACCCCAAAAGGTACAACATTGTATTATGTTTATATAGCTGTAAAGGTACAAAACTGTACCTTGGGGTACCACCCCAGCGACAAAAAAGGTACAGTTTTGTACCTTTTTTTCTGACAGTGTACACACGATTATTTATTACAATGTTATGCATCTAAAACTATAAGTATGTCTTAAAAAGTATATCGCCGCATGAACGTAAATTCCTTGCACTGGAGCGCTACAAAGTCGTGAGTCGTGGTTTGAAGTCATAATTTACGGGTTCAAAAACCTGCCTGGAACGCAGCATCATTAGTATCATTTATTTTATGGGCACTTTCTCTGAAAAAGCACGCCCACGCGTCAATCAGCGGGAGCGCGAGAACCGAGGACGCTAAGTTAAATGCATAACTTTACGCGACAGCTTTGTTTTATATCAAGACTCAACAACGGCACGAAAGAAGAAGTGCATTTTGGATGTAAGGAGAAGAAATGGATATAGTTTGTTTATCCGAGGTAGCAGCAAAATTTTGCGTGTGTGTCAATTTAACGCTGGATTTTGTTGAAAAAACCAACCGGGTCATGAGTTGCATGCAGTAAGTAAAACTTCTGTGTCATGTTGGAAATCGGCGCGTAAGTGCATATAATGTAAAAGACATGAACATGTAGTGAATCATAGAGTAAGTTATCCAATGTTGTATAGAGCGGCTTTCGTGCTCAACACGTAATTTCCAGTAAAATTCGCTAAGACTAAATAACAACAAAGTCCTTTTAAAGTAGTTTATATATATAAAAAGGTAAATAAACAACATGTAGATTACCTAGGAAACCAAAACATTTGTTATTTTCGACGAGGTATTTATTCAAGAGTTCAGTTTAGCAACTAGTCAGACTATTAAAAAACTGAAACCAGTAAAGTTCGAAACAGACGTGTAAATGCGTCACCGCACGTGCGTCCAATGAAACCGTCTGTAAAGTGTTGCTTGGCTCGTGACTCGCTCCTCCCGCAGCTCGTACCTCAGAATTTTTTTGTACGTTATTGGAAAGAATCGGTAAAGCTGAGCTGTCTTTTAAAAATCTAATAAAAGACTCTTTGGAGATATGAAGGATGTAATACTACTCTATAAATACTTAAGATTAACATCACAAATGCAGAAACAGCTTGCGTTATGGGAGCTTTAATAAAAAAATGCATAAATGTTGAAGATAATATAAATAAATATTATTAAATGCGGTAATATTGTTCATTGCTACACGGTAAAAAATATATCTTATCAATATATATTTTTATGTTACTTTAACTTAAAAAATGTAGTTAAACATGTTTACCTTGTCAACTTATTACAAAACTTTAAAAAGTAGGTTGAATTGACTTGCATATATTGTTTAAAGTTCATACTGCATTTTTTTACAGTACAGTTCATGTAAACTTTTTCTTGTGTTTTGTGTTCTTGTGTATGATCATTAGAATGCATTCATTTATTTTATTCACTGCATTATTATCATTTTATTCAATTTGTCTTTGATTCAATTTATTTCTATAGCGATATTACACTGTATCAATGTAGCCTTGCAGTTAGAGTAAAGATTTTTGTCTATCATTTTATTTCTGTTGCAATTTAAAATTCATCTCTGTCATCTGCTGGCATGAAGTATGCTTGGCAACTGAAAACAAAATGATTCTGAAAACAGAAACCACAATGTTCTGCTTTCATTTAGTGTCACATGCAGCTAAATAAATCCTGAAAAGGAAGCTCGAAAGCCATAATGTTCCAATTTTGGGTTTTTATTGAAAAGGCAAGAATACCAATCGAACCAAAAATAGCCTGTGATTTTGTTCCTAGTGGGTGTTTAGTGTTAAAAAGGAACAAAGATGCTGTGGCGTTGTCACTTTTGTAACAGCACCACCCTGATCTCTATTGGAAGTGTAGGCGTGTCCAGAGAACAAAAAATGAAGAACTTGAATCATTCTGTTCTCCGTAACACTACAAATAAATGGGTTTATATATATATATATATATATATATATATTTATATATTTATATATTTATTTATTTATTTATTATTTAACCATCATGTACGCTCATTCTTTTTTATGAAAGCTTTTATGATATATTATTTTGTTAAGTTGCTTTTAGTTGTATTTTATTTTGTACTCTTTATTCTTTTTATTGAAATTATTACAGTATTTTATGCTGTTGTGATTTATGTTCTTTTTTTAAAGGCGTTATATAAAAATAAAGTTATTAATATTGTTATTATTAAGGCTGGTAACACATGCACAATACAAAACCATGAAATGTGTGTTAAGATAAAGTAAAAATATGGCAATTTTGATCTTATGTTTATTGCAAATTCACATGCAAGTGTTTTGGAAAAAGGTTAACCATAAACATTGGATTTGACCGGTAGCTGCAGTACATCAGGAACAATGCAAATAATAAAGGGAAATAGTTACAGCCAAACATCACAGGAAGAAGTCCTTATATGGAAAAGACTGCAGGAGGATGCTGATGATGATTTCGTACTGTCGATTGTTCACCCATTCATTCAGACTGAAAATTCCTACAATGTTTCAATACAATGAAATTGCCAAAAGAGTCAACTCATGGTCGTGCAGATTTAGGTTAGCAAAATAAATCAGCTTAACATATTTTAATAGGAAGGAGAAAACATTTCCCATATGTCATAAAGTCACTTGGTAAACACAAGCTATCTCACGAGAATTCATACACATTTTACGAGTTGGCTAAGTAAGGAACAATTGACGACGGGCCGTTGAATTGAATTCCGCTTATGCTATGGTTACCACACCCTTAAGACATCGATCACATGATATATTTTAAGGGATTCGTCCGGTTTTTGTACTTAAATCGTTATTGTGAGTAGGACTATTTCTTCAGCGTCCATCCAACGGCTCAGCCAATCAGATTCAAGCATTTATGGACCTGTAGTATAATTCGTATTAATTCATACGACCACATTCGTAAGTTTTGGTAGGATTTGTCTTGACCCCTGTGATGTTGGGGTTAGGTGCGGGAGTAGGGGTTTGGTTTCGTTGTTGTTGTTTTTTCATGAGAATCGTACGATTTTGTACGACTAACTTTGTATAAATTGATACGAATTAGCCAACTCGTAAAATATGTACGACTTCTCGTGAGATCAGGCTGGTAAACACCCATTTTAAGTCTAAACTGAAAATGCTGGGTACAAACCCTATACTTTAAGTGGCTTAAGTCAACCCAGAAAATAAAAAATCCAAACCATATTTTGTCATATTTTGGGTTTTTATGGAAAAAACGAGAACGCCAAAACCAATCAAAAATAGCCTGTGTTTTTGTTCCTAGGGGGTGTTTAGTGTTAAAGACCCCCTCTACGTCCGACCCACACCTCAACGTGGTGAGGGGGTGAACAGTCAAGTAGGGGACTGCCTACTCGGGCTATGCCATCAGTGATGAAGGTGCTTGCATCGAAGTATCACCCAGGGCGCTTCGCGTGGTGGAAAGGCCGTTCAGGAACCCTGAAAATGACTGGCTAAGTGGGCTCTGGCAAAGACTGCCATGGTGTCTTCTGGCTACTACTCGGCACGTCACGACAATGGCGAAGACAGCACCGCAGCTGAGTAGTTACAAGCCACTCTGGAGGGCGGATGGGTTCCAGTTTTGGGATCACTTCCGGCCAGCTTGCTGCGCCAGCAGCCACCAGCCTTCACGTCTCAGGTTCTGAGCCTGTTGGCAATGGTCACTGTTGGAAGAGAGAGTGGGATCGGTCACACAAACTTTTCTCACTATAATCCACTCATCGTGATGGTATGTCACAGACGCCAAGTCCTGCAGCGATGGGCAAGTGGCGACAGGTGCAGGTGGAGGATACCACTGGGAGCACTTAGTCACGAACCTGCATGTAGGCGGCCTGGGTGTGATGGTCGCCTGATGCTGATTGGAACGACAGCACCATCCGTATCCTGCCCAGGTGACAGAGCAGCCCTTTTCAGGGATAGCGCTGCTCTCTTCCACGGAAGAAGGGGATAGAAAAGGTTCCTTAAACATCGCTCGTTCCACTCACTCTTCTGGTTCACCGCGGCCAGCTGAGTATCCAATCCTGCGGTAGACAAAAAGTACAAAAGATAAAGACTAAACTGCGTTTAGCTTCTTGGAATGTGCGCACACTTCTGGACTCTGCTGATCGTCATGAGCGGAGAACTGCAATCATTGCCCGTGAACTGGCAGGGTACAGTATAGACATTGCTGCCCTCAGTGAGACAAGAATTTCTGGAGAAACCCAACTTACAGAAGTCAACGGCGGTTATACATTCTTCTGTATTGGGCAGCCCGAAGGTCAGCCAAGGCAGGCTGGAGTTGGATTTGCAGTAAAGACATTACTGCTACCACTCCTAGAAGTGCAACCTCGTGGCCTGTCACCAAGGCTGATGACCCTGCAGCTGATGCTTAAAAATGGCAACAGTGCTGTCATGATCAGTGCCTATGCACCCACAATGACTGCTAGTGATGACCAGAAGGAGTCTTTCTATGAACTCCTTAACACTGCCTTACGCTCAGTGCCTCACAAACACCGGCTATTCCTTATGGGAGACTTCAATGCGCGTGTGGGACGTGATGTCATTGCATGGCCAAAAGTCTTGGGGCAACATTCAGTGGGAAACGAGAACACAAATGGCACACTGTTGCTGGAGATATGTGCGCAACATGAGCTGGCGATCACAAACTCCTTCTACCAGCAGCCAAACAAGTATAAGACCACGTGGCAACATCCTCGGTCAAAGCACTGGCATGTGTTGGATTACATCATCACACGGCAGAAACATCTCAGGGAGGTCCATTTAACCCGAGCCATGCGAGGCACAAGCTGTTGGTCTGACCACCGACTGCTGCGCAGCGTGATGTCTCTGGACCTAGCTCGATCTTGCCGGCATAAAGCCAAAAGGCGGAAGAGACTGGATGTCTCTAAGCTTCGTGTTGACTCCTGCCACACTAATTTTTGTCAGACTCTTTCAGACAGGCTCAGCACCCTGGACAATCAAGTTGCCATTAATGCTGAGGAGACATGGTCCAAAATCAGGGATTTCACATACAACACAGCTGCTGAAGTCCTCGGCTTCACCACATTCCAACATAAGGACTGGTTTGACGAGCAGGATGTCAAAGCGCAAGCCCTATTGAACACCATGCACACAGCTCACTTGGCATGGGTCAATGATAAACCTAGCACTGTAAAGAAATCAGCATATACTCGGGCAAGAAATACAGCACAAGCTTGCCTGCGTGAAATGAAGAATAGATGGTGGCAGTCAAAAGCTGAGGAACTACAGTCTGCTGCAGACCGACACGACATGAAGGCATTCTATCACGGTCTTCAGGCAGTCCATGGGCCCTTGAGAGCTGGTTCTACACCTGTGCGTGCTATTGACGGAACCCTAATTACTGACAAGGCTGAGATTCTCAGACGCTGGGTCGACCATTTTCAATTGGTATTGAACCAGCCTGCTGCTTTTGACGAATCTGTGCTTGGTGACATAGTGCAGCAGCCACTGGCCTCAGAGCTGGACAACATCCCATCTCAAGAGGAAATCGCACGTGCCATTAAGCAGATGCCCTCTGGTAAAGCCCCGGGTTCCGATGGCATCCCAAGAGAGGTGCTGAAGGAAGGAGGACTCTCTGTTCTCGCCGCACTCAATGCATTATTTTGTAAAATATGGAGCGAGGAAGCTGTGCCTCAAGATTTCAAAGACGCATTGATTGTTCACATCTACAAGCGCAAGGGAGACAGAGCCTGCTGTGACAATCATCGTGGCATCTCGTTGCTCTCTATTGCAGGCAAAGTCTTGGCAAGAATTCTGCTGAACCGACTCCAACAACACATTGATGACAGTGACATCATCCCGGAAAGTCAGTGTGGATTTCGTGCAGGCCGCAGTACTATGGACATGGTGTTCACTGCTAGGCAAATTCAGGAGAAGTGCAGAGAACAACACCGTGATCTCTCTATGATCTTTATTGACCTCACGAAAGCCTTCGACTCAGTTCCCCGCACCGGGCTCTGGCTCATTCTGCATAAGATTGGATGTCCAGAGAAATTCATCAATATCGTTCGTTCATTCCATGATGGCATGCTTGGTCAGGTTCTGGATGATGGAAAACTGTCTGGCACTTTTGGCATATCCACTGGCACCAAACAGGGCTGTGTGCTTGCTCCACTGTTATTCAGCATCTTTTTTTCCATGATGCTGTCTGTGGCTTTTAAGGATTGTGACATGGGTATTCCAATTCAGTTCCGTACAGATGGCAGCGTCTTCAATCTACGCAGGCTTCAGGCTCGTACAAAGACACATTCAGCAATTCTGCGTGACCTTCTATATGCAGATGACTGCGCACTGATGGCGCACACCCTTACTGAAGCTCAGTCACTATTCGATCGTTTTAGAACTGCAGCCTCTAGGTTTGGGCTGACAATCAGCCTAAAGAAGACAGAAGTCATGCTTCAAGCAGTGAACATGTCAAATTCCAATCCACCAGTAATTTCCGCAGGTGAAACAGTGCTGAAAGCCGTTGACAAATTCTGCTACCTCGGGAGTATTCTTGCAGCTGATACGACAGCGGACTCCGACATCAGTGCCCGCATTGCAAGAGCTAGTTTCGCCTTCGGTCGACTGTCAAAGAGAGTATGGGATGAGCACGGCATTCGGCTGGACACAAAGGTGGCAGTATACAGGGCAGCCATCCTCACAGTGCTGTTGTATGGATCTGAGTCCTGGACTATTTATCGCCGCCAGATCGCCAAACTTGATCAGTTCCATATGCGTTGTCTCCGTCGTATTGCACATGTAAAATGGCAAGACATGGTCTCAAATACTGAGGTTCTCCAGACCTGTGGCATCACTGGTATCGAGGCCTTCCTGCTTGCTGCGCAGTTTCGCTGGTCTGGACATGTTGTGCGCATGGCAGATTCACGCCTCCCGAAACAGGCATTCTATGGACAACTCCAGAGCGGCATGCGCACTCAAGGAGGGCAACTAAAACGCTACAAGGACGGCCTCAAAGCCAATTTGAAACGATGCAACATGGACCCAAATGACTTTGAGGAGATGGCTGCAGACAGGACATCATGGCGAGCACAGTGCCAAACTGCCATACACTTCTTTGAGCGCAGCCGCATTGATACTGTAGTAGACAAACGAAGACGCAGAAAGGACAAAGCCTTAACATCTAGAAAACCTAGAACAACATCTACCCAGTTTTTGTGCGACATCTGTGGCCAGTCATGTGCGTCAAGGATTGGCCTCTATTCACATTCTAGGACGCACCAACAAATATAACAAATATAACTGTGACGAGATCTGTCGTGTCGACAGCTCAGGCCAAGAGTGTTAAAGAAAGGAACAAAGATGCTGTGGCGTTGTCACATTTTTATTGTTAGTTAAAGGAGTAGTCCACTTTAAAGATGGGGCCCATTGACTTACCATAGTATTTTTTATTCCTACTATGAAAAGTCAATGGACCCCATTTTTAAAGTGGACTATAAATGCCACTTAAAGGATTAGTAAATTTTCTTAAAAAAAAATCCAGATAATTTACTCACCACCATGTCATCCAAAATGTTGATGTCTTTCTTTGTTCAGTCGAGAAGAAATTATGTTTTTTGAGATAAACATTCCAGGATTTTTCTTATTTTAATGGACCCCAACACTTAAAAGTTTTAATGCAGTTTAAAATTGCAGTTTCAAAGAAGTCTAAACGATCCCAAACGAGGCATAAGGGTCTTATCTAGTAAAACGATTGTCATTTTTGACAAGAAAAATAAAAAATATGCACTTTTAAACCACAACTTCTCTTCTTCCTCCGGTCCTGTGACGTGCCAGCGCGACCTCACGTAATTGCATAGTGATGTCGAAAGGTTACGTGTTACATATGAAACGCACATTTGCGTACAATTTTAAACGATAAACTGACACAAAGGCATTAATTAGTATTATTCGATATACAACAACGTCAGAACGGTAATCTTTCTCCACACTTGTAAACACTGGGGCGTAGTTCCGCATACATCATCCGTGACCTCTTGACGTGATGACGTATTAAGTGAGGTCGCGCTGGTGCGTCACATGACCAGAGATAGAAGAGAAGTTGTGGTTTAAAAGTGCATATTTTTATTTTTTTATTGTCAAAAATCGTTTTGCTAGATTTATGCCTTATGCCTCGTTTGGGATCATTTAGAGTCCTTTGAAACTCGTTGAAAAAAACTGTTAAGTGTTGGGGTCCATTAAAGTCCATTAAAATGAGAAGAATCCTGGAATGATTATATCAAAAAACATAATTTCTTCTCGACAGAACAAAGAAAGACATCAACATTTTGGATGATATGGTGGTGAGTAAATTATTTGGATTTGACAAGGAAAACAGACAGAGAGCAAGAAAGGAGAGTGATATTCGGAGATAGAGGTATTTAAAGAATGCATACTGTGCACTCAAAGACATGCGCTTGAGAGAGAGAGAGAGAGAGAGAGAGAGAGAGAGAGAGAGAGAGAGAGAGAGAGAGAGAGAGAGAGAGAGAGAGAGAGAGAATATGAAAAATGTGAGAAAAGTTAGTGAATTCCTGCTTTTATAGCATCTACATTGCAAACAAATGAACAAGCAAAGAGGAACGCTCCTATTGTGAATTACCATTGCTATATGAAGTGGCTAATTCATATGATCTGCGTTTTAATTATTTGTAAATTTTTGTACAATTCACTTTGTGCAAATTAACGTTTATATCTAGCTGATCTTTTACTGACTGTCGCAAAGCTTTGATTGGACAATGAAATTTTGTATACAGTAGGCAGTTACTTGAAAATCACACGACTTCCCATAAATGACTTTTTTTGGAAAGTCGTGTTATTTATTTCATTATTCCAAGGAATTAAATCAATGACTTGTGGTCAGTCACTTGTCGGTGGCAGTTAAATCTTGTGAGGGTCTATAAGCGTTCTGGCAAAATCTGTTGTTGGTATTATCTGATGGAAGGGAACTTCCATTTTAGCGAGATATTAATATCGGGCATGCAGCTACACGCATCACTGAATTTCTGCCAGGGAACACATTATACAAGAGGGAGGCTGTGGAAAGACAGAAGGAAAAATGAGCCGGTTATTAAAGTTTTGATGAGAATTCGATTAATATTTGATGGTGGTCTAAAGCAGGCGGTCAAAAACAAGTCAGCAGGTGAATAGACAGAAACATCCAACATCCCATCCAGTTCCTGTTTGTGTAACTGAAATGAGCACATATACAGTCACAGCAGGACCTCGGCGAGTTTGAACATCAGGTCTCCTTAGATGATATTAACCCACACATGCCCAGTTCTCAAACACTAAGATGGACAATGGGTATTGTGTTTCATTATTTACATTTATGCATTTGGCAGACGCTTTCATCCAAAGTGTATATAAGGTTAACATTTTACCAGCATGTGTGTTCCCAGGAGATCAAACCCGTGACCTTTGTTCTTCTAACACAATGCTATACCAACTGAGCTACGGGAACTCCGTTTGAATGCAAATGTGGAACATTTAAACAGATCCTTATATAGATTCAATATTCAGATAAGCAAAATTAAGGCATCCCTCCTCCTCCCCAACTCCCCCTTCTCTGCTTTCTTTCTTCCTCTGTGTAGTTCTGTCGCAGGGAGGGTGAACTTGGGGCTCAGGATCGGTCTTCCTAAAGGTCCAGACTAGAGTAGAGGTCTTTTCAGGTCCAAAAAAAATGTACCCAACCCGAATTGACCAGTATCACTTTTTACCCAAAACCCAAAAATCCCAATTCCCACTCGACACAGTGGCAATTTTTTTTAACCCAACTGGACCCGAATGTAAACAGCACTGACGTGTGTGCAGTTAGAAACCCCACATGCACCAGTCAGACAGAAAGAAACCCCGGTGGGCTCGCAACCAATTTGACCCACTGCTCTATTTATTTTCATTTGTTATTTGACGACGACACCAAGGTAACGGCGAAATGTGCATTTAAAAGTGATTGACAGGTCTGGCTCAACGAAAATTAACCTACCGCCAGCCACACGATCTTGGCAAACAGAAGGGGGGTTGGAAAAGGATCTAATGCACACACACAAGATAGTTTGGGTCTTCTTGGTCCGTTCAGCAAAAACACATTAATTTTAAATTACTCGAGACCCGATGCTGCTAGTATTAGACCCGACCCGTGTCCGAGGCACAGATGAAACTTTTAGACCCGAACCCACTCGGGTCTCGGGACGGACCTTGGGTTTTCGGATCAAAGCGAAGACCTCTAGTTTAGAGCTCAAGTTCAGAGCTCCCTTCCTGGACAGCACGCCAAAAATGTTGACTATTAATTTTTAAAGGGACAGTTCGGCTGAAAATGATATTAAACCCCAGATTTACTCACCCCCAAGCATTTTTCAGACAAACACATTTTCAGTTATTTTAGAAAATGTTTTAGATCTTTCAGTTAATCAAATGTAAAGTTACAGGGTCCATGTCCTTCAAGTCCAAAAAATGTGCAACCATCCTTCAAAAAATAAATCCCAATGGCTCCACGATGATAAACAAATGTCTTCTGAGGGTAATCTGCGCCATTTTGTTGTCGAAAATCCACATTTAAAACTTTATAAACAAAAATAACTAGCTTCCGGTAACGTTTGGATTTCTTTTATGAAGAATGGACGCACATTTTTTGGATTTGAAGGACGTGGACCGCGTAGCGTTACATTTGATTAACCGAAAGATCAAAGACATTTTCTAAAATGATGGACATATGCATCTCGGACAGCTTGGGGGTGAGTAAATAATTTTTGACCGAACTATCCCTTTAAGACTGAATGCGCAGGCGAAATAGTGAAATACGAATTAAGCGACCTTGTAAAATACATACAAATTGATAGTGTTATGTTCATGTTAAACAAAAGGTCTATAGGATTTTTTTCTATTTTTCCTGCCACGTTTATGTTTTTTTTATTTAAAATTGCAAATATTTTATTATATTATAGCAAATACACTGTAAAAAAATTTAGTTTTGCTTGAATTTTAACTCTTTCCTTAACTTTTTTCCACCATTGACGAATTATCTCGCCAATTAAGAGAAAATGTTTCCCTGCCAATGACGTTTCCCTGACGATTTTTTACGGTAATCTATTAATTCTGCTAGTATCCACTAGATGGCGCTCCTACCCACTTAATAAAAACTGAAGCATCAACCATTCAACAACATTGTAAACTTCATGTTTGTTTTGATTATCATTTTGAATCTGATCACTAACAAAAGTCCTTTACAAAAATAAAGTTATGTCAGCTTTTTGCTCAAAATTGTAAAGAAATATTTTTGAAGAAACCTACACCAATTTAACTCTTTCCCCGCCATTGACGAGATATCTCGTCGATCTTTAAAACAGACGAGATATCTCGTCAATTAAGAGAAAACGCTTCCCCGCCAATGACGAGATTTTCCGTCTTTCCGCAATACCGCTATTATCCACCAGGATCGCAAAAACCTACCCATATTCAAAAGCTGATTGCAAAAGAACCACTAAAGGTAGGATGAAACGGTTTTTTTTGTTTGAAAGCAAAGGGTCTGTTCTTTCATTTGGTATATTGTATGTTTATATATTTAAAGAAGAACATTTTCTGGAAGGCATTAAACTTTGGTGAAAATCATGAAAAACGCTGGCGCTGGCTGGCAACTTTTTTTAAAAATGCTGGCGGTGAAAGAGTTAAGAGGTTATAAAAATATTTTATACTTTTTTTTCCCATTTTGTTTGTTTGAAAGCAGAGGGTCTGTTTTTTCATTTGATATATTGTATGTTTATATATTTAAAGAAAATGTTCCTGGAAGGCACTTTGTGAAGCTTTCAAACAAAAAAATGCTGGCAACTTTTTAAAAAAGGCTGGCGGGGAATGAGTTTAAAATTATGTTAAATAATTTCAGCTTGTTTATAAGTTATGTCAACTACTTAAAATAGTATGTTCAGTTGACTTGCATAACCAATTTGATTAAACTTGCATGCAGCACTGTGCCATTTTTTTTTCAGTGTATATTGGAGTTTGACTTTCTCTTTTTTCTATCTTATCATAGCTTTTTAAATACTTATTTACTATTTTATATGCTAATATATGAAAAAATGCATATTGTGTTTGATCCTGGACTTGATGTTTTAATAGTCTTACAGGATCCAAACATCCATACAACATCATGAGTATCAAGAAATCTCTTTTCAGTTTATTTTGCACTCTTTCTGTCTCATAATGTCTTTCCTCTTTGGCTTTATTACGGACGCAGGTGCTCTCCAAACATCACAACCGTGTAAGTCACGTAAAGCCCTGCATAAGACATCACAGATCTCTAAAGCTCTTTATAGTGCCATTAGCCCGTGAGGACGTCAAACCTAAAAAAGGACAAACTTGCAAACTTCACAGAGCTCTTTTTAAAATGCATACAGGTACGTTTGCGTGTGATTCTGCGTGTGCGTGTTTATGCTTGTCATGGTGTAGGGAATAGGAAAATGTGAATGATAGGTGGTATGTTGTCACACACCTATACAACA
Organism: Misgurnus mizolepis; assembly: GCA_025389145.1. Classification (NCBI taxonomy): domain Eukaryota; kingdom Metazoa; phylum Chordata; class Actinopteri; order Cypriniformes; family Cobitidae; genus Misgurnus; species Misgurnus mizolepis. The sequence continues at coordinate 26,664,606 of JAIFKI010000021.1, read as the reverse complement.
CCCACATCAACTCAATATAAAACACACACAGGTAAACCCATACAAGAAAGTTCAATTTTGACTTTTGGTTAAAAAATGAATAGAAAACAACTCATGTTCCCTTTCAGTCGGTCACTACGACGTCACGTCGTGACCGACGAATTGGGAACTCGCTTAGAGAGACCAATCTGCTTCGAATACTACTAAAACGCCAATGAACTTGGCATTGAGATATTTGCATAATGCTGGCGCCGCCCCGCCAGGTGCGTATATAAGCAGCAGGTGCAAATAGGGAAATTAGCTTTTATTCGCTTCGAAAGCCTGCAGTATCTGCTACTGAGAAGCTACTCTACTCTGTTGGGATCTGATTGCTGAAGTTGGTTGTACTAGCAGTACCACAGCGGACGCTTCGCTTATTCCACGGCTCTACATCTGTTTGTTGTTTTTGAGTTTAGTGTGTGCGTTGCCTTTCCCTGTGCGCTCATCAACTAAGCATCTGAGTGAATTTCCCTAAAAGAGTGATACGAGAGAGCTTTGTGCCTTGTTAAAGGCAGCCACTCTCTCGTATATCCGGACATCAGCGTCCTTTTCAGGATGGCTTTTCGTCCGTGCGATCTTGGGTGCGGCAAATACATGGGTCCGAAGGACGGTCACGAGCGTTGTCTTTCGTGTTTGGGCATCGAGCACGCAGAGGCAGCGTTCGCTGGGGGTAAGTGTTCTCACTGCGAGAGCATGTCCCTTGTGGATTTGCGCAGACGGTTGTCTTTCCTCCGGGAAAAGCGCAACCCTCGTCATGCGAGTGCTGAACGCCGCCACGGTGCGGCTGTGAAGCTCTCAAAGGACGACCTGCGCATCACTGTGCTGAGCCGAGCGGGGGATTCGTCCTCAGGCTCTCAGCCTCCTCATCCACAGCCGGTTGATGTGCCGATGGAGACTTCAGCGTCGTGTTCTACGATGTCTCTAGAATCCATCGTGCCGCCCTCCGGGTCCACCGACGCCGCAGCATCCGAGGGTGGGCCTCCTCCCCCTGACGTGGACCCCGACGCCCTTCCTCCCTCTGGTCGGGTTGGGACGCCGGAGTTCGATCCAGAGATGGTGGCCGTGCTCGCTCGAGCGGCGGAGACCGTAGGGTTAGAGTGGGTTCCCCCCCTCAGCCCGAACCGTCCCGCCTGGATGATTGGTTCTTTGGAGCTGCCCGGGTTTCACAACCCTCTCCACCGGTGCCTTTCTTCCCCGAGGTGCACGAGGAGCTGACTAGAACCTGGAAGTCGCCGTTTTCCACGAGATTACGGCCGTTTCAGCCCTCCCCCCTCACCTCCCTCACCAGCGGAGCCGCTAAGGGTTATACGGGGATCCCTCCCGTGGAGCGCGCTGTCGCGATGCAACTGTGTCCGGCACACGCTCCCTCTTGGAAGGACCGCCCAACCCTCCCCTCTCGTGCCTGCAGACAGTCCTCCGGTTTAACGGGCGCTGCCCACCAGGCATGTGGAGAGGCGGCTTCAGCCCTGCACGCAATGGCGTTGCTGCAGGTTCATCAAGCGAAGGCCTTGAGGGATCTGCACGAGGGAGGACACGACTCGCCTGTCCTTTCGGAGCTCCGGGCTGCCACTGATCTGGCTCTTCGCGCTACGAAGGTGACAGCGCAGGCGATTGGTCGTGCCATGTCCACGATGGTGGTCCAGGAACGCCACTTATGGCTATGTCTGGCGGACATGTCGGATGCGGAGAAGAACAAGTTCTTAGACGCTCCCGTGTCCCAGGCTGGTCTCTTCGGTGAGTCGGTGGAGTCTTTTGCCCAGCAGTTCTCCGCCGCCCAGAAGCAGACGGAGGCGATCGCTCAGATCATGCCCCGGCGCAAGCGACCTGCATCTCGCCCTCCAGCGCCGGCGGCCCCGTCTGCTCCTCGCCGAGGGCGCCCTGCGGCGGCTGCCTCCACCCCCCCCACTAGAACATCTTCCAGGCCACGGAGGGGGAACAGCCGTCGGCAGCCCGCCCCGCCCGCCCCACCCGCTTCCCGTGGTAAACGGAAATCGAAGCGGCCCTGAGACGGGCGACCTGGATTCGGATGGGATCACTCTACGGGAGACGGTGATGGCATCGCTCCCTCCACCGGTAGAGGGCCGGGTGGAGAATCTTTGGTTTCGTTTTGTTCTGTTCCGCCGGCTTCTCAGCCGGCACCCACAAAACCACAAAAAGAGTGCATTCCTATTCCTTCTCCAGGTCTCCAGAGGATCGAGAGAGATGTGAGCGGGCATTCACGTGCTCTTCCTCCCTCTCCTCTATCGCCAGCGGGTGTCCTGAGGAGTTCCAGCTCTCCGCTGAGGAGACGGGACCACCAGCACCCTCCTCGGAGTCTGTGCTCTCCGCTGAGGAGACCAGACGACCGTCACCCTCAGCGGGCTCAGGTCAGTGTCACACACACATACTGTAGATGCTTATGCTGTCACAGCAGACGCACCGGCAGTCCCACCTGTCTCGCTTCGCTGCCCCACCGCGGGTACTTCGGTAGTGTCGTTATTTCTCCTCGTACGGTGCCTGGGTGCTTGGCTTCAGTTCCCAGCCCGTTTCGTTGGGTTTTACGCACAATCCGCCTCGGTTACGAATCCGGCACACCCAAAATTCGGGCTTTCGTTTCACTGTAGTGAAAGCGTCCGATGCACATGTACTGCGTGCAAAAATCGATATCCTGTTGGCGAAGGATGTTCGAGCCGGCCCCTCTTACCGAGATGATGATGATGATAGGGTTTTTCCAGCCTTTATCTCATAGTACCCAAAATACGCGGCGGGTTACGATCGATTTGATTTACGCACCGGCTCTACAAAGGGGGTTCTTTTGGACGATAACGCCGAGGCTCGTATTTCAATATTCAGATCGTTTGCAGCCTTAGACCTGTAAGACTTGTACTTTATGTGTCCATCTCCCCTCGCTTTAGACCGTTTTTCGCTCTGCGTCGTGGGGTGGGCATATTAATGCTAAGTACATCATTCGAGCTGTCTCTCTCTCTCCGTGTCTCCATGTGCTAGTCACGGCTTTAAAATATCAGAGAGAGGGTTGTTCGCATTCTGCTTTAGCTACGTCGACTTATAATAGCCCGTTCTTGGCAGACGTGCGCGAACACAGAGTTAATGCTTCGGCATCTCGCTCGTCTATGTCTTCAGGTCGACTGGGAAAGAGTACTTTGCCCCGCGCAGAGGATCCTTTTTCTCAGTATGGAAACTAGACTCGATCGACTAAAGGGCGTGTTTTACAAGAGCGCGCAACCAGTCAGTTCTGACTTGCCTCGGTTTAATTCGAGGGAAGTACGCGGTCCCTCTGAAACAATTTCAGAAGCTCCTGGACATATGACAGCATGCTGCGGTTGTGACACCGCCCGAGCTGCTTCATATGAGACCGCTTCAGCGTTGGCTTACGATCGAGTCTCGAGGAGAGCGTGGCGCACCGGCATACACCGTGTAAACATTACACCTGCGTGTCATTCCAACTTCCCCGTGGTAGACCCGGCATTGCCGATAGACAATGCGCCCCTGAAAGGTCTCCTGGCATTCTGTAGCATGTATGCCCTTAGCACGGGATGATCGCCACGTATGACGGGCTTGCAGTCTCAGGGGTGTGCATAGCACCCCAACTGCCGCGAGCGGTGCGCTGTATATCTGGGACTTGTACGCTCCGCTATGGAGATGCGAGGGAAGGATGTACTAGCCGACACCAATAACATTGCGACTGTTGCGTTATTTACCGTTAAGGCGGTTTTGCGCTCTCGTCACCTGTCGCATCTCGCTCGTCATCTCCTCCTTTGGAGTCAGAAGCTTCTGAGGTCCCTTCGTGCCATTCACATTCCGGGCTCGCTCAATACAGCAGCGGACGCGCTTCTCGAGCTGCGCGCCCCGGCGAATGGCGACTCCACCCCCAGACGGTCCAGCTAATTTGGAAGAAGTTCGGTTGTGCGTAGATAGATCTGTTTGCGTCGCCGGACGATACCCACTGTCGCCTATTTTATTCACTAACCGAGGGCAGCCTCGGCGTGGATGCGTTGGCACACAGCTGGCCTCGGGGGATGCGCAAATACGCATTCCTTCCAGTGAGCTTAATCGCACAGACACTGTGCAAAGTCAGGCAGGACGAGGAGAGCCTTTTATTAATCGTCCGTACTGGACGACTGGGAATTGGTTTTTCATAGTTAATGCTCCTCGCGACAGCCCTCCCTGGCGGATTCCCCTGAGGAAGGACTTTCTTTCTTAGGAAGGGGCACATTGGCACTCGCGCCCCGACCCGTGGGATCTCCATGTATGGTCGTTGAGCGCGCGCAAGGTTTAGGTGATTTATCGCAAACGGTATCTAACACCATCGACGCGGTTCGAGCACCGTCCACAAGACGGGCTTACGCGCTTAATGAAACCTTTTTCGTCACCTGGTGCTCTTTGCAATGCGAGGACCCCAGAGAATGCCCCATTAACATTGTGCTTTATATCTTCAACATAGGTTAGATGGTAGGCTGTCCCTTCGCCATTAAAGTTGATATCGCCGCTATTTCTGCTCGTCACTCACTCACTTATCAACGGCAGATCAGTTGGCCAGCATGATTTGGTTATTACACTATAAGAGGCGCTCGCAGGCTAAACCCCTCGCGCCCTCCTTCTATTCCTCCTTGGGACCTGTCCATGGTGCTGAAAGCCCTTCAGGCCCCCCCGTTCGAGCCTTTGCAGTCTGCGAGTCTGAAGCTTTTATCAATGAAAGCTCTGACCCTGCTAGCTTTGGCCTCAGTGAAGAGAGTAGGGGATTTACATGCATTCTCTGTTGACGACTCGTGCCTTCAGTTTGGTCCTGCTGCCTCAAGCGTAACATTGAGGCCCAGACCAGGCTACGTGCCCAAAGTTCCCACCACTCCTTTCAGAGATAAGGTGGTGAGCTTGCAAGCGCTGCCCCCGGAGGACGCAGACCCAACCATGGCTTTGTTGTGCCCCGTACGCGCACTGCGACTCTACGTGGTTCGCACGCAAAGCCTCAGGACCTCAGACCAGCTCTTTGTTTGTTATGGTGGCCAGCAGAAAGGGAAAGCTGTCACTAAGCAGAGGATGTCTCATTGGATAGTTGATACTATCGCCCTGGCTTATAATCTTCAGGGTATTCCTTGCCCCTTTAATTTGAGAGCGCACTCCACACGGAGTGTTGCCTCATCTTGGGCTTTAGCTCGTGGTTCCTCGCTAACAGACATCTGTAGAGCTGCTGGTTGGGCGACACCTAATACGTTCATTAGATTTTACAGTGTTCGTATCGAGCCTGTATCCTCTCGTGTTCTTTCCTCACCAGGGAGGGCACGGAGAGCAGACTCGCATGTCGGCTTGCAGCCTCCAACTGATGCTTCATAACTGTGTCAGTATGGAAGGCCTTCAGAGCAAAAATGCGTAATGGTTTGAATTGCTCTTCCTCCGCTGCCTTGGCAGCCTTTGTTGCGGAGCATTGGCTGTCAGCCTTTCACTAGCTGTATCCTCGCGAACCTACGTGTCTGGCTCGGGCTCCACATTGTGTCCCACCGGGTTCCATTGTGAGTATTTTTCCGTGGGGTTAATCCTACTAGCCCACGTTTCCCTTAGCAGAGCACTGCTTTGCTTACACAGCCACGGCTGTCTTATTTCCTCAACTACGGTTGACTTTCGCCCACCATTAGCCCTTAAGACGGGTGGTGGCTTCCGCAGCGTTCCTATCCCGCTCAGGTAGGGCGCTTCCCAGTCGCTGGCACTTCTGTGGGGTTAAAGGAACATCTAGTGCCCGGCCTTCTGCCTTAAAACCTAATTCTCCTTATCCTTAAGTGGAACCGGAGGGCTTTTACGCAGTCACTGGAAGAGGTCAGCCCCTAGTGGCGTTTTGATAGGGATTCCCAATTCGTCGGTCACGACGTGACGTCGTAGTGACCGACTGAAAGGGAACGTCTCGGTTACGGATGTAACCCTCGTTCCCTGAAGGAGGGAACGGAGACGTCACGTCCCGTCGCCACAGGTGCTGCCACCTGCTGTTACGGCCGGTCACACTTTCCGGCTTTCTCTGCGAATAAGAAGCTAATTTCCCTATTTGCACCTGCTGCTTATATACGCACCTGGCGGGGCGGCGCCAGCATTATGCAAATATCTCAATGCCAAGTTCATTGGCGTTTTAGTAGTATTCGAAGCAGATTGGTCTCTCTAAGCGAGTTCCCAATTCGTCGGTCACGACGTGACGTCTCCGTTCCCTCCTTCAGGGAACGAGGGTTACATCCGTAACCGAGACGTTCTCTAGTTAAGTGGATTTGTTTTTTTTAGCCCGTGTGGCTACAGCTGCAATAAATGTGTTGTTGTATCATGCTATCAGTGAACAGATGAGTCTGATGATGTGTGAAGGTTACTGTTTAAACCAGGTTTATGTGCACGCACGTGTGAGGGTGATGAGTTTTACTGAAGCCTGTTGATGTGGTACATATTGTTTGTTTACTCAGATCATCATATTACAGATCCGTGCTGACACAAGAGCAAACTCGCCTGCGATGAGTTTATAAAGCTGTCAGATGTTCGACTCATCTCCTACTCAGTCAAGACTCAGTTGGCTTTGTCAAACAGGTCAGTGTGATGAAACGTGAGATGAGACGATATACCTCTAGTATCTTTTGAGCTAGCACGGTGCTAGGAATGCTAAAGTTATGGATTTAGTTTCCAGTGAAGGTATTAAGCAAATTTAGATAAATGTGTCTGCCAAATGAATAAATGTAATTTCTTTCTACATCGGTAGAAAAATGGTCAAAATATTTTACCCATACGGCAAAAAAAAAAATTATTTGACCAAAAGTATGTTTTAAATATATAGCAAATACATTTTGTAGAAAATAAAGCTTAATTAAATAAGTTAAAATAGTTTTAACCTTCATATATTAACATATAGGGGCAACAAACACTTTTCTAATTTTATAACCCATACAGCAAAAAAATATATATTCCTGGCAAAAAATTTAACGTTTGTATAAAATATATATATTAGTATTACATGTATATATTAGCAAAGACGAATCGCAATTAATCGCAAAATAAAAGTTTTTTTGCATAATATATGTGTGTGTGCAATGTGTGTAATTATTATGTATATTTAACCACACACACATACATATATTCATTTCAGAATTTTTTTTATATATCAATTTTTTTTATTAAATGAAAAAATAAATGTGTGTGTATTTACATATATATTACACACAGCACACACTCATATATTATGCAAAAAATAACTTTTATTTTGTATGCGATTAATCTTTGCCCAGCACTAAAAGCGTGTATAAAATATACAATTATAAGTATATTTTTTGCAGTTGAAAATATACTTAATTTTAACCTTTTAAACCGGTTATGTTAACAGGTTTGTAACATACAGTCTTTCTTCCAATGCGACGTAAATATAAATGCTTTAAAATATATTTATTTTAAAATATATTTTAAAATATACAAAAATGGCCCAAAAATATATACATTGGTGAAAAATACATTTTTAAACATATTTTTTTAAATATATTTCATATTTAAATATACATTAAAAAATATTTTTTGCCGTATGGGTATACCCTTTCAAATATATTTATTTTTAAAATATATTTTAGAATATACAAAAATGGCCCAAAAATATATATTGGTGAAAAATAAATTTGGTAAACATATTTTAGAAAATATATTTCAGTACATAGTTTTTTGGCCATTTTTGTATATTTTGAAATATATTTAAAATTACATAAAAAAATATTTTTTGCTGTATGGGCATACCCTTTAAAATATATTTCTAATATATATATTTTAAAATATACAAAAATGGCCAAAAAATATATATTGGTGAAAAATACATTTTTAAACATATTTTTAAAATATATTTCAGTACATATATTTTTTGGCCATTTTTGTATATTTTGAAATTTATTTAAAATTAAATTATTATTATTATTATTATTATTTTGCCGTATGGGTATACCCTTTAAAGTATATTAATCTTTAAAATATATTTTAAAATATACAAAAATGGCCAAAAAATATATATTGGTGAAAAATACATTTTTAAACATATTTTTTAAAATATATTTCAGTACATATATATTTTTGGCCATTTTTGTATATTTTGAAATATATTTAAAATAAAAAAATATATATATTTTGCCGTATGGGTGTACCCCTTGAAATATATTTCTTTTTAAAATATATTTTAAAATATACAACAATGGCCAAAAAATATATATTGGTGAAAAATACATTTTTAAACATATTTTTTTTAAATATATTTCAGTACATATATTTTTTGGCCATTTTTGTATATTTTGAAATATATTTAAAATTAAATTAATACAAATTTTTTTTTGCCATATGGGAATACCCTTTTAAGGTACAGATATGTATATGTCGTGTCACTGCCATTGCTCGCGGCAGAAGTTGAACATTTATCAACTTTTCAAGCGCCAACGTATGCGTCAGCCAATAAGATCGCATTATGCAAATAACCTAGAGCGAGCCAGCCAATTAAACTTAAGCAAGACCAGAGCATGTGTTGCGGCCACTTTGATAGGCTGTTGGACACGCTTCAAACAAGCCTTCCGTCAAGCGTTAACGCTTATGCCCCGTGTGAATGTACCGTTAGGTGCAAAGCTGTACTTTTTAAAAGGTTACTGTCCCAGTGGCATTATTTTGACCATTTTTTCTGACAGTGTATCTAACATTAAAAATTGATTTAGACAGACAGACAGACAGACAGACACACTGTAAAAAGTAAAAGTTGGATTTAAAGTTAATTGAAAAACTCAAAATTTTTACCAATTTAAATTGCCAATTTACCAAGTTGATCTAACTTTTCACTTTTTACAATGCAGACAGACACAAAGATAGATAGATGTCCAATTACAGTCCAGAAAGGCTCTGGATATTTTGGTGTATTTTGTCTTCTACAGGATCACAGCTTCAGGATAGCGGGTGAGTTATGTTTGCGTTATCTGAGGACTAACACAAGACATCCTCCCTTACAATACTTTCCTTCAATCAAATATGCGCTCACACACATATTCCCTAACATCTTTAGCTCTTCCTGAACAATGTTTGTTATTGTTTGTAGTCGAATTCCCAGGTGTCTTCCCATTCCGGTTCCGTTGCGGCGTTCCGGCTCGGAAAACTATGCATCAACTTCTCCAGCGTGACTCAGATACTGAGGGTATTCCCTTTAATTTCTCTCTCTCGCTCGCTCTATCCATCTCTCTCTCCGTCTTCTCTCCCTTTCTTGTGGTGCATGAGGGCCAGAACAATGCTATCATTTAATCCTTGCATCTTTGATGACACATGGCACATTGAGTTCCTTGTGCAGCTGTCAAGCTCTTCAGAAACATCTGGAAGATTACAAATGAGTTTCAGAGCTTTCAAAGACTTCTGAAGCCCATAAATTATTCTCGGGGTGGGGCAAAAAGGTGTCATATATAAACTTCAAAGTTTTCATGGAGTTGTTACAATTAATCACACCAGCGGTTTAATAATTGTATATATATATATATATATATATATATATATATATATATATATATATATATATGCACAGTTGTCTTTTTGTTTAGTTTTTTATTTGATTTAAAAACGAACGTGTTTGACGAAACTAGAACTCGAAAATCAAACTATCCAAGTTTAAAATCTGGGTGCGACTTGTCTTGGCTCTCACACAATATTTATGCAACAATGTAAAAAAGAATGTTGAAAAATGTTCCCCTTAGGGTTTAATAAATTCTCTCTCCCTATGAATCTTCATAATCTTCTTCTATCACAGATGTTTCGCACAACACGAGAAATATTTTTGTCTGTGTGTCAGTGCTAGGAGTTCATGAGTGTTCAATATTGTGGAAACGACTAAATAATAAACAAGTAAATCTTGTTAAGAAATATTTGGTTACAGTCTAAAACACCTGAATTTCGAGTGTACGACAGGTTCAAACAAATCACGACTTTATCAACCTCTCACTTTTTCTTTCCGATGAATCACTGATTACTCTTCATTCAGAGAATTTGTCTGAGACCTTATCACTAAAGACATGTTTCAACAGCGTGGAACGACTACACACACAAATACACACACCCAAGCATGTGACAACCCAAACAACAACAATAACAGCTGTTCTGGGTGGCTAAAAGTTCTGTATGTGTTGCCATGGAAACCACACTAAAGCTCTATACTGTATGAGTAGATGTAGAGACAGAAATGCTAAAGACTATGATGCACTGCGACCCAATTCACATGCAAAGCGCCCTATATAGTAGGCGAGATTAGGATTACTGTGGCCCAGATATAATATTGCCTTATGTCTTATTTAAGCAATGTGTATGCATTTTGGGGCCAATATTGCTGATTGATTTAAAGGGGAAATTTCACAAGACTTTTTTTTAAGATGTCAAATAAATCTTGTGGTGTCCCCACAGTACCTGTGAAGTTTTAGCTCAAAATACCCCACGGATGATGTTAAAATTCCCACTTTGTAGGTGTGAGCAAAAATGTGCTGTTTTGGGTGTTTGGCAGTGCAGATTAAGGGGCGGTATTATCCCCTTCTGACATCACAAGGGGAGCCACATTTCAATAAGCTATTTTTTTACATGCTTGCAGAGAATGCTTTACCAAAACTAAGTTACTGGGTTGATCTTTTTCACATTTTCTGATAGAAGCACTGCGGAACCAATCACACTTAAACATGAAAAAAGTGTCCCCTTTAAAATGTATTTTAAAAAGTATTTTGTACAGTGAGGAAGTTGAAGATGGAGCCGTCAGGTCGGGCACCTGCTGCTTGCCGTAGTGACGTGTGCGCCGTGTTTCATATATTTCATTAAAAATGTAGTGAATTAGATGGTGAATTTGTCAAATAAACAAATGTTTTAATAAAAAGTTGCAACCAGAAACCATTTCTATTGTATATTTTAGTTGCTGTTTATACTGTTTGCCTAAAAAATAACGGTAAATATAACGGGTCATAGCTTGTAAATCAGATTTTTTTCATGTTTAAGTGCTATAATTGGCTCCCCAGTGCTTTTATCAACCTAGAAAATGTGAAAAAGATCAACCCAGTAACTTAGTTTTGGTAAACCATTCTCTGCAAGCATGTGAAAAAAAGCTAATTGAAATTTGGCTGGCTCCCCTTGTGATGTCAGAATGGGATCTTATTGTAATAATACCGCCCCTTAATCTGCACTAACCAACCACGGCACATTTCAGAAAATAATTGACAGCACAATTGGGTTTTAATTTCAACAAACTAAAACATTTCATCAGCTCATTTGCATTTTAAAGGACACACCCAAAAATTTTGCTTACATCTACAAAGTGGCAATTTTAACATGCTATGATAAATTATCTTTGGGGTATTTTGAGCTAAAACTTCATGTATGTAATCTGAGCACACCAAAGATTTATTTAACATCTTAAAAAAGTCTTGTGAAATGTCCCTTTAAAATACCAATAAAGCTTTAGCTCTTTTTCATTTTTATGTTATTACTTGATGCAATATAAAATATTATTTATATAATTAATTAAAAACAAACACTTAAAGGACATCAACATGATCAAAATAAATAAAGTAAAAAATAAATGGTTGTAATAAATTTATTTGAAGCCAAGCGTGAATAGATTTTTTTAAGTTTGGCTCACGTCCTATTCATTTACATGGAGAGGGCGGGGCTTATGACCGATACTTCAGCCTGACCATAAGGTGATCAAAATGTTTTAACTTCACTTTTCAGGACGTGTTGCACGGTTTTGGCTAGATGGGAAACAGCTACGGCTTAAATCTTGTGAGATGTTAGGTTTAGGTTTGGGCAGTGGCGGCCGGTGACTTCTCATGTGTGTTGCTCGTCATGTCAAAATATGTGTTCATTGCGTCATGTGAACCATGTGCATCACCTGTCATGTCAAAATAAGTGCCTGCTGCACATGTTTATGATAAAAGAGACGCTCGCGTTCACAAAATACACGCAAGACGCTCCCTTAACACTAAACTGTGATTACGCATGAGATTAAGTGAGTATCTGGCAACCGCGAGGGTCTCCTTTATCATAAACCCTTTAGACGCATGTGCACTTATTTTGACATGACATGTGATGCACATAGGTTAACATGATGCGCCAAACACATATATTGACATGATGAGCCACAAACATGAAAAGCTAAATACATGTTGTGATGAGCTTCGCATCATGCGCCCTCCAAAAAGAAGTCACCGGCTGCCACTCGGTTTAAGGGTTGCAAAAACAGCCGTTCTGGCTAGATGGGATACAGCTACGGCCTAAATGCCATGGAATGTTGGGTTTTGGGTTAGGAACACTAAAGTACACTGATAAAGTATGAAACAACAAAAACATTGGAAGTCAACAACATCAAACGTGTAATGGAGGTACTTGTGTATTTGGACCATCATGATGAACAGCCCGAATCAGTGACTACACCCTTGTCTGCTAAGCCATTGTAAATCTGTGCTTCTCTCTTTCTCTATCATCTCTTTCATCTGTCAATGGCTCCATTGAGTGCCTCAGCAAGTGTGTTCGAGGTCATCGTTGCACTTTGACTTTTCCTTGGTAACGCTCCCTCACACATAAACACAACCGAGGGTGTGTGAGCGTGTGTGTCTGTGTGTGTGGTCGGGTCACGGGCGATGTTGTGCGGGGTTTGAAGGGCACGTCAGATGAGAATTAGCTGTCAATATGCAAGCTCATCTCAATACACACACAGCATTGTGTTGTTAGATATGAGCTCATCCGCAGTTTCTTTTATGGGGTCGTATCAAGAGGAATCAGATTTTCCAGAGTCTCAGAAAGTCAAAACTTTTTCCCATTAAGAACGAAGCAAGATTTGGTTTTAAAGTAAAATCTGAAACGGTTTGCATACTTTTCTCCTGCTGATCGGCCTACACACCACTTTCAATACGATCGAAATTTGCATCCATCGACCTCAATCATATTGATTATGATGTTTACATGAAGGCTTTTCAATATGATCGAGCCATCAATACAGATTATTTGGTTGCATGTATAAACGTAGCAAGTGTCTCTCATTCAGTTTAATTCTCATTATCCGTGATTATCATCAGTGTTGCACTGCAAAAAATAATTTTCAGGAAAATATTTTCTTAGTATTTTTATCTTGGAGCAAAAATTAAATAAAGTTTAGTTTCATGTGCTCACGCGAAACCTTCATGTGCAGATTTTTTTTTTTACGTTTTTGCGTGCTCACGTGAAGCTATCGCGCAAGCACGTGAAACTATCGCATGCTCACGTGAAACTATCGCATGCTCACGTGAAACTATCGCAGGCGCACGTGAAAGCGAAAGTTTCACGTGCGCGCGCGATAGTTTCACGTGAGCACGCGATAGTTTCACGTGAGCAGGCGATAGTTTCACGTGAGCACACGAAACTAAACTTAAAAAAAAAATTCTGCACATGAAGGTTTTGCGTGAGCACATGAAAGTAAACTTTAGATTTTTTTTACTCCAATGTCACCTTAGGGGCTTGGTAGTTTTCAGTAAAAATATCTAAAAATTCTTAAATTAAGATGCTTTTTCTTGATGAGTAAAAAAAGCTAAAAAATCTTGAACATTTTTCTTAAACACTAAATTCAAGAATAATTCCAGAAAAACTTGCTTACCCCATTGGCTGATTTTTTTGCTTATTTTATGCACAAAATCACTTAAATTTGATATTTTTGGTCTAAAACTAGACTTATTTTCTTGGGTCGTTTTGCTCATCAAGAAAAAGCATCTTAATTTAAGAATTTTTAGATATTTTTACTGAAAACAAGACAAAAATACTAAGAATTTTTTTCTTGAAAAATCTTTTTTTGCAGTTTGGGGGTAACGCATTACAAGTAACGCGCATTACGTAATAATATTACTTTTCTGAAGTAATGAGTAAAGTAACGCATTAAAATTACTTTTTGAAAAAAGTAATGCGAGTTACTTTTCAGTTTAATTAATTGAATCAATCAATTAAAAAAAATTATGTACTGAATTAAACTGAACATATTAACGTATGGCAGGGCAGAGCTTGACATTTTTGCGATCATAAAAAACATCTACAAGGCCAGAAAGAGATCAAGCCTCAGCCAATTAAGAAAAAGTAACGCAAAAGTAATGCAAAAGTAATGTAAAAGCAATGTAAAAGTAATGTAAGCATTACTTTCTATTAAAAGTAACTAAGTAACGCAATTAGTTACTTTTTTGAGGAGTTACTTAATATTATAATGCATTACTTTTAAAAATAACTTTCCCCAACACTAATTATCATACAGTAATCACAGATTATAATGATGATTACCATGATGGGGTTTGTATAGACACACACACACAAAGTTTGATAATAATGAAATACATAAAACCAAACAACATTCAGCAAAATGACATCATAGTTCCTGTTGTGACCGTTCAATACCAGAATGAAGCAGCGTCCAGACGTAATTCACATTAGTTAGGCAATGAGTCAGACACACATCATCTCATACATTTCTCCATCAGGTGCTAAAACCATTAACTAGAACAACAAACACGGATTCATATAATCCTTCATGACTAACTTGTCTGCAGGAAACAAGAATTTCCTTATTGGGCAGTTTTTGTTCAAAACATGTCCTTGCAAAAACACATGTTTATGTACCTTTCCTCTAAAGAGAGTTCCCCTCAAGGCTACTGATGTCATAGCTTAGGAATTCCTATAGGTATAGAAAGTTAATTTGTGACAAGAGCTCTCAGACATACAAAGAGAGAGTGGCCCTCGACTCGGTGCGGATGAGTGGGTCGTCCTGGAATGTGGCCCCTGAGGGTTTAGGGACACCGCTGAGTCACATGCTTATGACATCATCAGTCTACAGTGAGGTGTTTAGGGGAAGTTACCTAAACCTCATAGGTTTACCTTCAGTCTGGAGTGGGACTGATAAATCAATGTTGACATGTTGCGGGTTTGGACAACACGATCTTAAGGTGATTCGTATGCATTTTGCATTAAAAGGTGGCTGATTTGTATGATCTGCTTTCGATCTATGAGATGTTGGGTTTAGTGGTGGGATTTTATTATTGTTTTCATTCTTATAATCATACAATTTTGTAGAATGTACTTTGTATAAATTGAAACTAATTATTTAGCCTCAGTGACTTTTCATGATGTTTCCTTTCCAATAACCATACACACAGAGGCCCATTGAAACTGAGGGGGCACGTGCCCCCTTGGTTTTTTGAGCCAAATGGATTTTGCATGCAACCTCAAAATCAAAAAATAGTCTATTAATCTGTTACTTTCTTTTAATCTGTTTAAAATGCCCAAATTATCATTTTGTGCTGCATCCGTGTCACTTTTCAGAGATTTTTGCCTTTTGATAGTGTTTTGATCGTGAACATAAGTCATCTTGCAAACAGACAACGGCATAGCACTTGCCCCTCCCACAAGAAGCGGATTTTGCCTATGACGCGCGTCAAATGCTTGCTTTTTTCGCGCGTCTACTTCGCTCTACACACGCAAATGCATTCAAACTGTTCAAGCGGCAAACTAGGCGCGGTAGACGTGATTTTGACGCCTGAAACGCGGTTGGTGTAAACGCAGCATAACTCTTCAAATAACTCTAGATCAGTTTATGGCGAGAGTCAATGAAGTATTGGTATTAACTCTTTCCCTGCCATTAACAAGTTATCTCGTCAGTTAAGAGAAAAATGTCCCTGTTTTTACTGTAATCTGTAATTCAGCTATTACCCAATTTATAAAAAACTGAAGTATCAGCTAATTCAACAACATTGTAAACTCCGTGTATGTTTTGATCTTTCTCTGAATCTGATCTCTAACAAAAGTCTTTTACAAAAAAGCTATTATTTCAGCTTTTTGCTCAAAATTTTTAGTTTTTGAAGAAACCTACCCATATTTAAGAGATTATCAAATGTTTTGTTTTGTTTTGTTTGTTTGTTTATTGTTTGCTTGAAAGCAGATGTTCTGTTCTTTCATTTGATATATTTGTATGTTTATATATAAAATTTTCCTGGAAGACATTTTGTGAAATCACAAAAAAATGCTGACAAGCAACTATTTAAAAAAAAAATGATGTCATAAGTATGTACTTTGTATGAATTGAAACAAATTATTTATCCTCAGTGATGATTTATGATCTTTCCTTTCTAATAACCATTTTTTGACATAAAAATTCAGTCAAATTATCCACCTCGTAAAGGCAAAAATGAAGAGTTTGATTCCAAAACGCAAAATTTTTATTTTGACTAATTTCGGCAAAACTGTTTTCAAGAAAGTGACAAGATGAAAACCATTATTATCTGTTACAAACTTTCACATAGCATCTTTAGGTTATAATAACAAAAAAATATAAATCCATAATTTGATTTTTAAAGATTTATTATAAAAACTGTTTTTTTTCCCCTGCAAAATGCAATAAATCCATGACGATTTTTTTTTCAAAATGCTATAAATTTATTGAATCAATATATAAATGTGCATTCATCTTTGCCATGTTATATTCATTTAGTTTATGGCGAGGGTCAGTCAAGTATTGGTATTAACTCTTTCCTCGTTATTAAAGAGTTATCTTGTCAATTAAGAGAAAACCTTTCCCTGCCAATGACGCTTTCCTGACGAGTTTTTACAGTAAATCTGCTATTACCCAATTTATAAAAAACTGAAGAATCCGCTAATTCAACAACATTGTAAACTCCGTGTAATTTCCTGGAAGGCATTTTGTGAAATTTTTGTATAAATCACAAAAAATGCTGGCAGGCAACTATTTAAGGCTGGCGGAAAATTGCTCCATCCTTAACCATTTTTAAAACATTGTTAAAATCCTACTTTTTCTCTTTTTCACTTTTAATAAATACTGTGTGATGCTTATCAACTGTCTTTTTAATTATTATTTTACCTCCTTTAAACTTTTAACTTTATTATTACTATTATTATTTTTTTTATGTTTTTTTCTTGTCTCTTTTTAGTATTATTCTTATTTTTGCCATTTTTTTAATGCATTTCTGTACGGCACTTTGGGTCGCTGTTTTAAATGTGCTATATAAATCAATAAACTTGAAACTTGAAATGAGTTAATCCAAAGCACTGTTAAAACTATAGTTTTGGTCATATAAAATACAATTTTGTTTTCGTACATAAATAAAGTTAAACAAGTTGGTGGAGCATGAGAGTAAATAAATAATTATTACAATTTTTGGTGAATTTATTGACATTGTTAAAAAGAGATTCTTATCCAAGGTCATTGCTTCCAGTTTGTTTACTATGTAATATAAATAACATCTTTATGAGAACCTGACCGGTGACTCAGTATGTAACTTTGTCATCCTGCTCTGGCATACGTGGGTGACATACTGTACTTAAGCTTGCCGTTTACTGTATCTGTCTGTCTGTCTGTCTCGCTCGCTTTTCCCTGTCTCTCACCCCAAAAGCTCGCTGCCCCCTTTTCCATCCGAACTACTCTGTCTCTTTCTATTTTCAATCACATTCCTTTCCACTAAGGTCACTGGGTGTGCGACGTCTCGTGTTTGTGTGTTTGCAGACAGACAATTTTATAAGGAGCACCGAGTCTGTGAACTTAATTGTGTGTTAAAAAAGCCATTTGAGCTTTCGGGAGTATGTTTTGCCAAAGCCGTGTGAGTACGGTGTGGTGAGGGTTTATCTGTATTGAACTCCAAAGATATATTTAACAACTTTTCCCTCCTTCCTTTACAATAAAGGAAACTGCAGTCTAATGATAACAGGCATGCGGACAATAAGCGTCTACACACATACACACACTGTACTAGTTTACTGTAGCTAGAGGAGGTCAACAGACATACAAAGTCCTTGTTTTGGTAACCGCTACATGCACACACACACACACAAATGTATGCCCTTTTAGGATAGATATGGAACAATGTGGAAATGCCAGCAGTTTCGGAATTCTGCACAAATGTGGAATAAGGGATCCATGACGTCAATGGCTGTGTGAATTTCTGGCTAATTTGTTCCTTCAGACAGAATTTCCTACGTTTCTCTGAGCTTTTAATTGAATAAAGTCAGTCGTGTTGACGTCTGCGCCGCTTAACTTAGGTTAAGAGGTCAAATGAATGAAATGTTTTTAATGCATCAATTTATTCACATATTTTAGCGAATTTTCAATCTCAATTCCCAATGTCCCTGAACCCGCTTAACATTTCTGAAGTGTCCACCCTTCTAAGATGGCCAGTCGAACGCAAGGCAATATTACTATACTCTTAAAGGTGCCGTTGAATGTACAACTGTAAGTACGTAGGCAAAAATAAAAAATAAAAAGAGTTCTGATACATGGTAATGATATATTGTGAGCCTCAAACATGATTGTTTTCTTCTTCTTTTTATTTAAACCTTATGCTTGCAAAAGACCGCTGGAAAACCGGCCAATCTAAATATAACACCATACCGTTACGAGATGTATGCCCTAATATTAAAATAAGGCCAATGTTGTTACAATGCTAAAGTTGGTACTGCTAAGTTAGCGCTATATGCTAATTAATGCTATATATAGTTCAACTATTGACGTTACAGTTACGTTTTGTAGGTCCATACTAAAAAACACAAACTTACCACTCAGAAACGTCCATTAACAAAATCCAAAAAATGTATTATTCCTTAAATTACATATCTTCGTCTGATACAGACTCAAACATAAGATCTGTTTACACACACACAGAGCTACTAAAGGAGCTGCTCTATGAAGCATCCAATCAGAGCAGAGCTCAACATTATTATTCATGACCCTTCCAAATAAGGTAATAATAGACCATTTCATTCTAAAAGCAAATCCTAAGGTTGTAAATGGACATGGAAAAACGTCTCTGGATATTTTTTGCACTTAATAAAGCCACAAACCTTCTGTGAAGATATCAGAGAATAATTTAACAGATTATTTCAATGCCTTTTTTGGCACCTTTGTACCTGTGGATGCCTGTGGTGGAGCATTGCATTCACAACACAAAAGGTCGCAAGCCAGATGCCTCTTATACTGATAAAATGTATACTTTGTAATCCCCTGTAAATCGCTTTGGATTAAAGTGTCAGCCAAATGCGTAAATACAGTGGCATCATGCACCTATTCATGGGTGAACTAAGGTAAACCTTGGTGTTTTACACAAGATATCGCTAGAGAAAAAAATGATAAACATAAATTTCTAAAAGTGGTCAGGCTAGTCTTAAATTGCTCACATGACCAAGTCATATCCCAGTGTTGGGTAAAAAAGGGACAAGCCCAGCCCACTGGGTTGTAATTTAATCTATGCTGGGTTGTTTTATTTCGATCAAATATAAACATTTTCTGGGTTAATTTAACCCAATGACTGGGCTCAACCCTTTTTGACCCCAAGTCATTTCAATTTACTCTTTTCTACTGAAAGCTAAAACTGCATAACATATATATATATATATATATATATCATAAGGTGTATTTGGCTTCATGTCGCACTGGGCAAATCAAAAAGTTTTAATAGTATTTTTAATAGTTTCATTTATTTTAATAATGCAGTTATTATTATTTATACATATATTATTTTTAAGTTATAAATAAATAGAAAATTCTTTAATTAAAATTCATTATTTTGATGCGTAAAAATTAAGAAAAATATCCTGATAAAGATCTTTTAATCGCAACATTGCCACTTTTATTTTTTATAAAAAAGAACAGGAGAAGAACATTGTGCGGATGTTCTCCTTATTACATTAAAATAAAGAAAAGCATACAGTATAATGTAAGTCACTGAATTCTTTGATTTAATGTATCATGATATATAAATAAAAAAATCACCTGGCTCAGATGAACAAACTTTTTTTTAAGAAATAATGACATATTTATGCAATAAATGTAAATGTTCATCTAAAGTATTATTTACCTAATTTAAAATCCTGATGACCTACAACATAACATCTTCAAATTCAAAATGTGTTTGCTTTCTTTTTCACCTTTGATCATCATTCTGAATCTGATCTCTAACAAAAGTCCCTTGCAAAAATACAATTATTTCAGCTTTTTGCTCAAATTTTGGTATTTTTAAAGGAAACCTACCCATATTTAAGAGGTTATAAAAATGAAGATAGGATGAAACTTTTTCCATTTTGTTTGTTTATTTGTTTGTTAGTTTGAAAGCAGAGGGTCTGTTCTTTCATTTGATATATTTGTATGTTTATATATTTATAGAAGAAAATTTTCCTGAAAGGCATTTTGTAAACTTGTGAAAATCACAAAAAATGCTGGCGGGAACTTTAAAAAAAAAAGACTGGCGGAGAATGAGTTAATAGACTGATGAAGATAATTAGTTAAAAGTGATTACACAAATTCACTGAAAAATCCGACAGGACCCAGCCCTCTGAAAGCTTCTGTGTGGACATATGGAGGGATTAATGGATGTCCTTCAAGCCCATCAGGAGGTCAAACATCAGGCCTGAATGTTTATATGTGAATAACAGACAGGATATGCTGAGATCAGTAGTCATTCTCACACGACGACAAATCAGCAAGTTACCCGGCTTGACTTCAAAGTGTTCGTGTGTGTGTGTCGCCCGTGGCTCAGCTCTGCAGGCTCAAAGACGGCTTTGATGTTGACTTTGCACAAATGCTGAAAGACGTACAGTACGAATCAAACGACGACAGACACAAAGCAAACAATACAATGCCTTTAAAGTTTTTACTTTCTATGCGTGATCTACAAGCGGCACAGTCCACTTTTATATATCGAAAGATAAACGGACCCACTTGAATATATCTGTAATCACGTACAATTTAGATGTGAGGAGAAAGAAAAGGGGACGGTCGGCAGAACAAAGGCTTGTTGAGAACTGATAACAATGAGATATATTTTACCCACTGTAGCCTTCCATTACCAATCTTTCCTGCCACACACACATCAACACACATACGAGCGACATTTACGTCAGGGTGAGTGAGCTCGTGTGTGTCGAATTGTTCGAAATTTTTGTGTCTTCTGAGGTTAACAATAGACTATTCTGTGCCGTCCCGAGGCGAGTGGACACACCCGAGCAGAAAGCCGGCCACTGGGAGAGATTTGGGTACGGTCCAGAAACAGCTCGGGCCCTGTGTGTGGGTTTCTTACCGTATTTGTAGGTGTGAGCTAGGTAGGCAAACGTTATTTCTGTCTGTGTAGGTTTGGAGCGAGATACGTTGCATTCATCATCACACCAGAGGGGGCGTTGTAGAGGCGATTAGCAAAAATGTATGTTTTTTATCAAAGGATGATATTAAGGTCTGCTTTCACAAACAAGGCTTAGCTAAAGCCAGGACTAGGCTTCAGTTAAATAACATTAGATGTTTAAGTATCTTTTATAATCATGCTTTAAACTGGTGTGTATCTTGGACAAAACAATGACATTTTTTAAGATTTGTCAATGCAAATCATATGTTTTAGTTTAGGGCTATACTTAAGCTTTGTCTGGGAAACAGGGGATAAACTACAAACTTTTGTGTTTTGGGCAGACTGATCTCATGGAAAGTCGTGTTATGGTTATGAAAAATTTGATTAATTTATTTGTGTCCATGGCACGAAATTCAACTTTTTCGTGCCTTTATCATGAATGTATTTTTCGTGTCACTCACACAAATTTCTATAAATAGTTTTTCGTGTCCGTGGCACGACTTTCTTTTTCGTGTCATTTTATGTATTGTTTTCTCATAGTTTTTTCCTATTTTCTTACCATTGTTGCTTGGGGTTAGAATCACTTTCTGTTACATTTTTAGACATCCTAACCTAAGCCAAAAAAAACATCTAGAAACCAATAGGCTACATAAAAGTCACATTAATTTGTTCGTGTCCATGGCACAAAATTCTGCTTTTTTCGTGCCTTGAGCATGAATATCTTTTTCGTGTCAGTCGCACAAATTTCTATAAATAGTTTTTCATGTCCGTGGGACGACTTTCTTTTTCGTTTCATTTTATGTATTTTTTCCCATTTTCTTACCATTGTTGCTTGGGGTTGGGGTTAGAATCACTTTATGTTACATTTTTAGACATCCTAACCCAAACCCCAACTCCAGGCGAGAATAGTTTTTAAGCAAAAAAAAACCATCTAGAAACCAATAGGCTACATAAAAGTACATCCAAACCCCAAATCTAGCCTAAACTCCAAGCGACAAAGGTTAAAAAATAGGAAGAAAAATGAGAAAACAAAACATAAAATGACACGAAAAAGAAAGTCGTGCCACAGACATGAAAAACTATTTATAGGAATTTGACTATAAATGTTTGCATTTTCAAGCCCCCAAATCCAACATGATCTCACCGTAAGTCGTGTTTTAGTCACGAAAATTTTTATTAATTTGTTCGTGTCCATGGCACAAAATTCTGCTTTTTTCGTGCCTTGAGCATGAATGTCTTTTTCGTGTCACTCGCACAAATTTCTATAAATAGTTTTTCATGTCCGTGGCACGACTTTCTTTTTCGTTTCATTTTATGTATTGTTTTCTCATAGTTTTTTCCCATTTTCTTACCATTGTTGCTTGGGGTTGGGGTTAGAATCACTTTCTGTTACATTTTTAGACATCCTAACCCAAACCCCAACTCCGGGCGGGAATAGTTTTTAAGCAAAAAAAACCATCTAGAAACCAATAGGCTACATAAAAGTACATCCAAACCCCAAATGTAGCCTAAACTCCAAGCGACAAAGGTTAAAAAATAGGAAGAAAAATGAGAAAACAAAACATAAAATGACACGAAAAAGAAAGTCGTGCCACAAACATGAAAAACTATTTATAGGAATTTGACTATAAATGTTTGCATTTTCAAGCCCCCAAATCCAACATGATCTCACCGTAAGTCGTGTTTTAGTCAGAGTCGTATAATAACAGAGTTACGAAACGCTTTGATCTCGCCGCCGCGCGGTCACGTGATTCAGGTAACGTTCTACAGTTCCAAACCAAGCAGGGCTGTCAATCTGTTTGCATAGGTTTTCAGCTATTTTAGGTAAATATTAGCTTGTAATGGGAATTGATCACTATACTTACTGTGTTTATAACGGTTTTTTTTACTAGGGAGTGATGGAAATACAGTAAATCAGTTAATAAAGATAAACGGTTAATTGTGGCCCAAAGATAACTGTGGTTATCTATACCAACTACAGCAACACAGTTTATCTTTTATTTTTGTACCAAAATATGGCTATATAAATGGCTATCAATCTGCTAAAAACATAATTCCTACACTTTTACTATATTAAAATCACAAAAAAGATCGCCAACGCGGTTATTTGTAACAGTGAAGCATAACAGAAACACACTAAATTCATATTTTAAATTCACATTAAATGTTAATATAATCATACATGATTTTCGAGGATACATCACTCGTATTACTTACCAAACACAATGAAACACATAGCAGCATCGTGAAGCAGTGTGACTTTCTTATAAGGCATTTAGCTTGTCGCTGTTGCCCCCTAGTGTTACTCGTAATATATAAAAAAAGATAAGTATAAAGTAGATGGCCACCAGTAATAAAATATTAAACCATTAAATCTATATTATTCACACATTATACACAACTCATTAAAATATAAACATTTTACTAGTTATTATTAACGATAATCATTACCTACAGCAGAGTTCATAAAATATCACTGTTGACTATATTAATGAAATGTCCGAAAATGTAAAGAGAAACGGTAATTTCATCGATTTACCAGCAGGTGCCATTGAAATGAATGGGCTTCACTGCTGCGTTTGGAACTATGCGTCACTACCGGTCACTACATGAAACGCTGTTTCTTCCGCATTCCATTCTTACAACGGACGTCTATGTGAGTGTCGTAACTCTATTATTATACGACTCTGGTTTTAGTCACGAAAATTTTTATTAATTTGTTCGTGTCCATGGCACAAAATTCTGCTTTTTTCGTGCCTTGAGCATGAATGTCTTTTTCGTGTCACTCGCACAAATTTCTATAAATAGTTTTTCATGTCCGTGGGACGACTTTCTTTTTCGTTTCATTTTATGTTTTGTTTTCTCATAGTTTTTTCCCATTTTCTTACCATTGTTGCTTGGGGTTGGGGTTAGAATCACTTTCTGTTACATTTTTAGACATCCTAACCCAAACCCCAACTCCTGGCGAGAATAGTTTTTAAGTGAAAAAAAATTGTAGAAACCAATAGGCTACATAAAAGTACATCCAAACCCCAAATCTAACCCTGACCCAAGCGACATAGATTAAAAAATAGGAAGAAAAAATTAGAAAACAAAACATAAAATGACACGAAAAAGAAAGTCGTGCCACGGACACGAAAAACTATTTATAGAAATTTGACTATAAAAGTTAGCATTTTCAGGCCTCCAAAAACCAACATGATCTCACAACAAGTTGTGTTATAGGAAAAATTTGATGAATTTATTTGTGTTTTTTTTGTGCCTTGAGCATGAATGTCTTTTTCGTGTTTGTCGCACAAATTTCTATAAATAGTTTTTCATGTCCGTGGCACGACTTTCTTTTTCGTTTCATTTTATGTATTGTTGTCTTATAATTTTTTTTTACTATTTTCTTACCATTGTCACTTGCGGTTGGGGTAAGAATCACTTTCTGTTACATTTTTAGTCATCCTAACCCAAACCTCAACTCCAGGCGAGAACAGTTTTAAAAGCGGAAGAAAAACATGTAGAAACCAATACATAAAAGTACATCCAAACCCCAAATCTAACCCCAACCCCAAGCGACAATGATTTAAAAATAGGAAGAAAAAATGACAAAACAATATAGTACATAAAATGACATAAAAAAGAAAGTCGTGCCACGGACATGAAAAACTATTTATAAATTTGACTATAAAGGTTTGCATTTTCAGGTCCTCAAAACCAACATGATCTCACAGCAAGTCATGTTATGGAAAATTTTTATATTTATTCGTGTCCACGAAATTCAGCTTTTTTCGTGCCTTGAGCACAAATGTCTTTTCGTGTCACTCGCACAAATTTCTATAAATAGTTTTTCATGTCCTTGGCCCAATTTCTTTTTCGTATCATTTTATGTTTTGTTTTCTTATAGTTTTTTTTTGTACTGTTTTCTTACCATTGTCGCTTGCGGTTGGGGTTAGAATCACTTTCTGTTACATTTATAGATATCCTAACCCAAACCCCAACTCTAACTCCAACTCCAAGCGACAAAGATTAAAAAAAGGAAGAAAAAATTAGAAAACCAAACATAAAATGACACGCAAAAAAAATTGTGCCACGGACATGAAAAACTATTTATAGAAATTTGACTATAAAAGTTAGCATTTTCAGGCCCCCAAAATAAACATGATCTCACAGCAAGTCGTGTTATAGTCACAAACATTTTTATTAATTTATTCGTGTCCATGGCACAAAATGCAACTTTTTTTGGTGCCTTGTGTATGAATGTCTTTTTCGTGTCACTCACACAAATTTCTATAAATTGTTTTTCGTGTCCGTGGCACGACTTTCTTTTTCGTGTCATTTTATGTATTGTTTTCTCATAGTTTTTTCCTATTTTCTTACCATTGTTGCTTGGGGTTAGAATCACTTTCTGTTACATTTTTAGACATCCTAACCCAAACCCCAACTCCTGGCGAGAATAGTTTTTAAGCAAAAAAAACCATCTAGAAACCAATAGGCTACATAAAAGTACATCCAAACCCCAAATCTAGCCCAAACTCCAAGCAACAAAGGTTAAAAAATAGGAAGAAAAAATGAGAAAACAAAACATAAAATGACACGAAAAAGAAAGTCGTGCCACAAACATGAAAAACTATTTATAGGAATTTGACTATAAATGTTTGCATTTTCAAGCCCCCAAAAACCAACATGATCTCACAACAAGTTGTGTTATAGGAAAAATTTGATGAATTTATTTGTGTTTTTTTTGTGCCTTGAGCATGAATGTCTTTTTCGTGTTTGTCGCACAAATTTCTATAAATAGTTTTTCGTGTCCGTGGCACGACTTTCTTTTTCGTTTCATTTTATGTATTGTTGTCTTATAATTTTTTTTTACTATTTTCTTACCATTGTCACTTGCGGTTGGGGTAAGAATCACTTTCTGTAACATTTTTAGTCATCCTAACCCAAACCTCAACTCCAGGCGAGAACAGTTTTAAAAGCGGAAGAAAAACATGTAGAAACCAATACATAAAAGTACATCCAAACCCCAAATCTAACCCCAACCCCAAGCGACAATGATTTAAAAATAGGAAGAAAAAATGACAAAACAATATAGTACATAAAATGACATAAAAAAGAAAGTCGTGCCACGGACATGAAAAACTATTTATAAATTTGACTATAAAGGTTTGCATTTTCAGGTCCTCAAAACCAACATGATCTCACAGCAAGTCATGTTATGGAAAATTTTTATATTTATTCGTGTCCACGAAATTCAGCTTTTTTCGTGCCTTGAGCACAAATGTCTTTTCGTGTCACTCGCACAAATTTCTATAAATAGTTTTTCATGTCCATGGCCCAATTTCTTTTTCGTATCATTTTATGTTTTGTTTTCTTATAGTTTTTTTGTACTGTTTTCTTACCATTGTCGCTTGCGGTTGGGGTTAGAATCACTTTCTGTTACATTTATAGATATCCTAACCCAAACCCCAACTCTAACTCCAACTCCAAGCGACAAAGATTAAAAAAAGGAAGAAAAAATTAGAAAACCAAACATAAAATGACACGCAAAAAAAATTGTGCCACGGACATGAAAAACTATTTATAGAAATTTGACTATAAAAGTTAGCATTTTCAGGCCCCCAAAATAAACATGATCTCACAGCAAGTCGTGTTATAGTCACAAACATTTTTATTAATTTATTCGTGTCCATGGCACAAAATGCAACTTTTTTTGGTGCCTTGTGTATGAATGTCTTTTTCGTGTCCGTCGCACAAATTTCTATGAATAGTTTTTTGTGTCCGTGGCACGACTTTCTTTTTCGTTTCATTTTATGTATTGTTTTCTCATAGTTTTTTCCTATTTTCTTACCATTGTTGCTTGGGGTTAGAATCACTTTCTGTTACATTTTTAGACATCCTAACCCAAACCCCAACTCCTGGCGAGAATAGTTTTAAAAGCGGAAGAAAAACATGTAGAAACCAAAACATAAAAGTACTGGAGTACCCCTGGAGTTGGGGTTTTGGTTGGAATGTCTAAAATGTAACAGAAAGTGATTCTAACCCCAACCCCAAGCGACAATGATAAGAAAATAGGAAAAAAACAATGAGACAACAAAACATAAAATGACACAAAATTGAAAGTCGTGCACAGACAGAATTTTTTTTTAAAAAAACATTCATGCTCAAGGCACGAAATAAAAGCTGCATTTCGTGCCACGGACACGAATAAATTAATCAAATTTTTGTGACTATAACACGACTTAGTCTAAATAAACTTAGTCTGGGTCTCTCTGTCACTTGGGTAAGTTTACAGGCCTTTGTGTCAACTCTGTGCCCTTCCTATCCCTCCATTTCCTTTGCAAATTTGCCGTCGTGTAAAAATAGCCGGCGTCCTCTCTTTCACACAGACGACCAGTTTAAGCAGGTAGACTCGAGAAGGTCACATATCCAGCGCTGTGTCCTGTCTCCAGACGTCTCAATGCCTGAACTTTAGAGTAATGGTCTGACAGAACGAGACTGATGGAGTTGGATATGTCTTTTTGAGGAAAAACTGACTGGAAGCTTTTGATTGACAGCTGGAATGTGGGCGGGGCTTTGCATTATGCACTGATATTTGTTCTTTTCAACAAAAACGACAATGAAATGACCTTGTCTTTGCACTGACTGCCAGGCAACAGATTTTTAGAAACAAAAAAAAAAACTTAAATTGGACTGACAACTTTTTTTAAGAAAATGATGCTTGTCTGTACAAAACTCGCTGGAGGTAGTTGGCAATGCGGTTGTTTCTTTAACTATAGATATGGCTCAGGTCTTTTCAATGCAAATAAGATGTAATTGTCCGCCAGGCAAAAAGTCTGATAAGTAAGAGCACACCTCTCTTTATTCAAGATTGAGGTGTCGCACATTTATGTCGCACACATTGTGTGTCAAAGTCAAATAGTTTGGGTTAGGGGGTTCGTTCAAATAATGCTTGCTTTAGCAAACACCAATATAAGTATGGTATTTTGGTGAAAACTAAGGTTGCCATAGGCAGTTTCAGGCTTAAATATTTAACAGGAAGCGTAGATTAATATTAAATGCATCTCCACATAATGAATTACAGTTCTCTCGACTCAAAAATAATTCAGAGATCTAATGTTGGCCGGGATTGTGTATCTAAAGCATAAATGTGGATGTTTTGTAATCGGAGGAGGTTCAGTAAGAGGTGGAGGTAGAGGAATATTCCAGTCTGTCTCTGGTGGTTATTTGTGGATTGTGGCTTTCTGACCTTCTAACATAAACATGCGAGCATCTTCACGCCAAGACCACACCGCCCCAACTGCCAAGCTCAACATCCTAGACAAACACACACAGAGTCAAAATATTATTTACCCTCTGCCCTGAGAATAAGCAGGGATGTCAAACATCCTCGCTCACACCAAACCTGATTTTACAAAAAAAACCAAGCTGAAAAGCAATGAGTTTGATGTGGACATGACAGATATTGATCTGAGGAGCAGACACACCCTGCTTTAAAGTAAAATGTGAGAATGCTGATGAACTGAGGAAGTGAAACGTTTGAAGCTCAATGGCGCCCTCGTGTGTTTAATAAATAGATGACATTTTGGTGGCACTTAGTGAATTACAAAACTTTAACTGTGTGTGTTCAAATGTTGTGTAGCTTATCCCTTATCATTTGTGATAATTTTTTGGGGACTTTTAAAGGCCTTAAAGATGACTACCCTTACAAAATTAATAATGTTTTTTGTTATAACTATGGGTTTATGTCTTATTCATTACCATTGGCAAATCCAACTTAAAGTCATTTGTAAAAAACAAATGACAGTTTTTTTATTTTATTTTCATTGCGACTTATAAATATATATAGATAGTTAGATTTGTATGTATTTTATATAATATATACCCTCACCTAAAGGATTATTAGGAACACCATACTAATATTGTGTTTGTCCCCCTTTCACCTTCAGAGCTGCCTTAATTCTACGTAGCATTGATTCAACAAGGTGCTGAAAGCATTCTTTAGAAATGTTGGCCCACATTGATAAGATAGCATCTTGCAGTTGATGGAGATTTGTGGGATGCACATCCAGGGCACGAAGCTCCCATTCCACCACATCCCAAAGATGCTCTATTAGGTTGAGATCTGGTGACTGTGGGGGCCATTTTAGTACAGTGAACTCATTGTCATGTTCAAGAAACCAATTTGAAATGATTCAAGCTTTGTAACATGGTGCATTATCCTGCTGGAAGTTGCCATCAGAGGGGATGGACATGGTCAGAAACAATGCTCAGGTAGGCCGTGGCATTTAAACGATGCCCAATTGGCACTAAGGGGCCTAAAGTGTGCCAAGAAAACATCCTCCACACCATTACACCACCAGCCTGCACAGTGGTAACAAGGCATGATGGATCCATGTTCTCTGTTTACACCAAATTCTGACTCTACCATCTGAATGTCTAAACAGAAATTGAGACTCATCAGACCAGGCAACATTTTTTCAGTCTAATTTTGGTGAGCTCATGCAAATTGTAGCCTCTTTGTCCTGTTTGTAGTTGAGATGAGTGGTACCGGTAGGGTCGGGTCTTCTGCTGTTGTAGCCCAACCGCCTCAAGGTTGTGCGTGTTGTGGCTTCACAAATGCTTTGCTGCATACCTCGGTTGTAACGAGTGGTTATTTCAGTCAAAGTTGCTCTTCTATCAGCTTGAATCAGTCGGCCCATTCTCCTCTGACCTCTAGCATCAACAACACATTTTCACCCACAGGTCTGCCGCATACAGGATGTTTTTCCCTTTTTACACCATTCTTTGTAAACCCTAGAAATGATTGTGCGTGAAAATCCCAGCAACTGAGCAGATTGTGAAATACGTCTGGCACCAACAACCATGCCACGCTCAAAATTGCTTAAATCACCTTTCTTTTCCTTATGACATTCAGTTTGGAGTTCAGGAGATTGTCTTGACCAGGACCACACCCCTAAATGCATTGAAGCAACTGCCATGTGATTGGTCGATTAGATAATTGCATTAATGAGAAACTGAACTGGTGTTCCTAATCCATATATATTTTTACAACAGGGGGACTTTAAAACATGGGTGAAGACACAAAAAGTATGCATCTTGAAAAATCGTATCAATTAGGAAATACATATACCTGTAGTGATACGTTTCATGAGGTGCAATAAAATAACTAAAAGATTAAAAGCAGACTCTTCTGTCTGACTTTATGTATTAATACATCTAAATAATAAAACAACAAAATGCTTTATTGCAAAAAAAATTGCAAATTGCCAAGTATCCTTAGATTGCATGTTGGTGAGTGTCAGATGATGTGTACCTGTGGCGCCCCCTAAAGGCAGATATTTACATATGTAAAGGCATCAGAACAAAAAAAAGAAAACATAAGTTTAAACTGAGAGATCTGCGCATGGTCACGTTTACATGTTGATATATACGCCTACATCCAGATAAGCCTGTGAAAATTCATCATTACTGCTGAGACTGGAGTAAAACAACCAGCATCAAGATGTGTTTACATTAGCTGTGGGAAAATCCCACTCGTACGCATATTGTGTACATTGTCAAGCAGAGATGTTTGACAGTCTTGAGTCCTGACTGACCTCACAACATGAATAATGACAACTGAGAGAGAGAGAGACAGAGCGAAAGAGAGAGATGCGAGGATGCTATAAATACTTACTCTTTTTAATTATTATGTAAATTAAATGTCACTTCAGTTCCTGATTTGTCGAGGGCCACGTCTTCAGTTCATAATGACAGATTTTTAGTTATTCATCTCAGATGTTTCCCAGCAGTGTTGTGTGGTACTATCAGTAAATATGTTGTTTTGCATAAGTCTCTACAATCTAGTACTCTTGCCACATGTCTGTGTTCACATTCAGCATGCTTAGAAACAAGGCAACAGATGGTCACAGCAGAATCTGTTTTGCACTTTAGTTGCTAAGTAGAAATGGGTATTGAGATGGCAGGTGGGCTCTGAGTCTCTGCATTAAAACATTATTGTGTTTCTTATTTATTGCTGTATTCCAGGAAGGAGGGTCTGACTCACGGAAGCAATAATCATTAAACATTTACATAATGTACAATATAAAAATACAACATATAGAGGAGAACGGGGCACAAACTAACGCTCTTTGACATTGGCGCTTTCATTCAAAAAATATTTAAGTAAGATTAATCATTTTTTAACGCAATCACACATCTCTGCTACAAATGAACACTTAAAGTTTATTTATACGGTTATCGTACAATTACACCGAAAGTGACAGGAGTGCAAATGTGACAACTTACCCCATAGGTGGGATTCATTGTAACAAACAGAGGGTTTGTTAACACCTGCTAGAAAATTTTGTTTAAACACAAATAATTCAATAAAATTTTGTCTATATACTAAAGGTGGATATTGTTTATATATCTGCCTATAATAGATAGATATCCACACATTCATTCATCCATGATCCTTCATCTAACCATCCTTGTATTCTGGATCAATGCATATAAATAGATTTATTTGAAAGGGCTGCACAATTTCGACAAAAAACACACACAAATCATAAAAAACATCCACTGCAAAAAATTATTTTCAAGAAAAAAAAATATTTTTGTCTTGTTTTCAGTAAAAATATCTAAAAAATTCTTAAATGAAGATGCTTTTTCTTTATAAGCGAACGACCCAAGAAAAATATCAAATTTAAGTGATTTTGTGCATAAAACAAGCAAAAAAATCTGTTGATGGGGTAAGCAGATTTTTCTTGAATTTAGTGTTTAAGAAAAATTTTCACATTTTTTTGCTTACACCATTGGCAGATTTTTTTTGCTTTATTTTTGGTCTAAAAACTAGACTTATTTTGTGTATGAAATGTGCTATACAAATAAACTTGCCTTGCCTTGCTTTCTTGGGTCGTTTTGCTCATCAAGAAAAAGCATCTTAATTTAAGAATTTTTAGATATTTTTAGACAAAAATACTAAGAACATTTTTTCTTGAAAATCTTTGTTTGCAGTGTAAGATGAAGAAATTTACATTTATGCATCCAAAACACTCTTTTTGTTCAATATCTTTACCAAAAACCTACATACATTCACAGGAGATCTTCTGACAGTACACTGCAAAAAAATATTTTCAAGAAAAAAAATTCTTAGTATTTTTGTCTTGTTTTCAGTAAAAATATCTAAAAATTCTTATATTAAGATGCTTTTGCTTGATTTTAGACCATAAATATCAAATTAAGTGATTTTGTGCATAAAACAAATAAAAGAATTTTCAAGATTTTTTGCTTTCCCCATTGGCAGATTTTTTGCTTGTGTTATGCACAGAATCACTTAAATTTGATATTTTTGGTCTAAAAACTAGACTTATTTTCTTGGGCCATTTCGCTCATCAAGAAAAAGCATCTTAATTTAAGAATTTTTAGATATTTATACACTCAACAAAAAATTATTAATTGGATTAACTCAATAAAACTGTGGGCAGGATTCCCATCCAATATGAATGTGTACACCTAACTCATAAAAAACTGCTTTACACAATAAAAATATATTGAGTTAGTCCAACTCAATTTAAAGTAAATGGCAATACTCGATTAGTTGCCTCAACTCAATTTAGTATAGTCTGAATAACTCGATTTAGCGTAGTCTGAATAGCTCGATTCTGTTATTTTATATAAAAAGTTTTTATATCATACTTATCAGCATAAGCACATGTTAGCATGCTAATAATAAGAACATATGATACTTTGGATGATCATGTGAGAAGAGACTGATCTCCAAACAGGCATTAACACAGTTAGAGCTCATTCAAATAACCACAAGCGCCACTCTTCTTCACGATAGTAAATTTGAAAAAAATAACACAATCGCTTCCAAATCAATAAGATAAATGGACATTAAACACTATTAAGTCTTTCTCTTTACCTAAAAATGCATAAAATAACACTCCAAAAGCAGTTGCATGCAAAGCATGCTGGGAAATTCTTTTTCCAGAACCCAAACTCAAACTAATTGTGTTAACTCAATTAAAAATAAATCAATAAATTATAGTACATATTCATTTTGTGTTAGACTAATAAAAAATATATACTTATTGCTCTTAATGAGGTATTTTACATTTATTGAACACAATTTTTATGTATCATTTCTAAGAAGGACTTGAATCATTTTTTTGAGTGAAAACAAGACAAAAAAAACTTTTTTTCTTGAAAATTATTTTTTGCAGTGTAAGAGAAAGAGACCAAGTATTTTTTCTTGTAAGTAAAAATATGTTGAACATTTTTCTTAAACACTAAATTGAAGAAAATGTAAAAAAAAATAGCTTACCCCATTGGCAGATTTTTTAGCTTGTTTTATGCACAAAATCACTTAAATTTCATATTTTTTGTCTAAAAACTAGACTTATTTTCTTGGGCCATTTAGCTTATCAAGAAAAAGCATCTTAATGTAAAAATTTTTAGATATTTTTACTGAAAACAAGACAAAAATATTAAGATTTTTTTTCTTGAAAATCATTTTTGCAGTGAACACTCTTTGTTTAATATCTTAACCAAAACGCATCAAAACTTTCACATATTCACAGGAGATCTTCTGACAGTAAAAGAAAAAGACCAAAAGCCATGTATAAATAAAGTAGCCGTGTTACAGCAGAGTTTGCATTTCTGGGGCATTTCTGACTAAAGTTTCAAAGCTAAATCGGATCCAAAAGTACAAATGCAATACATCGCTGTGAAGTTAAAACAAGGTTTGTCACCATAACCCTGTATTTGAATACAGTATCTACACAGTAGAGGGCAGTACATCGTCTACATCTGCACTGGATAGATGAGGGGGGGTGAGGTGTAAATAAAATGACTATGTACTAAATAAAATATCCATGTACAGTGTTGTGATCGGAAACAAGATGTGAAATTGTGGAAATTAAAAAAATTTCCACTATTTTTGTCCAATAGAAAAGCAGGGCCATAAATGCAGTAGCCTAGTGACACAAACATGTATGTAATAAAAGTCATGTTCACTTCTGTGTGGCTGCGTGTGTGCATAAGAGAGAGAGAGAGAGACATGATGTGTATGTGATGGGTAATGAAGCATAAAGAGATGTTGCTGACTTTATGTGCAACTCCTCCCACATGAACACCCGTGAGTCACTGTAACAGAGAAACAGTGACATCACTACCATAGTCTTAATTGTCATGGTAGCTTATCTACATGCTTGCTGTAATGAAATAACAGTCCATGAAACTAAGAGGATTGACCCCACTCCCTCTCATGTACTTTTTGTACTTATTACAGATCTGACCCTCATGTCATCCCTCAGAATTGAATTCGGTAAGAGAAACAGGCCAATATGTAATATTTATTTATTATCAGTCCAATCTGTTTTGCATATTCATACGGCACATGGAGTTGGGCTCTGGCACATCAGCATTAACCCCAGTGAAGCTCATCATTTTCAATCTGAATACGGATGCGAGTGATGTTCCAGATCTTTGATGGAAGGAAAGATAGTGGCTGAAAATCAAATAAATTTCCATCTGTTCCCCAAAGCTACTGTGTTACTTGAAATATGGAGTGAATTTGCAAATACGGTGATGACTGTCGTAATTACTTTCTGAAAGTTTGTATTTCAAACACGTCATCTCTTTCCTGCTCTCTTTACTCAGTATACTGGTACGAGAGCACCTGCTGGGGTCCCATCATCCTCAGGTGCACGCTGGGAAAATTCCTCAAGCCGTACCGAGGTAAATGCGCTAATGGGTCGACGTCGTCCCAGCGACGGGGAAGATGGCGTGATGGTACGACACACACACACGCACGTGCACACCCACGCACACACTTCTAAAAGCATAAGAGCTCATTCCTTTTAGTGTGTACATTAACATGAACACCCATTATCCAATTGTCCCATTTCTCAGTGGACCTTTACATAGGCACCTGCTCGGCAACCATCGATAAGGTACGCAAGCATGCTGTTGCCACATCTAAAAAAAATCAAAGCCATGACCCATTGTGCTACATGCATCGTTTAAATAATTTATCTTTCTCACCTTTTATGTATATATACTGTAATATATGCTATTTATAAACGCTTGTTATAAAAAGGCACTGTTGGTTGAGCCAAAAACCCAAGCCAAAAACATTTGCTGATGGTGTGAGTTTGGGGTGGGACTGCCGGACTGAGGCATTTATATTACACACTTCAGCTTTTTAATATAATGTTAAGAGAAGTGGGCATTGATTCAAAATTGACAAAAATTATCAAATAATATTAATAATATATAATAAGTTTTGTGCATTGTAATATATTAATGAACTGTGATACTGTAATAAAAATTATCCTTATCAAAAGGTACTAAAACATTAAAATTATGTGATGCATGACAAGAATTGTGATAATCAAAAAAATATATAAATATTTTTGTAATATAAGAATATTAACTCATTGCCTGTCAGCCTTTTTTGGGGATTTTCAAGGTAATTTTTCTTCTAAAAATATATAAACATGCAAATATACCAAATAAAAGAACAAACCCTCTGCTTTCAAACTAACAAAGAAACAAAACTGAAAAAATATCTTAATTTTTTTCTCTGTTTATAAACTCTTAAATAAGGGTAGGTCTTTTCAAAAATACAAAATTTTGAGTTAAAACGATAAAATAATTGCATTTTTGTGCAGGATTTTTGTAAGAGATCAGATTCAGAATGATTATCAAAACATACGTACACAAAGTGTAAAATTAACACATTTGTTTTCTTGCTTCGTTTTTTATAAATCGAGTAAGAGCGCCATCTAGTGGATAATCGTGGTATTACAGATTACCATAAAAACTCATCAGGAACACGTTCTTTTTAGGCAACTGTTTTCTCTTAATTGACGAGAAATTCGTCAATGGCGGGGAAAGAGTTAAATTTAAGCAAAACAAAATTTCATATACATAAATTCAAAATGAAAATATTCTGTAATATAAATTATGATAATAATACAAGAGTTGCATACAGATGTACAGTGTTGGGGTAACGCATTACAGTAACGCGCATTACGTAATATTATTACTTTTCTGAAGTAACGGGTAAAGTAACGCATTACTTTATAAACGTACGTATTTAATATTTTTACTTTTTAAAAAAAGTAATGCGAGTTACTTTTCAGGTTAATTAATTCAATTTAAAAATAAAATAATGTACTGAATTAAACCGAACATTTTAACGTAGCACTCTGTGCGCCTGAGCGGGAACCTATTCAGTCAGAAACGGAGATCATGAAAACAGAGAAAGAGAAAAAGCCTCAAAGAGATCAAGCCTCAGCCAAGTAAGAAAAAGTAACGCAAAAGTAACTTAAAAGTAACGTAAGCATTACTTTCCATGAACAGTAACCAAGTAATTTAATATTGTAATGCATTACTTTTAAAAGTAACTTTCCCCAACACTGCAGATGTACACTTTAAATACTTTGTGTGTACAAATGTTGTACATGAAATGCGTATAAATAACACAATACAAACACCAAATTCCAATTTTGCGTATGCCAATCCTTCCCCTTCACTTAATACAGTGCTTTTTTCGTGTCATTTATGTATCGTTATCTCAATTTATTTCTGTTTTTATACCAATTTCACTTAGAAAGTTTTGGGATTTGCTTTAGGATGTCATTTAATAAATAGGTTTCTTTATGTTTTTGTCTATTTTTAAACCATGGTTGCTTGAAACTGGTGTTAGAATTGGGGTTTGGGTTAGGATGTTATTTTATGTAACAAAAAGTTGTTCTAACCTCAGACTCAATCGATCATGGTAAATGGGTTTGCTATTGTCTCCATGACACTGGGTTGATATACTTTATATATTTATACAACAGTTCTTTCTAGTTCTCGAATCTGATTGGCT
Source organism: Misgurnus mizolepis (assembly GCA_025389145.1). Lineage (NCBI taxonomy): Eukaryota > Metazoa > Chordata > Actinopteri > Cypriniformes > Cobitidae > Misgurnus > Misgurnus mizolepis. The sequence continues at coordinate 26,627,628 of JAIFKI010000021.1, read as the reverse complement.
AAGAACCCTTCCCAGCCATGCGATATTGTACTGATAACATAACAGTAACCGCTTCCCCGTTTGTATCATTCCAACACCTACTGGTCGTTTTAGAGTTAGTGAAGGAGGCTTCCTTAAACACGTGAGCCATACGCTTACATATCTGTTACTGGAAAAAGCTGCCACCAGAGCGGATGGTCCCACAGACACACTTGACGAATAAAGCAATAAAAACAACAATTTTCTCTTCATCTAAAGCCTCTGGTTACTCGTCTTTCTCTCCCCGAAGTGCCCTTAAAAGGATGCAAAAATGCCGTTTGGAACTGCAGGTAAGACGCTCACTATACATTGGGGCACTTGATGACTTATTTTCACGTAATGGCGTAATTTTCTGTTTTTTTATAAATCAATCTAGTGGATAATCGCGGTATTACAGATTAACATAAAACCTCATCAGGGACACCTTTTTTTAATGCAAATGTTTTCTCTTATTTGACGAGATAACTTGTCAATGGCAGGGAAACAGTTAAAAAAGTGCTCGTACCACGTTAAGATTAAATGAAAAATTAATAGTATATGAATATAGTTTTATAAACTTTTTATGAATAAAACACAAAAGACACTAAATATGAATAAAATAAACAAATTATAGATTCATGAGACCAAATACTGCTGGTTTGATCAACCTACAACAAATACAATTTTATTTCAAACACGGATACATCAGACGCCGGCCGCATTTGGATCTCATGTCCAAATCTTTCTAAGCATATATTCGAATAGACATTTAAGACATTCAGCTATGTTTGTGAGGTGCTCTACAAGTTAACTTTCAGAAAAAAATACAACTTTGTACCTATGGAGTGCATATCATTGGTCCCTTACAGGTACATGCAGTATCTGTGCCCAAATGTTACATTTTAGGACCTTTAAAACAGTACAGTCCCAGTCACAGCTTTTATACCTTTATTTCTGAAAGTTTACTTAGTTAACTTGGTCTTAAAACCCCCTTTAAAAACAAATCCACACTCGTATGTTACAACAGAAGGCGACTTTCAGCTTTTGTTTTAAGGGATTATATTTAAAAGACTGCAATGCTCTGTCACCAAATCCACCTACTGTAAATGTCAACGCTATAATCTTTTGTACCCTCTCAAGCTAGATTTATTTGTGCGTTTGAGAGGTGTTTGTCATTTAAGGACAATATCACCGGTCTCGTTTTATTAAACACTAAAAGCGCCTGGTTACGCTCGGCATTGTAAAGTGCAACCCCGAGTTTACAGACTGCGAAGATGAAGAGGGTTAGCTGAATGCAATAAGATCTCTATTTGTACTGACCTAGCATTTATCACACATGACTGTAGTGTGGGCTATCCCTCCCGAATATTTGCCACTGAACCGATTAAGCCGGCTGCAGTAATACTGGGGCTCAGAAATTAATATGTCAGCAAAGTGGATTTATTGATCTGTTTCACTTATAGCACATATTGTGTTTGAAAACAATACCTTGTCTTTCCTGCATCCAATACTGGAATAACGGCAATCCAAAACTAAAACAAACCCTATGACTCGGATAACTCGGGGTCACAACCTCAGGGTTTATACGGTTCACATAAAAGCTTTGATGTTGATCAAATTTGATAGACGTATGGTGGTGTGTAATGACAGAAAAACTTACTGTAAAAGTGTTATTAAAAGCTTTTGCTTGTCTTTTCACAGTCCTTTGTAGGTTTATCAGAAAATAATTCAAGCAAATTTATACAGTAGCAAGTTTCATGTGTGCAAGTTGTAAATGTTCGTATGCTGAACCAACGCTATCTCATGACAGTTCGTACATATTTTACGAGGTGGCTAATTTGTATTAATTGGTGCGACAACATTCGTTGTGACGTTAGGGGTGGGGTTTCGTTATTGTTTTTTTATGATAATCATACATTTTTGCACGATTAACTCTTTCCCTGCCAGCATTTTTTTGTAATCAGTCAGCACCAGGATTTTTTAGGATTTTAATGCCTTTCAAACATTTTTCTTCTATAAATATATAAACATAAAAAATATTAAAATAAATAACAGACCCTCGGCTTTTAAACAAAAAAGTAGCTTAATTTGTTCTCTTTGTATCACCTCTCAAATATGGGTACATTTCTTCAAAAATACAAATTTTTAACTAAATAATTGCATTTTTGTAAAGGACTTTTGTTGGAGATAAGATTCAGTGCGATGATCAAAACATACACGGGGTAATTACTGGTTTTGGATCCGTGGATGCTTTTGTGTTGTATAAATTAGGTAAGAGCGCCACCTAGCAGAAAATAGCGGAAATATGGATTGCCGTAAAAACTCGTCATTGGCAGGGAAGAGTTCACTTCGTAGAAATGTTATATTTTAACTCGTAAAATATTTACAAATTCTTGTGAGATCAGGCTGGCTGAACTCAAGTCGGTAGTTTTAAGAGATGGTAAAAGCGCAATGATAATTGTGCAAGGCAAATTAGCAAACAAGTGTTGTAAATACAGAACGATGTATAAATGAAAATGTATGTACAAAATCTTTTTTTTTAACCAACAGAGTATATAAGCAGCTGCTTATCTTAATCTGACATCATCATTTTTTTTTTTTGAAAAGTTGCCCACCAGCATTTTTGTGATTTTCACAAAAGTTTCACAAAATGCCTTTCAGGAAATTTTTCTTCTAAAAATATATAAACATACAAATTATATCAAATGATAGAACAGACCCTCTGCTTTCAAACAAACAACGAACAAACGGAAAAAAATTGTTTCATCCTATCTATATTTTTTCTCTGCTTATAAACTCTTAAATGCTGAAATAATTTGATTTTTTGTGGAGTTTTATTGTCAAAACATACACAGAGTTTAAAAATAGTAAATAATTTTTTGCTTTGTAAGTGTAATTACGGTATTACAGATTAACCAGCCCAGTCTCACGAAATTTCGTTATATAGTCACTGGTTTTTTTGTGATATTATCATGAATTTCCGCATTTTTTTGTGATCGTATAACGAATTCCTGTTTTCGTGTGATTATCAAGTACCGCTTACTCAACTGTTTTGTCCTACTTTCTTACCATTGTCGCTTTGGTTAAGGGTTAGATTTACATAAAATGACATCCCTACCCAAACCAAACTCTAAACCTAACGCCAGGCCTATTAAAAAAAATCAGAAAAAAATACTATAAACCAATATATAAAGTGACATTCTAATGCAAGCACCAAATCTAACCCTAAACCGAAGCGACAATGGTTTAAAAATAGGAAAAAGCAGTTGAGTAACCAATACGTGATAATCACACGAAAACAGGAATTCGTTATACGCTCACGAAAAAACGCGGAAATTCGTGATAATATCACGAAAAAAGAATATTAAAAAAATGTGACTATATCATGAAACCCTGTGAGACTGGGTAGGATTAACATAAAAACTCGTAAAATGTTTTTTTTCATGCAAATGATTTTTCTTAACTGACGAGATAACTCGTCAATGGGGGAGAAGGAAGTGTTGATTGGTTTATACACTAAGAAGGCTAATTGGCTTGTCTCCTTAAAGCCCGCCCCCAGATCTAATGGTACATTAAAGTTGACGCTTCTCATTTACTTTAAATGGATGACATCATGCATTGCCGAACTAAATTGTGGATCCGTCTGCGTCACGTTGCTGGCGTTGCTCGCGACAGAAGTTCAACATTTCTCAACTTTTCAAGCACAAACACAGGCAATCAGATAAACTAGTACAGATGCTAGCCAATTCTGTTTATGCAAGACCAGAGAACAGGGGCACGTTCAAGTTCAAAACGGTGCACAACGTTTTGCTACAGTTTCCAGGTTAAATGACATGTTTCCTGGAAGGGGTTAGAGATACGTTTTTTCTTGTTTGGTGGTTGTGTCAGAAATGCAGTCCAATCAGCAGCAACATGTAAATAAACTACACAGTACTAAAGAGACAGCTCACACAATGGGTCCAAGTTTGAATGATCTCTTTCATTCTGGACGGCAAGGGCAGTGTATTTTACAGTATATTAAAACTTGTATTTATCATTTTATCAGGCTTGGAAAACATAAAAAAATAACACAAAAAATGGCCTTCTCAGATACCGTACTTGCAACTCTTGCGTCATCAAAACAGGATGTTCAACGCATCACTGTTTCTGTTTAAAAAATGTTGTGCAATGTTTAGTCGAGTCTGAACGCAGCCCAGAGGAGCATGTGTTGCGATCCACTGTGATTGGCTGTTTTTAGTATGACAATGGCGTCACACTTCAGACACGCCCCTTACCATATTAGGAAGAAACAGTGTGTCAGAAGAACCGACAGCGCTGGATGAAAACAAAGTACCCCAAAAGTGATTTGAGAAATCATACAAAGGAGTCTGCTTTCAAATCGCTTTTGCGGTACTTTAATGTCATCTGCCTGTCTTGTGGCGCCACTTGAAATCTGATTGGGAGGAATGGAAAAGCGTCTTTATGGTATGAGTTACGGATTGGGATATCTTTTTGGCCAGAAGCTGTCTGGAGTAAAAAAAAATTGTCTGGTGCACCACAAACATCACTTCACCTTAAACACTTGACATCTGTATTTATTTTGTCATATAAAGTGTCATTTTTGTACAGCTTGAAACTACCAGCGGCAAACCCGTCAGCTGCCGGCAAAAGCGCTAGGGTGCTTTGAAGATCTCTCGTCGGTCCGTGGCTGCTAAACATTGATTTTTCTCCAGTGTGTTGTCTAATTGCCCTTATCAAAATCATGACCTGCTAAATGGTGATGTCTGTAATCTCACACTCCCTAGCCAGTGGGCATTGACATTTAGTCGAATTAATTATTGCAAACAACCAGAGAGAAGAGAGAGAGAGCAGTAGAGGTCCGTCTCAATGGAAAAGAGAGACTATGGAAGTCTTAAGTGTCAGCATCTGTTGTTCTGAATAACTGTTACCCGGAGACTACAGGCCTTATTTACAAAGCGACTACTCGTGCTGAAAACAAATCAGCTTTAGTTATCTCATACATAGAGGAATGCAATCCAAGATCAACTTTTAAATTGGTTAATGAGTTCATCATGTTTTGTTTTCAATTACTAATACACCGGTATTAACTTTCACAGGTGTGTGTGTACGTGTGGAGCTGCACACAAGATCAATCTTGAATTTCATTTAAACATATTTGGTTTTAAATGAAGACTAAAAAATCCAAGAAGTTGCCCTGAACCCATCTAAAGTGTTCTGGGTGGTTGCTACCGTAGATTGTTGCTTACTGGTGCAAGTCCAAAAAGCCCAAGTGCAGGTCTCTATAATATTCATATTTCAAGATAAAGCCATTCCTCAAAGAAATTTGGTATTTATTGTCCATCAAAAAGCGCAATTTAAAATGAATCGTAAATGTGACACTTATTTAAATATTCATTGATTTTTGCTTTGTTGCACGAACAATGCTGCATATATTAGTACCTACATATTGGTACCAAAGAGCGTTTTGTATCTCAAATGTACATAATGGTAGTAAATACATATCTGGGTGATTCTCGCAAAATTAGACTTATGAGGTGCCATGAAACATTTTGATAAAAAAGTAAATGCAAATAAAGTGTATCAAAATAATAAGCATACAGTTACAAACATCTCTAATTTTTTAGATGACATCATACAAACCAATTTTGTTGTTTTTTCCACATTTAAAGGGAACATTGTCATTACCGCAACGTGTCCATGACTGTATTTGGGTTCTTTGACATGGAAATATTTATAATAAAAAAATCTAAAAAATAAAAAGCTTCAGTAAATGTTATACTATAAACATTTACAGTAAAGAAACATGTGGTATTTGGTGAACATTGGTAAATTTAGAGACAATAATAAGGGATATAAATGTGTCCAAGACCAATTTTCTCATCCTCCGCAACAACTTTCAATCATTGTTTAAGCCCTCAACTAACATTTTCAAAACAAAAATTTGTTGGAAGGGACATAATTGACTGTGACACTCAAGATGGCTTTCAGGTAAGCAGTTCTTAATTTTTTTCTCCTAGTAAAAGTTGAATATCATGTTGCGGTAATGATAATTTTGGATAATGTTAATCTAAAAAATGTAAATAAGTCTATAGGAAATATTTTTTTTTAAATAATGGTTATAGTAAGTTCAGACTTTAATCTTATACTGTATGTGCAAAAAAAAATTGGCTTGAAGGGCTTTTAACTCTTTCACCGCCAGCGTTTTTAAAAAAAGTTGCCAGCCAGCGCCAGCGTTTTTCATGATTTTCACCAAAGTTTAATGTCTTCCAGAAAATGTTCTTCTTTAAATATATAAACATACAATATACCAAATGAAAGAACAGACCCTCTGTTTAAAAAAAAACCGTTTCATCCTACCTTCAGTGGTTCAGTGCTTTTGAATATGGGTAGGTTTCTGCAAAAACACCACATTTTGAGCAAAAAGCTGAGATAATTCCATTTTTGTGACTTTTCATAGAGATCCCATTCAGAGCGATCTTTAAAACAGACATGGACATGCAGCCGCTTGCCATAGGGCAATACTTCCGGGTTTAAAAAGTTGAAGAAGGGCAAGAAGCGGTATTGCGGAAAGACGGAAAATCTCGTCATTGGCGAGGAAGCGTTTTCTCTTAATTGACGAGATATCTCGTCAATGGCGGTAAAAGAGTTAATAAATTCTGATGCTGGACACCTTCTAAATCTGGATTTCGTGAGAATCACCCATCTGTACCTTATGGTATATATTAGGAGCTTTTTAAAAGATACTGCCCGCGTGACAACTGGCACACATATTTTGAAAATTTTTGACCAAAAGTGTGGTTGAATTACATACTAAACTTTAATAGATTAGGAGTCTCTTTTAATACACAATGGTAAATGTTTCGCAACGGTAAGAACTCAAACTATTACAGTATTAAAAATTATGGAATTTTGTGTATTTTCAATGACTATAATAACTTTTCATTCGCAATCTTTTTTTTTACGTTAAAATAAGAAAAAACTCAAACAATGGTCAACTTTTAATTCAATATCTTTCCTGCTATGGAAAGATTGGAATGATTGATATTCTTATTAAATGTAGAAAATCTTCAATTATATTTAGAGCTGTAATATTCTGGCTGAGTTAACATGAGAATTTGAGTGTTATCACAGATGTTTTTGTTACGCTGTAGCAGGTGAGCTTTTAATTTTTAATTAGTTTTTTCCTTACTGTGTCCCATAGCAGACATTAATATTTTAAGAGCTGCCTCATCTGAATTGTCCTTGCTCTGACGGCCAGCCTCTCCGTCCGCCTTACTGCGATCTGATGGGAAACGTCAGTCTTTCTCTTTGAAGGACTGCTTAAATCCTCAAGATGTTTGGGATCACTAGATTGCGTGGTAATTTATTGCAGCAGATGAAAATGAGTTCGGCATACAGATGCAACTATAAAGCCAACAGCTTGATCGTTTGTTTTGATCACGCAGATCATATTGTACATCACAAAGTGTTATGTTTTAAAGGATGTGGTGTAGTTACTAGTTTGATCACATACTGAGTAAAGCAGGATTAGTTCTACGTGGTCTCTCGCATGCCAATGTTTGGCAGATGCTCAGAAGTTTAACACGAGTATTTGTGAAGGCGAAATGACATTTAAGATCGTTGATGTACTTTCATGAGGTTATCTGGAACAACACAGCATGTCTTGTAAAAAAAAAAAACGTGTTTACATGTTGGACAAAGAGTAGGTTGGACCGTTTCCTCAAATATTATGGTGTAGTGGTGCCTGGAGAAGTGGATATACTCTTAAGTTATGCCCCCATTTTTTTAAGTAGAAGTGGGTATACCCCATGCCATCAAATAAAGAAGTGGGTATACTCCGTATACCTGCGTATACCCTGCATATAGATTCATAAAGATAGACAGACACAGCCAAACAGAGACATAGGAGACAGAAAGACAGACAGACAGACAGAGACATATAGACAGACATACACATATAGACAGCCAGAAAGACAGGTAGACACATAGACAGACACATATAGACAGACAGAAAGACAGGTAGACACATAGAAAGACAGACAGACATATAGACAGTCAGACACATATAGACAGCCAGTGAGACAGACAGAGACATATAGACAGACAGACAGACAGACAGACAGGAAGAGACATACAGGGAGACAGACAGACACAGCCAGACAGAGACATATAGACAGACAGACAGAGACATAAACAGAAAGACAGACAGACAGAGACATATAGATAGACAGACAGACAGACAGACACAAACATACAGAGACATATAGACAGCCAGACGGAGACATATCGATAGATAGACATACACACACATATAGAGTTAGACCAACAGCCAGACAGAGACATATAGACAGCCAGACAGAGACATATAGACAGATAGACATACACATAGACCGACAAACAGACAGAGACATATAGACAGACAAAAACAGACATATAGACAGCCAGACAGATGGACAGATGGATCAGAGACATGTATACATCCAGACAAAGACAGACATACAGACAGACAGAGACATATAGATAGACAGTCAGAAACATATATTCATACAGACAGAGACATACATACAGACAGACAGACAGGCACAGACAGACAGAGACATATAGAGAGACAGTCAGATACATATATTCATACAGACAGAGACATAGATACATATAGACAGACAGACACATATAGACAGACAGTCAGAGACATATATACATCCAGACAAAGACAGATATACAGAGAGACAGAGACATAAAAACAGACAGTCAGAGACATATACATCCAGACAAAGACATATAGACAGACAGACAGACAGGTAGAGACATATAGACTAACAGGTAAAGACATATAGACGGATGGACAGACAGACAGATAGAAAGACAGATAAATGGTGAGATAGACAGAAAAATATAGATAGACAGGCAGGCCGACAGACATATAGACAGACAGACACATATAGACAGACAGTCAGAGACATATATACATCCAGACAAAGACATATAGACAGACAGACATAGACATATAGACAGACAGACAGACAGACAGACAGACAGACATAGACATATAGACTAACATAAAGACATATAGAAGGACGGACGGACAGACAGACAGATAGATAGATAGACAGACAAATGGTGAGATAGACAGAAAAATATAGATAGACAGGCAGGCCGACAGACAAGACAGACAAATAGACAGACAGACAGATAGATAGACATACAAACAAACAAACAAAAAAACAAACAGAGAAATAGCTAGAAAGATAGGATCAATCCTCCTATCTAAATACACATTCAGACTGGAGATTTAGTTCACAGTGCTGTTGAACTTCTGTTTGATGAGTCTACATGCATGAAACAGTTCACTTCAGTCTGTACTCGGTATTTCTTGCTGTATTTCAGAGATGCAACATGCATGCATATGTGTGAAAGACGGACAGAAGATCTGAAGGAACAGGGTCAGCAGTTGAACTAACCCCCTGCTGCTTTTCCCAGAGAGCCTCGTATCGATCCAGAGACGGCATTACAGCGAGAGAGAGGGAGGGTTGTAACATGCAAGGGTACCAGGGTCAACAGTGCATCTTTGTTTCTCTAGACGAAATGGAGCTCTGATGTATTTCCCAAAATCCATTCATAGAGGCCTCTGGGCATCGGGAACATTGTATGATCCCTCCTGTTTACGATATATCACGATTCCAACTGCAGTTCAATGGTATTCACACGCCGGCAGAAATGGGCTCATGCATTTAGACTCCTGGGGGTTTGTTTGGAAAAAATTGCTGTTGTTGTCTCAAAAAGCTAATTTGCAATTTACTCATCCAAATGTAGGCTTTTAAACAGGTATTTTTGACAAACACACAACCTGTAATTTATGTGTTTACGTTGGAAACAGGAAAACAATGGCGCAATGGTTTACATAAACAACTCCCCAATTTCCGTCATTTTCACAAATCCAGGTGATACTTTGCAGTATGCATGTGTATAACCTGTTATTTTCATAAATAAAACTGTATAGATCAGGAGCTTTGAAAGCAATATAAACGGACATTATCAAAAGCCAAACTACTGCTCTGCAAAATATTTTTTTTAATCTAGCACAAGCTGTTGCTAGAAATCCTCATAAATTGATAAGATTGTGTGGCTGTAAGTTCACAAAAGTATCTAAAGTTCCTCTTTGCATAGTGAATATTAATTCGATGGTTTAAAATCGGCAGCTCATTAAGGTGAACAGATTTACATAAAGCACAGAAAGATCAAGATTTATGGTTTCCCTACGGGTATCCATTACCATTAGGCATGAAAGAGACAAAAAGTGTTTGGATATTCATGTAAAATTTGCATATCGCTTTCACCGTTGAAGTTCCTCAGCAAGAGTTTGACCCTTGCATGTCAATATCTCATTAATTCAATCAGTTCAACAAATCCTTTGTTCTTCGACCACCTTTTGCTCACATTTACTCTTTTTGTTTTTTTTTAAACTAGACATTTAACAATATATCTATTTTTTGTATAATCAGCTTATATATTCAGTTGACGTTTTCCAACCTGTACAGCGAAACGGTTTAACCTTGTGCAACTCGAAATGTTTTAAACATGAGATCGGATGAAGCTGTGCACTTATTCCAAATTCACATTTAATTCATCTTCCTCGGCCCAGATAAAAATATTCCAAGTCTCTTCATTTACATTTAATTGATATATTTTTCTTCAACAGTCGAGGGCCACTGCCATCACCTAATGGAAAACATTAGGGGTGCGTCTTATGATTCTCCCTACGCTGTGAAATAATAGATGGTAAACATGAATTCGGGCACTAATAAGGCTATTAATTCAATAAACATCAGGAAACCGATGATATTGAATAACCTGACACAATTAAAACGCAGCGCTATTCATCAATAACAGCGCTTTATTAAAGACATCATGCTTTGATAGGGTTGTAACAAAGTACAGTAATATTATAAAATACAGTCCAAAAATAAAGAGATAAAAAGTACACCTGCTCTACTACTAACCCATTAAGATCCACAACAATGCCATCTTGGGTTACAAATACCTTTCTGGCAGATTTTAAAAGAGTGTATATTTTAAGGGGACTGCCCTGGTTGTAGTGGTGCATATTTAAATTTTGTATTTTACTTAAGTAGATATAGCTATGAACTCCCAAAGTGGCTGGTTAGGATTAGGGTTGGGTGTAAGGTTTACACTCTCAGACAAAAAGGTACAAGAAGATACGAAAAGTTGTCACTGGGGCGCTAACTTTTCATAAAGTACACTATTGTCCCTAAAAGGTGCAAGGTGACAAAAAGGTCCCAGTGACAACTTTTGTACCTTTGTATGTGATAGTGTAGGCGTGTCAAGTATATCTGTCAGTGGGAGGAGGCCCGCCCCTTTCTGGAGCTTCTTAAGTTAATTTGTAGATACAGAGAGACAGACAGGCAGACAGACATACAGACAAACAGGCAGACAGGCAGGCAGGCAGGCGGGCGCGCATTTGGCAGGCAGACAGACATGCAGACAAACAGGCAGACAGACAGAGAGAGACAGACAGACAGACAGACAGACAGACAGACAGAGAGATAGCTAGACAGACAGACATACAGACAAGCAGGCAGGCAGACAGACAGGCAGGAAGGCAGACAGACAGACAGACAGACAGACAAACAGA
>JAIFKI010000021.1:26475981-26613481 GCA_025389145.1 Misgurnus mizolepis | reverse complement strand
GCTATACCTATCTGTAATTTACTTAGGGTGTAGGGAACATCTGAGTGCACTATGAGTATGAATTTGAGTATGGAACTCCCCTATAAATGGCAGACTCCTTGGCTGGCTGACAAATATTTTTTGCATCTTTAATAAAACATTCCAATAAAGAGCGAAGATGTTAATTGTTAAAAATTCGACATCACTTTTGGTCACTACTGTACGTGCATAGATGCACAAAACACAGTGCTCATTTGAGATGCCTTAGAACAAATTAATTTTAAAGCTGACAAACAGTTTGATTTGGACTAAAGAGAGTCCCCACCACCCACAACTCACACACAATTATCTCCTCTTCCTCAATATACCACAGACCACAGGGAATCGTTTCCATGACAATGCTTATTTCTGATGGGTTAAATGAAAGCAAAGGATGTTCGGAAAGCACCTGACGTGCTTATGAGGAAACCGCACGGCATTCTGCTCAGAAGAGTAGTAATCAAAGATCTCTGAACGAGTGGAAGTATGTTTCATCTAAAGCCAGGTGAAGCTCTCCACACCGCTCGGAGGTGGTTAATGCGTTTTAATGACAAAAACAGGGGAGGGTGGTGCCCTCTTGCCACTCACTAATGCTTAAGACCCCTGCTGTCCTCCTAATGGTTACCCGTAGCGAGAGAGAGAGAAAGAGAGAATGGTTGAATCGCCCAGAGGCTAATAGCAGACACAACCACATTAGCTGTGTCCTGTGACATCGCTTCTCAGCAGAGCTTTGTGGGTAGAGAGGATATTAAACTGTCTCAACAGGTGTCTCGGTCGCGTCATACTCGCATATCGTGTGAAACGAGAAAAAAAGAGCACCAAGATTGGGAATGTTGCAGGTTAGTAAAGTCTGTTGTCAGTAAGACGGATGTTTATAAGACCACCATCCGTTAAGACCACCCATATGAAAGAGATCTCTAACATCTCAATCGATTGTCCTTGAGAGCAATGAGATTAAATCTCAACAATGTTACGTACTAAGGAGACTTGCAGGAGACTCGAGCAAACGTCTCCATTTGTTCTCATTTTAATCTCATTCATGTCTAAATTATTGAGATCTCATCTGTTATTTTTCTTTCTTATGGGTTCACTCGGTTAGATTCTTTCTCAGACACCTTACAGGTTTAAAAAAAAAAAAATGCTCATTTTCCAGCTCCCCTAGAGTTAAACATTTGATTCTTGGCCGATCTCCGGGTCTGGCATTAGCAATTTTAGCATAGCTTAGCACAATCCATTGAATGTAATTAGATCATTAGCATCCCGCTAAAAAATAACCAACGAGTTTTGATATTTTTCCTATTTAAAACTTGACTCTTCTGTAGTTATATTGTGTACTGAGACTGACGGAAAATTAAAAGTTGTGATTGTCTAGGCAGATATGGCTAGGGACTATACTCTCATTCTGGCGTAATAATCGAGGAATTTGCTGCCGTAACATGGCTGCAGAAGGCGCAATGATATCACGCAGTGTCCGAAAATAGTCCTCTGCTATTGAAAGTAACCAAGGGAACTATTTTCGGGCAACGCCTAATATCACTACGCCTGCTGCAGCCATGTTATGGCAGCAAATTTCTTGATTATTACGCCAGAATGAAAGTATAGTTCCTAATCATATCTGTCTAAAAATCGCAACTTTTAATTTTCTGTCAGTCTTAGTACACGATGTAACTACAGAAGTGTCAAGTTTTAAATAGAAAAAAATATCAGGACTCTTTGGTTATTTTTAGCATGATGCTAACGGTCTAATCAGATTCAATGAATTATGCTAAGCTATGCTAAAAGTGCTAATGCCAGACGCGGAGATCAGCTGAATGGATTCCAAAACGGTAAAAATCAAATGTTTAACTCTGGGGGAACTGGAAAATGAGCATATTTTCAAAAAAAAGTGTGGATTTTACCATCCACACATAAAGATGACCTCATGCGACTAGGGTTCATAAAACTGTGTTTATTTACGTAAAATCCACGGAAATGTTCTTTCACAGATGTAAACCCTAGACACAATTACTGTGTTTACAGACTGCCCTTTACAGCTGAGCACTGCAATCTTTTCCTTTAATGTGTAAACACAATATCCAGATATGGCAAGTGTTTAAACCCAGCGTGCAGAAGTACCGCCGACACGCCATCCTCCGTTTCACATTGTGTCCATTTATTTTCTCAATATAAGCCCGTCTTCACGGTCGCGGCCTGAGCAGCACTGAATCAGCCAGGAGTGTTTTTCTCCGCTCAAGGCTTGATTATGGATCGCTTCGGCTCGGAGTCGACAACAAGCTAGTTTGGAATTCTGGGAACACCGTGTTCACTGTCAGCCTAGCACACAGTCATCCACCCCTCCCAAACTGTACTCCAAACCTATCCTTTACTAAACCTAGATTCTCTCTCTTTATATCAGTCTGATAATACGGGGACGTCTTTGTGTTTTTTATGTACAGAACATCCTAACCCGATACCGGGCGATGCATCCTCCCCGCTGTGTTTACCCAACTCTGTGTAATCAGGATGTGACCGCACACGACCCGACGCGCAAAGATGCACACGGACTCTCTCGTTGCCAAATGAGCCATACTCAGGCTAATATATTTGAGCTGCGACCTTAAAATGCTCTTAACAGCCTGTCGTATGGGTCCTTACCGTCGAAATGGAGAGCTGGGAGGCGTCGGGCTCAACGTTGCCACCTGCACACCATCAACAGGCCACTGAAACATAATAAGTGTGATCCGTTTGTCCAGGATGCGAGGTGTGATAGGATCTACACACACACAACCAAATATGTGTGTCTTGCATGAAATATTATTACCATGGACTAACAGAGGCTATTACTCTCAATCTTTTGTGTTTGCACAGCGCTTTCGCTTCATTTACATTAGGAGGGAAGATAAACAAGAGAATTTGACAGATTTTTTCAAGCACAAATCCTTGTGTCTCAAGCTCAAGCCTTGTTAAACGTAATTAGCTGGAGACGCCATGATGTCTAACTTCTTAAAATGAGGTACTCTTGGGGCTTTATTAGGCAAAAGCCACTACTTTACACGTACATTGTATGTAGTTTATTAGGGGCGTAAATCGGATGTTTCATCACAAACCACCTGCTTAGACAAAGTAACTTTGTCGTACATTCATCGTTTGAACCATGTTGGTTCAACAATATAGTTGATGATGTCACGTGGGAGTACTAATATATCTGTTCAAATCAATTTAATGTCAGATTTTTGCTGTAAATAATGTACATTGCATTCGGAGGCTCATTTTTTTTACACTTTTCAAAAACAGCGCTTTAATTCGGTTTACACAGTAAAAGACGTTTAGAATGATCTAGTAAAAATATGTAAAGGGGCGTTGTGAGAAGATGCTGATTTTTTTTACATTTTACCGCATGTTGCAACATATTGTTTTATAAATATTTCTAAGCATATCGATGTATTGTTTGTTACTGTACATCCCGATAACTGATTGCATATTTTTTTATTGTAGTGCTAATTCTTTAAAACTTTACATGGCTTAAATTTGATGTTGCATTTAGCCATCGAATGCTTCAAATATTTCAAGTTATGGCCATTGTTCATAACAAAACTACAACTGACCACTAGTGAGAAACCAGGATGTTTCCTAAACACTGAAACAATTAATAAATAAAACACTAAAAATTCACACACACAAACATCATTAGCTGTAAATGTTTGGAAATACACTGACGATTATATGGCAGCGTGTTGCACAATGTTAATATAAGCAGAAGTTTAAAAATAACATTAGAAGAATGTGTTGTTGCCTTCTGGCTATTTTGGATGCTTTTAACGGTATATGACTGGGGTTGTAAATCCTTTGTTTGTAGTTGCATCCAATAATGATGGGAAATGGTTCAGCATGTAAAAAAAAGTGGACGCTTCCCTACTTGAATGATAATTATGTTGCCGTGGGTTGCTTGGATACAAACCATGTGAAATCATCAGAGGGCACCAGAGGTTACAGCAGACATCTAGGTCCCCTTTGTAATAGTGAGTCGCAATGCGCGGAACAAAATTACGCCTCACTGATATCAATTTACAACAACAATTTGCGGACAAAACACGGAATTGGTTTAAGGCCGCAGTGGAGTCGGAAGCGCTCGTTCCCAACCGTGTAATCGAGTTATTGCCGTTAGAAGCGGGACGGAGATGTTATGAAAACTCCAAATAAAATCCAATCCGCAATAACACGCCAACGTTGAAATCATTTTCAGATGCGATTACCCTCTTAGTGTGCGGCCGAGCGATTTCCACATCTGCGTTTTTCTTAAGTTTTTAAAAGATGCATGTCGTCTAAGTGAAGCTATAATCGTTTCAATTCATCTCCCCACTATTTTGGAGACTTAACCCCCCGCTCTACATCTCTAAATTGTGCCATTTTCTCTGACTGACTCGAGCTACACAACAGTGGAAGGTAAATCCCAGAAGCAAAGGAGTTTAAGAGCTTTAAAACGACACTCTTTGACAACCCGTGGCCTTCACTTCTGTAATCACAGGTGTGCATTAGCCGTGAGTTTTAGTTATGTTTTTTTTTTGGCAAAGCCATTAAATCTGCAGACACGGACACCACGGCAATCCTAAAAGTTTGCACTATCCATGGCACATCACTTTCTTGTCTTTGAAAAAAATATATATATTTACATTTTTTAAGTTGTATTTAATATGTTAGCTATATGTCTGTAACACAAATTTTGATGATATAACATTAAGGTTACATACATACACAAACAAAAAAGTTATAAATTGTGTATTCAGTTTAATTATTTAATTTAGTTTAAAATATGTTTTTTATTCAATAGTGTAAAATACACTCACCTAAAGGACTATTAGGAACACCTGTTCAATTTCTCATTAATGCAATTATCTAATCAACCAATCACATGGCAGTTGCTTCAATGCATTTAGGGGTGTGGTCCTGGTCAAGACAATCACATGAACTCCAAACTGAATGTCAGAATGGAAAAGAAAGGTGATTTAAGCAATTTTGAGCGTAGCATGGTTGTTGGTGCCAGATGGGCCGGTCTGAGTATTTCACAATCTGCTCAGTTACAGGGATTTTCACGCACAACCATTTCTAGGATTTACAAAGAATGGTGTGAAAAGGGAAAACATCCAGTATGCGGCAGACCTGTGGGTGAAAATGCCTTGTTGATGCTAGAGGTCAGAGGAGAATGGGCCGACTGATTTAAGCTGATAGAAGAGCAACTTTGACTGAAATAACCACTCGTTACAACCGAGGTATGCAGCAAAGCATTTGTGAAGCCACAACACACACAACCTTGAGGCGGATGGGCTACAACAGCAGAAGACCCCACCGGGTACCACTCATTTCCACTACAAATAGGAAAAAGAGGCTACAATTTGCACAAGCTCACCATAATTGGACAGTTAAAGAGTGGAAAAATGTTGCCTGGTCTGATGAGTCTCGATTTCTGTTGAGACATTCAGATGGTAGAGTCAGAATTTGGCGTAAACAGAATGAGAACATGGATCCATCATACCTTGTTACCACTGTGCAGGCTGGTGGTGGTGGTGTAATGGTGTGGGGGATGTTTTCTTGGCACACTTTAGGCCCCTTAGTGCCAATTGGGCATCGTTTAAATGCCACGGCCTACCTGAGCATTGTTTCTGACCATGTCCATCCCCTCTGCTACTTCCAGCAGGATAATGCACCATGTTACAAAGCTCGAATCATTTCAATTTGGTTTCTTGAACATGACAATGAGTTCACTGTACTAAAATGGCCCCCACAGTCACCAGATCTCAACCCAATAGGAATGGGAATGGAATAGGAGTTTTGTGCCCTGGATGTGCATCCCACAAATCTCCATCAACTGCAAGATGCCATCCTATCAATATGGGCCAACATTTCTAAAAAATGCTTTCAGCACCTTATCAAATCAATGCCATGTAGAATTAAGGCAGTTCTGAAGGCGAAAGGGGGTCAAACACAGTATTAGTATGGTGTTCCTAATAATCCTTTAGGTGAGTGTATTACTAATAATATATACATTTTTTAGATAGTTACGGTAGGAAATTTACAACATGAAACATGATCTTTACTGGTATAAAAAATAATAATTTTGACAAAAAAACATGAGATATTAAGGCATTTAGCATGATAGATTAAACTATTGTGGAAATGATAAATAAATAAATAACAGAATAAAAACAGGCAAATGTATATTTAAAATACATAAGCAAAATGAGAATTTCGAGTTTACTTTGACCTATATTGGAACTTTATTGTACAAATGAGCAGAACGAATCCTTTAAACTTTAAAACTTTAAAGTTTTAAAAAGTACATCTGAACAGGAGATTAGTCAAGTAGATCCAGAGGGTATTTGCAAACAAAAGCCCTGGCATATTCAGACAGAACGTAGGTTCAGACTGACTACTTAACAATAAATAGAGTACCATCTGTAGTGTGATGCGGATCCAGGTGATGGATCAAATCTTAACACCCGATGCTTCAAACAGGCTTTGTCTGACTACACTCTTAAAAATAAAGCTTTTTCATGATGCAATAGAAAAAAACATTTTTGCCTGAATAGAAAACCTCTGAAAAACCTTTCACAAAAAGTTTTTTGGGGTGATAAAAAATATAAAGGTTCATTAGATTATAAAAAGGTAAGAAAGAAATTAATCTTTTAAGAACCTTTTACTGAATGGTTCTTTGTGGTTCTTCTATGGCATCACATCAATATTTTTGTCATTTTGGGCTTTTTATCTTTATATCCAGCTCGAAAGTCATAAAAATTTACATCAGAATGTAACTACAATGACACGTGTTTTCTGTTTAACAGCATTCTGTGGCAGAAAATGAGGCTGGTGGAAATTACATTTTTAAAACGCATGGGGAATATCATAAGGTTTTTTTTCCACCTCCGGTGCAGATCTGCCCTTTATTGCTATTTGGGTTTGTTTCAATAGGGTCAATTTTATCACTGACATATTATGTATAAAAACACAATGGATTAGTATTTTTATCCTTTTTGCACAATGATGCATTGATTGAACAAGAAAGATAATTACGTCTTTCTTTCCTTCACATAACTTGTCATATTTCATCATAAAGGGGACAATTCACAAGATTTTTTAAAGATGTCAAATAAATCTTTGGTGTCCCCAGAGTACAAATGTGAAGTTTTAGCTCAAAATATCATATGGATAATTTATTATAACATGTTAAAATTGCCACTTTGTAGGTGTGAGCAAAAATTTGCAGTTTTTGGGTGTGTCCTTTAAAATGCAAATGAGTTGATCTCTGCACTAAATGGCAAGTGTCGTGGTTAGGGGCGATATTATTATAATAAGATCCCTTTCTGACATCACAAGGGGAGCCACATTTAAATGACCTATTTTTGTCACATGCTTGCAGAGACTGGTTTACCAAAGCTGAGTTACTGGGTTGTTTTTATCACATTTTTAGGTTGATAAAAGCACTGGGGACCCAATTAAGATATTTTTTGAAAAGTTGCCCACCAGCATTTTTTGTGATTTTCACAAAAGTTTCACAAAATGCCTTCCAGGAAAATGTTCTTCTAAAAATATATAAACATACAAATATGTCAGATGAAAGAACAGATCATCTGCTTTCAAACAAACAATAAACAAACAAACAAACAAACAGGATTTTTTTCATCCTATCTTTATTTTTTCTCTGCTTATAAACTCTTAAATATGGGTATTTTCTTAAAAAATACACTTTTTTAGCAAAAAGCTAAAATAATTGTATTTTTGAATTAAGGAAGGAATTTTGTTAGAGATCAGATTCAGAACGATTATCAAAACATACACAGAGTTTAAAATTAGTAAATACATTTTTTGCTTCAGTTTTTTTATAAATTGGGTGCACCATCTAGTGGATAATCGCGGTATTACAGATTAACATAAAAACTCATAAGGGACACTTTTTAAATGCAAATGTTTTCTCTTAATTGACGAGATAAATCGTCAATGGCGGGGAAAGAGTTAAAGCACTTAAACATGGAAAAGCCAAATTTTCATGATGTCCCCTTTAATTCACTTTTTATTCCTAATAATCAAGTATAATAGATTCTGATAAAACTTAGCTATAGATTATACTGTTTGCAAAATGGTTGTCTGTGTTTCAAATGGCATCACAAGTGTGGTTTAAACTCTACTGGGCTTTTTTTTCGGAGAGGGCTAAATGCACGTTTGAGGTGTCTTAAAATATATCAGCGCCATTGTTTTGTTTCAAGATGCGCATGCGCAGTATGGTTTTTTGTAAGGTATGTTTATAAAAACTATATTTTAATCTTTCTATGTAACTAAGGCCTAGTCATGGATTTATCTAAACCCTGTTTGCGAAACCCCACCTATAAATCACACATTAAGCATTGAAATGGAGTATGAAAGATTTTTTGTAGTGACCTTAAGGTAACAAAACGACAAAAGCTGAAATATTTTATTGATTTAGAAATTCAGTTTGAATACAAATCAACCTAGAAACAAAAAAGCCTGAAGCTAAAGAAATACTACAGTGCGTTTTCATGTGTGCTGGGACTGGGGCTGTTTCACCAATACATCTTTTTCCAATAACTGTAATGTTGACCATTAGGGTTTATAGACTTTTGACACAGTACCAAGGTGACAATAACAATGTGAAGTACTGCCAAAGCCGGCAACCACGGATAATGCTGATTCAAACAAAACCACACAAAAGGTCTGATCGAACATCAAATGACAATGTTTCATTAATGAACGAGAAAGGTGAGCCGAGAATAAAAGAGCAAAGGCATGGCGGTGAAGGACATAGTTTAGTTTGAAGTAGAAAAATTATGGAAATTAAATCACGGGTTGCACAGTTTGTCATCTTTGAGAATGACATATGCATACTGATTTACATTCAGTTTTAGTTTTTTTTTTAATCTGTGTATTCAGTGTTTATGTTTACATGATGCTTGTAAAATGCCAAGGTCGTGTTTGATGCACAGGAAGCACAAATAAAATGTCTATAATCAACATTACAAACATCTTCCAAACCATCACAATTAATACACCATCAAAATCATATTGACCCGAGTGCATTTACACCATTGGTTCTTCTGTGTGACAATTCTTTAAAAATTCATTTTTTTTGTGCTGAACAGACAAAATAACAATTATACAGGCATAAACAACATGGACACAAATATTGTAAACAATCAGACAATTTAGAGTGTACTGTCACTTTAAGAAATGTAGGTCAGAGGTTTACCACAAGCAATGGGCTCTTTTATTTCCTCATTCGTTCAGGCGTTTGTTTAACTGCACGTGTTTGGACCTAATATTTGTATTGCATCTACCATAGTTTAAATTACACACGAGTTGTTTAATGTACTTGGAAAAGCCTTGACAAAACAGAGATGACTGACATATTATGGCTCTTATAAATAAATAATCGGTGTAAATAAATGTATCGTTTTACATCAAACGAAGCCGTTTCTGCCTGAGGTGTATTAGAGAGACAAAACAGCATTGTGAGATAAGAGTTTATTGGACGCTGAGTATGGAGTAAAAAGAAAGAGGTAATAGAGGTCAGGTGACCCACATCGCAATTTAACACTACATGCGTGTCTCCTCATGTGCTTATTATTTACAGTTTTACCTTTATTTTTATATTTATTTTACCCAAACAGGTTTAACAACCAGGGGAATGAAATCATTGTTCATTGATGAGGCAGGATATTGTATATCCCAGAATGCACCTCATGAAGTTGGTGCCAACCAAAAGTTCAAATTTACGGTGATTTGATATGTTCAGCAATACATTATTTCTGTTTTTCTTTTGTGTAACACCATAGCTTGATTACTTATTTTTACAATTTTGTAATTTTTGACGAATACACTAACTGTGCGTTCACACAGCCAATGGCGAGAGCGTCAAAGTGGCCGGAAGTCATTCATTTTCAAAGAGAGCTGGCGCATCATGGACTGTGTGAGCGTGAAGGGGAGTTGAAATTAGCTAAACTTTATGGTAATGAGCTATGATGTAATTCGGCGGCAACCAATCGGATTGCGGAAACCTTCACTTGAGAGAATTAACGCCTAACCAGCAGGTACGTTCCCAGAAGTTTCCCAGAACGTTCTCTGTAGGTTCCCAGAACGTTCCCAGAACCTGAAGGGAACAATCTATTTACACTAAGAAAACGTTCCTGGCTAACCAGCAGGGAACAATCCCAGAAGGTTCCCACAACGTTCTCTGTAGGTTCCCAGAACGTTCCCGGAACCTGAAGGGAACAATCTATTTATCTTAAGAAAACTTTCCTGGCTAACCAGCAGGGAACATTCCCAGAAGGTTCCCAAAACGTTCTCTGTAGGTTCCCAGAACCTTCCCGTAACCTGAAGGGAACAATCTATTTACATTAAGAAAACGTTCCTGGCTAACCAGCAGCGAACGTTCCCTGTGGGTTCCCTGAACGTTCCCTGTAGGAATTTGGTTCCCAAAAAATAACCAAATGGTAACCATATGGGAACCTTCTGTGTTTGCTGGGAGTCACCGGCCGCCGCTGGTCATGCACGCTTTACAGATGGAAATGCTATATATACACAAATATATACAAAATGTATATTATAGACCTATATGAATTATTTTGTTGTTTTTGTTTGTTTGTTTTTACTCTTATTTATACCCTTATTTAAAAAGGCAAATATAAACCGTACAATGACAAAAGGGCTCAGTCCACAGCCAAAAACAGACCTTATACCAAAAAAAGGCCATTTTGGTTCACCAGCATGAACAAATTCTTTTATCATAACTCCTTTCGACGCATGTGCATCTGGCATGTATTTTGACAAGAAGCATGATGCACATGGTGAACATGACGCATCAAACGCATATTTTAAAATGACAAGCAACACATGACACCCCAAAACACATATTTTGAATTCAAGCCCCTCGGAAGAGAAGTCACCAGACACCACTGCACTCCAGTGACCTCCAGGCCAGGGACCTTTTTTGACAACTTTTTCAGACAGTAAAGGCAGTATTGGTTATTTAACATAGAAACAAGACAGCGGGGTCAAGACTCATGACAGGACAGCACATGGCATCCAGGAAACAAATAAAGGCCATGTGCTTTTACAAACACAAGATATATATATATATATATATACTATAAAAGAACTATAAAAATAACGTCAGGATCCAAATGCCACACTCTGACAAAACATTAAATAAACATAAAAGTTCATGCTAAAACACCAAGTCACCAGGAACAATCAAAGGGCAAGTGCTTACAACAAAACACAGGAGAAGACACAATTCTGCCACAAAGAACATGACTAGACCCATACAGGACCCAAAACACATACCGTTCTTGTGCTTTGGGCAACAGGGGACAAATGAAGTCATTATTCTCAAGGAGATGTGTGCGAATTATCATAGCAGCTTTGTATGAGCTCGTGCGATTACACGCACAACGCATAAACCCTGTCAGACGATAAAGTGAACAGGAAATGATTCTGGAAAGCGGACGAGTGCTGAGATACAGATACTCTAATGCGTCAGCAGTAATAAGCTAAAGAGACAACATGTAAAATACCAGAGCCAATGGGAGACGAAGAAAGTATCTGCGTCACGATCGCAACCTATTGACACTACACGGATGACTAAACCTTGAATAATGTGATGAATACAGTGGTCAGAGGTAGAACAATGCTGTTAACAACACACGGTGTTGGCTTGAAATAAATACACGAGAGCTAACCTGGTTAAACAGACAAACTGTAAAAAGCATTGGCATGCAAATGTGCTGTCTCTTACCGCGCACACACGGCACAGGAGAGGCGCTGCGGTCTTCTTAATTAGCAGTGAAGTGTGGATTTAGCTAAAGTAACTCTGGAAGTGTGTAATTGACAAAATGGCTCTTGTTTGGCAGGCAGGGGTGGGTGGGGGATTGAAAAAGATGAAGTACTAATGCATCCGACAGTCTATCAAAAACCAGAGTGGGCTTTAAAGGCATTAAAAACTGCTCTTCGCAATTTAAAAAGTCTTCATGGAAAATCGCATCTTTCCTCTGATCGTTGCTCAGCTCTTGACAGCTACACACAAACATCCAAAGATACTCAATTTCACAAGACATCATATGTATATGTGTTACATAGCAAACTTGTCGAAACTATAACACAAGTGCTTATTATAAAAAATGATATAAATATAAAAAACACCAAAAATACATCAAAGCATCTTTACTATAGTCACCCTTTGTCTAGATTAGAATTTGCACAAAGTTTCTTGACGTCTCAACCAGTACTGTAAAAAAGATTTGTTGGTTCAACTTAAAATAGTAAGTGACCTGCACTGTAAAAAGTGAAAGTTGGATTAATTAAAAAAAATACAAAAATTGGTAACACTTAAAAAATGTATGGTCCGATTCACGATTTTACATTTCCTTTGGTGTGTACGTGTCTATTAATACATGTTATACCACGGGGCTGTTGAATGCTTTATTCTGATTGGTTGAGAAATGTTCAATGGGTGTTGATTATTTTTGAATAACTGCACACCTAACCTTTAAAATGTCTTAAAAATAGGCACCAGATTGTTTTTTGTAAGCATGGTATAAGCGGAATAATTGACTTCGATCCTTTGAATTATTCAAAAATAATGCACACCCACGGTGTAACGGCACTCCACTTCGTGCCGCATAACCACCTTGGGTGTGCATTATTTTCTTATAATTCAACAGCCCGTCGTCAATTATTCCTTACTTAACGATATGCAAAAGGTACAAACCCTTACGGAAACAATAACACGAGTTATCGTCTCCAGCGTAAATCTCTTTTCTTGGACTACAACAAACACACAGATCGTAGGCAACAGTTTACTTCCTGGGATTGGTGAATAAAAGACCGACATTATCAGAACTCCTCCCGCTTCGGACTCACAGCCTGTAAGTTTACTCCTGTTAGCATTGCATTGTGAGTGGATCTTTTAAACATGGTAAGGAGCGTCACACTTCCGGCTGACGTCAGAGGTATTTAGACCAATCACAACGTACAGATTAGCTGGCCAATCAGGGCTTTTTAGATCGATGAGTTTTGTACAAAATCAATGCGTTTAAGGAAATCAGTATATCTGGAGTAACAAAAATGTACATAAACATTAACCATAAACCAAGCGAACACATTTTATTATACCAAATACACAAAATAATGTTGTTTTTTAGCAATGAAACGGTGCACTTTAAGTTAAAAAGTTTATATTTTTTAGGTGAAATCAATTGAAGTCATTATTCAAGTTTTTTCACTTAAAATTTTCTAACTTTAACTCTTTCCCCGCCATTGACGAGTTATCTTGTCAATTAAGAGAAAACATTTGCTTAAAAAACATGTTCCTGATGAATTTTAATGTTAATCTGCAATACCGCGATTATCCACTAGACAAATTTTATGAAATCTGAAGCCAAAACGTGGCTAATTTAAAACTCTGTGTATGTTTTGATAATCAAAACTCCTTTACAAAAATGCCATTATTTCAACTTTTTGCTCAAACATTTGTATTTTTGAAGAAAAATACTCATATTTAAGAGTTTATAAGCAGAGAAAAAAATAGATAGTTTATTTGTGTTCTTTCATTTGATATATTTGTATGTTTATATATTTTTAGAAGAACATTTTCCTGGAAGGCATGTTGTAAAACTTTTGTGAAAATCACAAAAAATGCTGGCGGGCAACTTTTCAAAAAATGGCTCGCAGGGAAAAAGTTGATTGTTACTAATTTAATTAATTTGTTTAAGGAGATCCAAATTTCACTTTTAACAGTGTGGTTGCATCAAAATGTTGAGTAAATTTAACTTAAAATAACTAACTTAAAAAAGTGATTTAAAAACGAATATTTTTAAGTTAAATTAACTCAAAATTTTAAGGCAGCCAGGTAACTATTTAAATTATTTATTTTCTCATTAATTTACACTTATTCCATAATGACAATGTGAAAAGCAAAAATGTCTGTACATTTATTAAAAAGAAAAAACTGAATTATCACATTTCCATTCAGACCATTTACTCAGTACTTATTTGAATCACCTTTAGCAGCCTCGAGGATATACAGTATATATATAAATCTTTGGATTAATAAAGAGGATTTCAATTCCCAAAGCAATCTAAGACATTTCATGTATCGGCACACGTTCAAGACACCCACTTTTCTTTTTTGCAATCTTCAATTAAGATACAAAATTTTAATGCTTGTCTGACAGATGTTCTCCCACGATAAATGGTGTCTGATGTTCCCATTGTCTGTAAAAAGGATACTGTATTAGATATTAACAATAGACTGGCTGATTTTCATTTTTTGGGGGTTGATTATAATAAAGGTGCATTCATAAAGCCACCAATGGTGCAGGCTGCAACATACAGTAAAGGCAGATGGGTCGAATGTTGTTTGCATCTGATATTACTTTTACCATTCAACTTTTTTCAGCTATAAATCGATTGCATTTCTTCAAAACTCACCTGAAACTGATTGCCAGTGATGAATATATGATCTTACATGTTTAGGGTCTGAATGATTTTACATTTTCAAAAAAAAAATTAAACTGAAAAGAAAAACTAATTGAATCTAGAAAATTAATTTGCCAAACAGTACCATTCTGACCCTGGGGTCTCAGCACATTTACGGGTCCAATGTCTGTTGATGGCTGCCCTCTCTTTACACCCCTTCAGTCAATGATTCTGTATTTGCAGTTTTGTAATTACACTGTGGTGGGATTCAGACCGTGAGAACATCGGGGTCAGTGTGTGAATTCGCATCGTGAGTTGACAGCTAAGGTAAACATAAAGAGGAAGTGCATGCGCTATGTAAATTACTTTGATTGACGCAGCAATATTGCTGGACACCTTGTACTTAACTAATAAAACACAAACATTGTACATTCCAGTGCTCAAATCCTTATGAACCAATAATCAATGACATTGCAATACTGAATTAGCTGGATTAGCTTGGAAGGGTTTTATCCAAAACATTTGCAGTATCCTAACATAAAGATAAAGTTTACAATACGTACAATTTTAAAACCTGAAAAGAGTTCAATTACCGTTATCCTCCTCCGATCAGGGTTCCCACACCTTAGTTAACTTCAAATTCAAGGACCTTTCAAGGTCCAATACCCTCAAATTCAAGGACTAAATGTGGGGACACATTTCAAGTGAGAGCAAGGTTACATCGTGTTACCCTTTAAAGATACATTGTTACAGTTCCCTTTCGAGGGAACTCACGCTGCGTCACTGCGGTGACACTTTGGGGACGCCTCCAGGGGTAAGTGCATCTGAATGTGTATATCAAATTCAACCAATGGTGAGGCTTAACGACAAAGACAGGGTGACGTGGGAGCCAGGAAGTATATCGCTATCTGAAATATTGCCAAAGACGGCGTTACAGGAACGCAGGAAGTATGGCAAGGGAGACGCAGCGTCTCGTTCCCTTCTCAGGGAACAACAGTTACATACGTAACCAGAGACGTTTTCATGTGTCAAACACAACTATGCAAAAAAGCATTTTGTTATGAATCAACATTCGCATACAGAAGATATAAGCATTTAAAGTGAACAGTTTAGCACGTGTTTTTATGATATTATCCTACACTACACACAGAATAATATGGATTTTTTTTTTTTAGAAAACTTCTTGCATAAAATAGATTCAAGCACTTTCCTGTATCTATATATGCATATTTTCAAAAATTTCCTAGGGACTTGAATTTTTCCCCCAGATTCACAAACTTTCAAGGATTTCAAGGACCTGTGGGAACTCTGTCTGATGTTGAGGAAGACTATACGGCTAACATCACATCCATTATTATGATTTCTAAATGCAAAAGTATCGCAACAGTTTCCATGGGGATGACCATTAAATGTTAGATGTTAAATGTTACCATATGTCTACTCTACAGAGCAGAAGTTAGAAATGTTTTATATTTTAAATGAGCAAGAAAAGTGGTATATGGTTTCTCTTGAGTGACAGACTGAAACTTTCTCTCTCTCTCCCTCATTCACTTTATCGGACCCCTAGGGACCCCAGAGGTCCCTCCAAATTACCTGCATATCAGTTATGAGTAAGCGCCTGGAGAGGGGCCACGAAAGAATGGCTGGAAATTGATGCTGCCACTGAAGTGCCACCACCCATTATTTTTCTATTTTTATTTTGAAACGAAAATCCTTGGAATGAGTCATGGCCAGAATTTATATAACGCTATATTTTGTTATTTAAGACCTCTTGCACCTAGATTAATTTGAAGTATTTTTCAATAATGTTCTTCATGATTCATCTTTAGGGTTGGGAACATTGCAATAAATTAACCGAAATCACAAAGGGGCCGAGTAACATTACAGCACGAATAAAAGCGAGAAATGGAAAATATTTAATAAAAATGGCTTGCCACACGATTTGCATAGTGAGACATTGCTTAACACTGCACATCCATCTCATGTGTTGGACAATCCAGACGAGGCATGATTTTAGAATACACTAGAACGGTCCTACAGCACTTGGTTCTATTGCAGTGGTTCTCAAATGTGGTGCGGCCCCCCTTGGGAGGCACGAGATGGTGCCGGGGGGGCCCAGTTTTATGACATTTTTATAAAATATATGAATTTATCATATATTCTGTGTAATCAAACCTCAGAAAAATATAACTACCAACAAACAGCAAAGTTGAGTAATACATTTCTTTTGGGGGCGCAAAGGGATGCGCCCTACACAAGGGGAGGGCATTCCGAAAAGTTTGAGAACCACTGTACTAATTCAAGAAAAGCAGTGTTTAATAATTGACAGTACAGGAATAAAAAAGACAAATGTCCTCAAATATAATATCACTAAGCGCTAAAGGCCCCGTGAATTTGCGGGGGAATAAACAGTGTAAGAGAAGTCACATGATGTCCTATTAGCCCTCTGATTGGCTGCTGACTGTCAGTGCGATAATGTCTGCAAATTACGGTATATTTGCTTTAATGACTCAAACTTAATGGAGTATTTACAACATAAATGACTCGCTCGAACATAACACTATTGTAAGCTGGTGACCACTCAGCAGGGTTAAGTCCATCTGTTTGATGACTACTGCAGTGTTTACCAAGGATTTGTTGCATGATGCTCTAAAAGTACTATTAATAAAAAGGTCAAACAACAGCTAGTAAAATAAATTTTACTGGAAAATGCTTTTTATATGTAATTATTATATTATATCTAATTATTATAAAAACAAGCACATTCATTTGAGATTAGTTTAGTTTTAATGGGTATTATATAAATAAATACAAACAGAGCATTTTGAAAATATAAACCTTTACTTTTCCTTGTTCAGCTTGACTCAGTATTGAGACACAGAGACGAAAGATCCAAGTGCCTCGGGTTGAGTCGTTAAATTCGTTCATCTTGGCCTTGGCTTTATTAAACCAGAGGAGACATATGCAGTTCTGGCTACGGCCTGCTTTAGGATTTACTGCCGGTCTACACACTAAAGCCTTTCTCTCAATTATTAGATTATCATTATTCTGTGTTAGACACTGTGTCAGACACCGTGTATTTTAACACTTTTACGACAAAAGTAAAGCAAAGAGAATTTTAATAAAACTGGTGGTGAAATACAGAGTTGGTGTAATTCTCCTGCCTAGAGTCAAGTAAAGCGTGGAAGGAATATTATAGGTACAATACAAATTAAGATCTATAAATCGCATCCAACACAATGTTAATGGCAATTCGTATGTATTTTAAAAGGGATCGCTAATTTGTATTCATTTATACGACCACATTCGCATCTGTGACGTTCTTGTTTTTAATCTAATATAATATAATATAATTTAATATTATCTAATCTAATCTTACGTTTTTGTATGAATTAATACAAATTAGCCAATTTGTAAAATGCGTACGAATTCTCATTAGATTAGGCCAGAACATGAGGGCCCAAAAATAGCAAACAAACATCCAACAAAATATAACATTTTATAGCTTTTTAAAATAACAAAGCAACTTTTATTCAACACCTTTTTTGTTTTAATTTTTTAGTTGAAAAATGTTGGCTAATTCTTATTAATTCGTATGGCCACAGTCGTACATTTTGTACGATTTGTTTTCACCTCTGTGATGATGTGGTTAACAGGTATTTAAATATTCGTTTGATTTAATATTAATAAAAGATTCACTTTGTACAAATTCATACAAATTAGCCAAATTGTAAAATGCGTACGAATTCTCGTAAGATCAGGCTGTCGCATCTGTAATTGACAATCACCAGAACATGAAGGCCTAAAAATAGCAAACCAACATCCAACAAAATATAACATTTTATAGTTTTTTAAAATAACAGTGTAACTTTTATTCAACACACCATTATTTTCCATTTGTAATTTTTGACACGAAAAATGTTTTTACGAGGTGGCTAATTCATATTAATTCGTACGGCCACAATCATACATTTTGTACGATTTGCTTTTACCTCTGTGACGTTGGGGTTAATGGGTAGGTTTCATTATTGTTTTATTGAATATTCATAATTTTTGTACGATTCACTTCTACGAATTCATAAAATTAGCCAAATTGTAAAATGCGTACAAATTCTCGTGAGATCAGGCTGTCGCATCTGTAATTGACAATCACCAGAACATGATGGCCCAAAAATAGCAAACAAACATCCAACAAAATATTACACTTCATAGCTTTTTAAAATAACAGATATTTTTTACATTTTACGAGGTGGCTATAATTCGTATTAATTCGTATGACCACATTTGTAAATTTTTGTATGATTTGCTTTCACCTCTGTGATGTTGGGGTTAAATGCTGAGTTTCATTATTGTTTTTAATCTAGTAATCGTACATTTTTTGGATGATTCACTTCGTACGAATTCACACAAATAAGCCAACTTGTAAAGTACGTACAAATTCTCATGAGATCAGGCTGTCGCATCTTTTATTGACAATCACTAGAAAATTATGGCCCAAAAAAAGCAAACAAACATCCAACAAAATATAAAATGTAAATTTTATAGCTCATTAAATTTTATTCAGTACATCATTGTTTTCTCCTTTAATTTATTAAAATTTTTTTACAGGGAGGCTAATTCATATTAATTAGTACGACCAAAATCGTAATGTTTTTTACGATTCGCTTTCCCCTCTGCGACATTGGGGTTAACGAGTGGGTTTCATTATTATTTTATATTTAATAATCGTACGTTCTTGTAAGATTTGCTTCGTATGAATTCACACGAATTAGCCAACATGTAAAATGCGTATGAATTTTCGTGAGATCAGGCTGTCGCATCTGTGTTTGACAATCACCAGAAGATGATTACCTAAAAATAGCAAACAAACATCCAACAAAATATAACATTTACATTTTATAGCTTTTTAAAGCAATGGTGTAACTTTCATTCAACACTATTATTTTCTGTATTTTCTATTATTTTTTACGAGGTGGCTAATTCGTATTAATTCGTACCACCACATTTTTGTACGATTAGCTTTCACTTCTGTGATGTTGGGGTTAACAGGTAAGTTTCGTTATTGTTTTTTTACAATTCACTTTGTAAGAATTCATACGAATAAGCCAAATTGTTAAATTTGTTTGAATTTCCTTGAAATCAGGCTGTCGCATCTGCGATTGACAATCACCAGAACATGATGGCCCAAAAAATTGCAAACAAATATATTAGTTTTTCATTTTTTAGAATTTTAAAACAATGGTGTAACTTTTATTTAACACATCATTCTTTTTGTTTTAATTTTTGACATGAATAATATATAAGCACTTCTTATAAATATTAAATTTTAAAAAAATGGTCTTGTTCTCTTCTTCTCTGCACTTTAACTTCAGCTCTTACAGTATGCACTTCATCTCAATCTTATAACTCAACACAGTATTGTGAATATTGTTGGCTCTTGTCTGATAGATTGCCAATGATTGCCAAACGTCTGCTAACTTAATACATTTATGAGCACAGAATTGCAATTTTATGCGTTTCTGTGTTGAATGATACTAACGCTGATGTTTGAATACGTCCCCAGTCATCTATTTTCAATAACGCCGAACATCAAGGGACTCCTTTTGAATCACAGAAAGAAACATCAGATTAGTTTTCGGCGCTTTTGATTTCTATCATTAAAGATACAACTGTGATTTCCCATTGCTTGTATCCCCTCAGTGTATTTATTTTAATATCAATTTGTCTTGTTTCAGTATAAACAAGTGCACACACACACAGTAATAAAAAATACAAATATAAACATTTCAAATTTCAAAAGCAAATTTCCACTTGAACAGGCACGAGGGAAAAAGGCAACCGATGAATCCAGAGGAAACCATCCAAACACTAACCACTGATTCCCAGCGGATCCTGTGTGAACAGACTACTACAGGAGGCTGCTTTCACTCCATACTAAGGCGCTCACCGCAGGAAACACTTATTGTTTAAGTGTCTCATGACATTTGTGGCCCTTGTGGTCCTCACCGACCTTAACGGCTTCACAGCAGCATGAATCTATCTGACCTTTGGGTCATTTTCGGTTCATGTGACAGAATTCATAGACATTCACCAGGGACTGAAACTTTATCTTCCTGATTTAATGGCTCGTACCAAGGTCAAAGGTTATTTTTGTATCTCTCGAATTGTGTGCTTTCCTCAGATGCAAACGTTTAAATCACTTTCATGAAGTGGATACGCTTTAATGTTCCAATATTTTTTTGTTTACAACCCAAATCTGGTTCATTAGTAGTGAGAACCATTCTGTATGTGACAGAATGCATTAAAGTTTGATTTAAATCATAGATTTCACAGAGGTTATATTGTTCTTTACATTGGGTATGATGATTTTCGATGTGAATTTGAAAAGCACATACCCAACTAACAATTTTACATTATAAAAACGTTCCTGTAACGTCTCACTTAAGTTTTAAAAACATTTTGTTTACATTCTTAAAATGTTTTTAAACATTGTATTAACGTTATTGTCTGGTTATAAGAACAAACAGTTTGGTCTGTTGTTATTTTAATGTTTTAAGAACTTTTTGTGAAAACTTTCAAATAACTTTTAGAAAACGTGCATGCGCACGTGAAACTTTCGCATGCGCACGACAAAAGCAAAAGTTTCACGTGCGCACTTGAAACTAAACTTTAAAAAATTATTATGCACATGTGAGCACGCGAAACTTTTACGTGAGTACATGAAACTAAATTTAACATTTTTTTACTCCAATGTCGACTTTAAAAATATTTTTTTTAGCAAAAAGCTGGAACAATTGCCTTTTGTAAAGGAATTTTGTTAGAGATCAGATTCAGAACGATTATCAAAAAATTCAGAGTTTAAAATCAGTAAATAACGTTTCGGTATAACGTTATTCAAAACGTTTTTAGAACAGTTTGGTCGGTTGTTATGTTAATGTTCAAGAACTTTTAGAGAAAACTTTAAAATAACTTTTATAAAACGTTACGGAAACGTTACCTGTTAACTGGATAGAGATAAATTAACTTATTCCCAGCCATTTTTTGAAAAGTTACCCGCCACTATTTTTTTGTGATTTTCACAAAGATTTGACAAAATGCCTTCCAGGAAAATTTTCTTCAAAAAATATATAAACATACAAATATATTAAATAAAGAACAGAACCTCTGCTTTCAAACAAACAATAAACAAACAAACAAAACGGGAAAAAAAATTTAATCCTTTCTATATTTTTTCTCTGCAAAAATTTAATAAAGTTTAATTTTGTGTGCGCAATCGCGTTTTGTTTTCAAACAAACAATAAACAAACAAACAAAAGGGGAAAAAAACATTTCATCCTTTCTATATTTTTTCTCTGCTTATAAAATCTTAAATATACAGAGCCCCTAAGGGGACATGGAGCAAAAATTTAATAAAGTTTAATTTCGCGTGCGCAAGTGAAACTATCGCGTTTAGTGAAAGCAAAAGTTTCTGCACCTGAAGGTTTCGCATGAGCACGCGAAAGTTTTACGTGAGCATGCGAAAGTATCACGTGAGCATATGAAACTAAACTTAATTTTTTTTTACTCCAATGTAGCCTTAGGGGCTCTGTATAAATATGTTTTTTTTTCTCTAGCAAAAAGCTGGAATAATTGCCTTTTATGAAGGAATGTTGTTACAGATCAGATTCAGAACGATTATCAAAACATACACAGAGTTTAAAATTAGTACATAACGTTTTGGCTATAGTTTTTTTTTTTCATCAACTTGGTACCTTTTTCATCTAGTGGATAATCGCGGTATTGCAGATTAACATAAAACACTTTTTATGCAAATGTTTTCTCTTTATTCACGAAATAACTCGTCAATGGCGGGGAAAGGGTTAAGAATTGAATGTGTTGAATTAAAAAATCTGTCCTGTATTTTCGCTTTTACCTGCCCAGCAAGCACTTTTGTGTTAAAAGACATCTAATAGCCGTCCAAACAGCCTATATCTAGGCTCAAAAATAAATTGATCTGTCAGAAAAAAATGTAATAAACGTCAAACATAAATTTTATGAAAATAAGTAAATAAATAAATAAAACCACCTTGTAATCCCTGTTGACTTTGTTTACATGATAGAATCTCGCTAGTTACTTTAACAAAAACGACATGTAACCAAATTTTAAAAGTGGGGGTATATGGTTAACCTAGCCTTAGGCAGTGAAATTAGAGCTTTTGCTGTAGTTTTTTTGTTATTTATTTTAACCGTATAATTTTGATGCCTATTTCATCTTTATTGCTAAAAATACAAAAATCACTAAATCAATTTCATTTACTTTCCATATAATATTCAGTTTTCCTGAATTGAAGTGAAGTGCTTCACGTCACTGACCGTTTATTTTTAGAAAATTTTGGGCCCTGTTTGTGCCCTATTTACGGAAATTCTAACAAATGACGAATAACATCTTGTCATTTGCTTGAATAAGGCGTTTGATTGTAAAGCATTGCTCAAAACCTCCATAAGCTGCATTTCAATACGCGGCCCAATTAGCATTCATCTCATCTCCTTTGTGTCCCCGCAGACTAATTTTATAAACTGAATTCTGCAATTAAACACTCCATCTTCCTCACGACGCAATTGCACCGGTTTGTTTTGTACTCAAATCGTGTGTGCGTATGTGAAAATGCTTTGCTGTGTTCAAAACACTAACACGCTTACACAGCTGCATATCACAGCGGTTTTAAGTGCACTGCTCATTGACATACACGATTGATTTCCCAGGGTGGGTTGCTGCAGGAAAGCACAATCCGGGCATATATTCTGGATGGGGCAAACAAATTCCTATTGCTCTCACTAATAAGACGTCTGCCTCTTTAGGTATTGATTAACAATATTGCGCAGACTACAGAATGCAAAGACCGCGCTGTGGGGTCTCTGTAGAAATGCTCCTTTTGGTTTGACCTTTGAGGTTACGTAACTTGCCCGAATTCACTGCCGTGTTTTGAAAGCGGCACAAACACGAGTCTATTGTGCCTACGCGGCACAGATAGCCGCGAGGCGAGTCTTGCTCTAAGTTTCAAATCAGATAGCATCTGGGGACCAGCCGTTTCGCTTTTTTGGATCAATTATTCAGCTGATTAACCATGCAGATCTGGTAGCAAATAATGTTTATTCACTATGTAATGCAGCATATGGCCTCGCACAGACTTCATGATGTAACTACTCTGCCTGTTGTTTTTAAGAATAGATAATGGTCCTGTGGAGGGAGCTTATGTGACACGCTGATGATTAGCATAGAAATTATTTTCAGTTGTTAAAATAAACAAATAATATTACACAGCAATAAAACATTGTACTGGGATAAATTGAATTATCCCTTTGAGCCCTATAGCAACCACTGTATATAATATTGCTTGCCGCTCACTGACACAAGAATTATTACTGAGAAATTTTTGTTTTAGGGTGAAAACATTTTTTGTATATTTCTTCTCCATCAATTTGAAAATCATTCAAACACAAAAATCATGACATATCATGAAAGTCGGACTTTTCCATGTTTAAGTGCTATAATTGGGTCTCCAGTGCTTCTATTAACCTGAAAATGTGAAAAATAAAAACCCCGTAACTTAGTTTTGGTAAAGCATTCTCTGCAAGCATGTGAAAAAATGGCAATTTTAATATGCTATAATAAATTATCTATATGATATTTTGATCTAAAACTTTGCATATGTACTCTAGAGACATCAAAGATTTATTTTACATCTTAAAAAAGTCTTGTGACATGTCCCCTTTAAGCTTTGCTGGTCACTCGTCAGAGAAAAAACCTCGTCTGGATATGCCTGTGTGAATAAATAAAACTTTTCAAAGCGTTCTGTAAAGGCATCCATTCCGGGTTTTCCATTTTTCCATTCATTATTGCGTACTGTGGCAGTAGGTACAAAAATTTTATATTTAATTTAACCATTTACATATTAATCAATTACTCAAACATTATGTAGATTTGTATTAATACATGTAGTACAATTATATAGACAGACGCGATACACGTCTGGATCACTGATCTATATAAATGACTGGATTGCGCATGACGTCACACTTGTGAAGCCACTGCGCCGCCATGTTGGTATACCCAAACGTTCTATTAAATCAATGGATGTTATCAGATTTTTATGATAAAACATCACTTTACTCGTCTTCGTTTTTATATGTGAAGTTACCCTGTACATTATTACAACACAAACGTCCAAAGCATGTAAATAGTTATTTACTGAAAGTTGTACATTTTGCGTTTTAATCCGTTATTATACATTCATCTTTATTACAGTATCAGATCAGCAGACAGACCGCAGCATATTTAGTATTAATGACAATAAATGTGCTCATTCTGAAATCTAAATAAATAATCATGCTTTGTACAGTATGTGCATGCAATAATTTGCTAGTTTTGTAATTATGTTATCTAAACTTACAAGTTACCTAAACTTATTTAGAGAAATAACGCTGACTGTCACAGTGTAGCTGAATGTCAAAAAAAACTTTATTTATACCCGTGTCATTAACAAATGCAACAGACACACTCACCTTAACGGTTTTTTATAAATCCATTATCCTGCCCGATTAAAACATAAACATTACAAATAACACCAGAGTTAACAAATAATTAACGTACACATATCCTAAAATGTAACCTTGTGTAACTGATACGCTGTAAAGGGGGTACATTTTTATCATGATTTTGAATGGAAGTCAATGACGCTCTCTGCCGGTTGGGTATACCAAGATGGCGGCTCGAACTCTGCGCTGGCTTCACCTCACGCAGTTACGTCAAGCGTTCTATGCGAAATCCAGTCATTTATATAGATCAGTGGTCTGGATCCAAACTTTACATCCGGTTTCGTTTTTTTTATGGTCTGACTAGTTGCTAAACTGATCTCTTGAACAAACGCCTCATCGAAACTAACAAATGTTTTGGTTTCCTGGGTTATCTATGTGTTGTTTTTTTGCTTGTTATATAAATAAACTACGTGTAAAGAACTTTGTTGTTATTTATTCTTAACGGAGTTTACCGGAAGTTACGTGCGGACCACGA
The DNA here is from genome assembly GCA_025389145.1 of Misgurnus mizolepis. NCBI lineage: Eukaryota > Metazoa > Chordata > Actinopteri > Cypriniformes > Cobitidae > Misgurnus > Misgurnus mizolepis. The sequence continues at coordinate 26,587,953 of JAIFKI010000021.1, read as the reverse complement.
CAGCCGCTTGTTTATGTTGTTACTGCTGAAACCTTCAACAGGGCTAAGTTAAACACATTCTCGACATTTTGGTCCTTTAAGGTAGTTGTTATCACGCTGATATATGTTCATTTTTGTGATACCTTTCATTTTAATTTGACGCTACAGAAGCGGGGCATGGCATTATGATTGACATTTGTGATTGACAGCTTCTCTGAGCGGACTGTCGGAGCTTCGAGGGAAGATTGAAGATATAACTATAATCTATTAATTTCTGTGTTATTTCACCAGGGTTGCTGCAGGTTTCACCAAGTCAAATTTAAGACTTTTTAAGACCTTTTTAAGACCATTATGAGTGAAATTTAAGACCAACGCGACTCAATGATCTCAGAAAAACTTAAAACATTATATTTTTTATTTGTATTATATATATATAATATTTTTTTTTTTTGACAAATAAAATCAACTAATATGGGAAGATCAGTATGGTCAGCTGATATGTGCCTTGATAACATGTTTTACACTTTCTGGCAAATGCTCAGGTTCTGAAATGCTTTTTTTGTTGCATAGATTCCTAAAATAATACCCAAATGCTGTTTAAATAATATAGCAGCAATAACAATTTAACAATTACAGGTAACATAATTATGATTACAATAGAAAATCTAGCAAACACGTAAAACACTGATTAATTGTAACATTACAAAAGTGACCCTTATATAGAAGGCTAATAATGTATATTGGTATTGATAACTGCATTACCAGGATGCTATTACTACTAAATAGGCAATGTTTTTAAAAACATACCATCAGCCTTTTCGTGTTCCACCTCAACATGGAATACAAGGATGTTTGTCGGATGTCCCTCAAGCAGGATGCGCACATCCATCAAACACTATTTGATAGACAAGTCGGTGTCTCCATCAATAATGAACATATTTGTCACAACACTTCTTGTGTTTTTGGCACTTTCGCCATGTTTATGCAAGGTCTGGCGCTTAAAATGTGTGGATTCCGCCACCAACGCCGTTTTACCTGCAACCTCCGTTTCACAGTATTTACAGTAAACACAGTAACATCGAGTCATTTTCATAGCGGAGCCACTCGTTATCTTTAAGCCACTCTCTCCGAAAGGTTTAACGTTAAGCCTTATTTTCCGGTGGTGAAATTGCATTTAAATCCGGACCGTCGTTATGAATCAAGTAACATTGGCTGTTGTCGGCTCGTTCTCTTCATGCTCGTAGTTCGTCTTTTCACATTTTCGCGCTTTACGTACCAAGTAGCACAGCAACAAGGAATGATTGACATTCATATTAGCCAATCTGCGCTCTTCATTAAACGCAAGAGTGAAATTTGATTGGTTATGTAATGTAGGAGAGAACACTGAACCTGGAACAGCACACAGCATACACAATCTAAATCAAGTCACACTACAACAAAATAGGCAGTCGCAAAAATGCTCCCAAATATATTTTAAGGTCGCACAGAACCCTGTACAGTAAACAGTTAGATCACAACAACTGATATATAGCTTATGACATGAATTGCAATGGATTATAATAGCCTACATTTGTATCCTTTTTAAACTGAACTGAAATGCGATTCAGTGACGCGTGAAGTGCGGAACTTTTCTTTTTAGAGGCCCGCCCATCAAACACTTTCTTCCTCCGTTACTGATTAGTTCTACAGCATTTTAAATTACTATTTTATTATTTTTGCGGACAAAACTTTTCTGGAATAAACGGAGGTAAGAAATTTAAGACTTGGGTTAATTAAATTTAAGACCTAGGATGAAAATCTGGCCGTTTTCTAGACTTTTTATGGCCTTAAATTTAACTTTCTGAATTTTAGACTTTTTAAGACCCCGCGGGAACCCTGTTCACACTGACAAAAGGAAACATACCTTATTTTAGCAAGTCAGTCAAATAAGGCGATCAAGGGGCGTGGTTGAATTGGGCATGCGAGCGTTTGAGCAGAAGTTTGATACTGATGCTCCGTCTCCGGGCTCCACGGACGATTCCTTCTGGGTATGCCTTGGCTCCAAACTGATCTGAAAAACACCACCGTTTTTCACTATTTTACTTTGTTCTTACATCAACTAAGATGTATTAATTAATTAGTTAATACCTATACCTACTTCGATCTTGGAGCGTAACATTATCACTCCTAACTACTCCCCTTCTTGCTCAAACTTCCGTCAATATTACTGCCCCAGAGGTTGACGTGCTGCAAACTAAGTGCTCTTCCACCATACAATATAGTTCTCATTTTTATCCGCTTAAAAAATCCCTATGTTTTATTTTGTGCCACCATACTTCCTTGTGTAACTACTCATGTAACAGTCTTTAAATAGGGAAAACATGGAAGTGTTTGGTGGCTTTTAAATTCATCCCTGTTTGGATCCTAAGGAATGAATGGGGCTAGGTTAAATCCTAACACATTCACGGCGCTCTGTACAAAGATGAAGTGCACACATTGAATAAAGATAGGTTTGTATTTATTCATCTGAGTTGAGGTAAGAACATAGTAAAATATTGAAAAACAGTGGTGTTTTCCTTTAAACACATGTCGTGTCTGTTAGCATTGTTTTGCTAATAGTAATCAATACACCACTTTTACCACAAAAAAAAGAAAGGGTAAGGGTTTCTTAATTACAGAGGATTATGGCATACTTTATAGTAAGGAAATACTCACATTCAAATACGAGAAAAGTGTGTGGGGAAATGAACATCTCGTCTCTTTAAACTAAACTAAACTCTCCCACTCATATTCAGTGACTAGAAAGTAAAAATTTCATCTGTTGTTGATGACTCATTCCTTTTCCCACCTTGTGTAATTAAGGTTTTCCGCACTAATTTGGTCAAAACTCACTCACACTTGACTCGACGCCATCTCCACTGAACGTCAATCACCCCGCGATCTCCCACACACACCACGCTCGCGCACATCACGGCCCCTCCCACCCCCTCATCAGCTCTACTGTACCTCTGTGGGTGGCGATACTCTGACATATCTTTAATGTTGCCATTAAATCCTTTATGTAAATTTGTACAGGTCCGTATAATAAAAACCTTATTTTAAACTTCGTCATTACCGTCCTGACGATTTAATGATGATTACTGATAAGAATAAATTATCGTGATCCATCACAATTACCGTATGAAGGGACGGTACAAGCTCTCCTTAATGTATTGGTGGCAGCTGTGACCGCAGGCAATGTTTCACACTACTTCAGAAATGCTATTTCCAAATCTGCACTGAGAAGAAAATGACATGGATAAATCATAATGAATGTAAGAAAAATTAAGATAATAACCAGAATAATTTTAGAGGTGTACCAGAACATCAAGTTCTTTTAACTGGACAGGATACCGTAAACGGTTTTCCTGTTTTAAAAAGCTTTTTGCATGCAATTCATAAAAAACTATTTTTAAAATATATAAATAAATTTACATAGTAATATATATATATAGTGCTGGGCAAAGATTAATCGCGATTAATTGCATAAAAAAATTTAATGTTTTTTTGTGCATAATATATGTGTGTGTGTGCTGTGTATAATTATTATGCATATTTAAACACACTCACATACATATATACATTTCAGAAAAATTTTATTTATATATATATATATATATATATATATATATATATATATATATATAAGACCGTTTCAGCAGTAACAACATAAACAAGCGGCTGTCGCGGTCCGCACGTAACTTCCGGTAAACTCCGCTAAGAATAAATAACAACAAAGTTCTTTAAACGTAGTTTATTTATATAACAAGCAAAAAAAAACACATAGATTACCTAGGAAACCAAAACATTTGTTATTTTCGACGAGGCATTCGTTCAAGAAATCAGTTTAATAACTAGTCAGACCATTAAAAAAACGAAACCGGAAGTAAGGTTCGGATCCAGACGTGTATCACGTGCGACCGATGAAACGTCTATAGAATAATATATAAAAAAAAAAAAAAATATTTATACACATGTAAATGTTTCTTAAATACATACATGAATGTGTGTGTATTTATAATAACACACAGCACACACTTGTATATTATGCTAAAAATCACTTTTATTTTGTGTGATTAATCGCGATTAATTTCCCACCACTACAATTTTTTTTTTTTGACAACTGTTGCAATTTCACAGAGCTTAAAAGCAGAAATCTGCGGCTTATGTTTTCATTTTAATTATTCTCTGTAATTAATGTTTATTATTTGAGCTCAAGTTGCCCTTGAGTAGTCAGACTATTGAACTTCTGGTTATGAGTTACCGGTTGCATTCATTTTAAATGGATATTTTTGTAAACAGTCCTTCTCTAGCATCTTACCAAGTTTGCCACCTTTACAAGACAGGGGTTGTAAAAACCATCAATTTAAAGGTGACATGTCATAAAAATCAGACTTTTTCCATGTTTAAGTGCTATAATTGGGTCACCTGTGCTTTTTTCAACCTAGAAAATGTGAAAAATATCAACCAAGTAACTTAGTTTTGGTAAACCATTCGCTGCAAGCATGTGAAAAAATAGGTGATTGGAATTTGGCTCCCCATGTGATGTCAGAAGGGGATAATACCGCCCCTCAATCTGCACTATTCAACCACGACACTGCCATTGAAGTGCATTTTAGTGCATAGATCAGCTCATTTGCATTTAAAAGGACACACCCAAAAACAGCACATTTTTGTTCGCATCTACAAAGTGGCAATTTTAACATCATCTTGAGCTAAAACTTCACATACATACTCTGGGGACACTAAATATTTATTAAAAAAGTCTTGTGAAATGTCCCCTTTAATGCTAACTCATAAAATGCTTAATTCTTAAATTTGTAATTTCAAAACAGTGTCCCAACGTTTATGCCAATGCCCTGTTGACTTCCATTATAAGGCCATTACAGTTTTTTCTAGTTCTGTTGTTATCAAAAGCATAATTTCAATAAATAAATCTTACATTTTATTCAAACTAGGCTCTTTTTGAAATGAGTGTCATGTCAAACAACAAGCAAAAATAAATAATAAATATATAAATATGCAATATTTTTCCTGAAAACATCTCCATGGACATTTTTTTTAGAATGACAACAGACAAAATCGCTCTGATTTTTAGTTTTATTCTTTGAGTGCGTTTGTTGTTCAACGTGTATGTGCAAACACAATTTCGTAAACCTTAGTGAGAAAACACTTTGAGAGCACACCAGGACAGAAAAACAGCCAATATCGAACCGAGTCATACATCAAGATTTGTTTTCTCTGAAATGACAAAAATGCACAGTGACAGTTTGTTAAACCTTTGATTTTAACCATTTTAACTGCTCAAACACCGGGCAATCACTCCATCTTACTAGATATCTAACAACAACAGATATCTCCAACTATCTGGTCTTACTTTTGCTGGGAGACACATTGTTATGCTGTCAATCATTCGATTTGTTGCTGAATATTCCTGCGCTGTTTTGACCCATAGATCACATTATCAAACTCCATTTGCTGAAGAACAGGTGTACATTCGTAGTAAAGTAGCTTTCAGGGCTACTTATAAACAGTAGCTGGATGTCACACGGTTATTAGTTCCAGAAAATGACAGTAATAATCTCAGTAATTTTCTCGTTGGGGTGCTAAGATCCATCTATTTTATCCAGGATGACAGATATAATCTACATCAAAAGCAGAAGAAATTTCTTGTGACACCATCCGTCAAGGTTCCAGTCGGACTAGCTTAACGTCTTTTTGCTTTGGATTAAAGCCAAATCACCCGTCGTACATTATCAACACCTTCACAATGAATTATACTACATAAAAAAGTCCCACTGAGAAGACATTGACATGCACATTCCGGCCAAAGTACAGTTTGATGCACCGCACATGACTTTGAAGGCCGAACACATCAGTACTTATTCCTTTGGCACATTGTTTTCACATTGTGAGGCTTAGTTTGTGATGTTTCGTCTTTGTCCCGTTACCAGATGATAAAATACCACAAAACCATACCACAAACAGTACAACACAACAACACATTTATAAAAACAAATGAATCTGTCACAAATTGTGCTGTGTTTGCATAACCATGCGTTGTGATGCAAAAGCATTTTTCCGTTAGTCTTGTTGAAAAATGACCCAATGTACACAAGTGCTTCCCTTAAACTCCAGGTGATCTATTACACGAACATGAAAAAGGTGTAACCTGATCTCACACCACTCTTCGGTCTCTCCGGCAAAGTATTTTTTTAAAGGACCTCCTGAAGTCATTATTGAAGATTGTGTAAATAATTGGATTGAGTGAGCTGTTGCAATAGCCAAACCAGAAGAAAAACTTGAAAAGGGTCATTGGCACGCAGCAGTCGCAAAACGCCGTCAGCGTGTAGGTAAAGAAAAACGGGAACCAGCAGATGACGAACACGCCTATAACTACGGCCAGGACAAAGGTGAAGCGCTTTTCCCGGTTTTGGCGACCTTTCCACCTGCTGGTCTTGATGGTCTGGCAGGCCTCTAGCTTCTCGATGTTGTCATCCGGTTTAATCTGGCTCAGTTTGGTCTTGCCCTTGCAGCCCTTCTTTTTGAGCGAGCAAGGGTTGGAGACCTTGTGGTCGGAAGATGAGGATTCTTCCATGTCCACGCCGTTTATTTCACCCTTGTCATCTGCGCCATTCGGGTCCCTGTTGAGCATCTCATGGGGGTCCTTTTCATCTTTCTTGTCCTTTTTCCTCCGGTCCCCAGGGGGCTCTCTGGTCCTCTTCTTGGCGATCTGGTAGATTCGGATGTACACGAGCACCATGATGATGCAGGGTAAAAAAAATGAGCCGATGGAGGAGGAAACGATGTACCATTTTTCTCGATTGATCTCACAGAAGGATCCCTCTTCCTTCTCCATGGTAATGAGGGGCGGGAAGGAGATGACGGCCGCAATGACCCAGACGACAAAAATGATGCGCTTGATCCGTTGCGGCGTGCGCTTGAGGTTGTACTCGATGGCTTGCGTGATTGACCAGTACCTGTCCAAACTGATGGCACACAGGTGAGCGATCGAGGCCGTGCAAAAGAGAACGTCCAAGGCGAGGTAGATCTCGCACCACACCTGCCCGAAAGCCCAGTATCCCATCAGCTCATTGGCTAACGAGAAAGGCATCACCAAAGTGGCCACCAATATATCAGCTGACGCCAGTGAGACCAGGAACAAGTTCTGGGGAGCCCTGAGAGCTCGGCTCGTGAAGACGGCGATGATCACCAGGACGTTGCCGAAGACGATGAGGAGGATGAGGAGACCCACGAGGACGCTCAGAGAAAGGGCCACCAGGAGGGTGTAGGGCGGTCCGCCACTGTCCGTCCCATTGGTCACGTTGTCACACCCCATTGTTGAGAATCAGTTTTTTCCTTTCACAATTGAAATGTTTTTAAGGATTTCCATATTAGTGAAAGAATCTTTGTATTAGACAAAAATGACATCTAAAATACAAAAGAAGAGGAATTTATGAATAAGGAATTATTGACATAATAATAATAATGAGTAATATGCAATAATTATACAATAAAAATACAACTTGTAAATATGCCACTATTATACACTAACTGCAGAAAGTAAAGGAGGAACGGATCTTACCTTGGTGGGTGAGGAAAAAAAAGATGCGACGCACAAACTTATCAAGGCATTCAAACAAACCCAATACAGTTTTAACTTCTCCTCTTGTCTTTCTCAAGTCGGTGAATGTCTTAAAAAAAAAACTGCTCGACTATTTTCTCGCAAGCGCGTTATGACAGCGCTTCATCATCAGCGCTCCGCTCAGCGGTGCGCGCGCTGGATCTGGCTCACCTCGCGCACGGAGCTAATAGAGCCGTAATCATATTACCCGCTGTGAGCGCGCGGCGTGCGTGAGAGAGACACCGGAGTCTGTGCGCGCGCTCTTGTTCCAAATGACTTCCCATACGCTGTGCGTTGCCACGCCCTCTTTCTGATAACACCAGCCTGCGTTGCTAAGCAGCGAGCGAGCGAGGCGCGGTGAAAACGCAAGTTAAAACGTCTTGTTATCTGTGATCGAGACTGGTTTAAATCAATTCATCTGTTTAAGTGCTCATATGTTTAGGAGAGAATAAACTTAAAGGGATTGACTATGAGTGGTTAATAAGTGTTTACATGATTGACGGAAAGTTGGGACCGGTCAAACAATAGCCTTTATAATATAGTGGGCATTTTTACTCATGTCTAGTTTATTTTAAAAAGTCAATTTTGGTAGAGGCGCACAGCTAAACACACACAGTACATACTTGTTTCACTATATTAGTATTAGACTTTTTACGCATTTTATATCAGGAACAGATGTGCATTAGATATAAAGGCAAACATGATACGTCTTTTTATTTAGTGAGGACAAGTAAAATGTAACCAAAATGTTGGTTGCCGTGATATTTAATGATGTCATGATATTTTATGATATCATGATAGCCTATTTTTAAAATGTCATGACAGTTCATGTCGTATTTTTGTCAGTAATGGTTTTAACACTTAAAATTGAGGTAAACATGCACACAAGATATTTTTGACCAAAAATGGTAATTTGAGAGATTTTGAATGAAATCCTTTTATCTAACTCGACACACCACACATTTAAAATACTATATTTTGCATATTTTGGTATATTGTAAACTGTAGATAACCTTTGGTCGGTTAGACTAGTCCTAGACTAAAATAAATATAAGAGCTATCAAAACTGAAAAGAACTTGCACTGACATATCTTAAAATACATCAGTTTTGCCTCAAAATGCAGTGAATGAAGTGATGGTTTAGTAAGGCATGTTTGTTCAAACTAGTTATATTTCGTAATTAAACTTAGGCCTAGTCCTGGTTTAAGATAATCCCTGTCCAGCAAACCACCCCATAGTGTTTTCGAACCCAACCATGAACATGTTTTTTTAGTACAGTTTATCAGTTTACTATAGTTAACTTAATACTACATATTAGAATACTTCTAGTAGGCTAAACATTAACATGGTGTAGTATTGAGTATTATATAGGGTACAGTTTGCTTACAATTTATTATAGTAAATGCTAAAATATACCCCCCAGTTTATTTTTATAGTAGTTCAAGGTTATGAAATGGTATAGCCTTATTATTAATATAAAAAATTATATATATATATATATATATATATATATATATATATATATATATATATATATATATATATATATATATATATATATATATATGTTTACATAAAATATTTGTGTGTTGTGTGTATTTAATATGTATACAAGAAAAGAAATCTAGATTAATCTCAAACAAAATAGAAGTATATGAGTTTGTGCTTTGTGTAATTATTATGTATATATAAATACACACACATTCATGTATGTATTTAAGAAACATTTACAAGTGTAAATATATTTATTTGTATTTTTATATATTCTATATTATATATAAATAAAAAACTATATATAAATAAAACATTTCTTAATATATATACATATATATATATATATATATATATATATATATATATATATATGTATGTGTGTGTGTTTAAATATACATAATATTTACACACAGCACAAACTCAAATATTATGCAAAAAATGACTTTTATTTTGTATGAGATTAAAGTAGATTAATCTATGCCCTATAATTTTTATATATATAGTATAAATTATATCGAAATCTAAATAAAAATATCTACATAGTCATGTAAATGTTTCTAAAATACATGCATCCATATTTGTGTATTTATATATACAAAATAATTATATATATACATATTTAATAATGATTATGATGGTAATGATGATTATGATAATAAATAATAATAAATAATGTTTATTAGTATTATTGTTACTATTGTTGTTTTTATTATTATTGGGACTTTCATCATTTGGTAGCTATCTATATTACAAGGCTTTCATGACGTTTTATGACAGAAAGCACACATTTTCTGATATTACATAATATTTGGAGCTCTGTTGATATTTCTAAACATAACTGAGTTACAGGATAGTTTATTTAGTGGAAGACTAAATAGATAATGAAAAGGAATAGTGTTAACTCTGATTATGGGTGATCAATCACCACTGTCAATGAGAAGAGCCGAGAGCAAGAAGCAATGAACCAGCGACACCTACTGGAAACATAAATACATGTCTTCTCTGTTTTTACTGTCAGGGACAAGGCTATAAAATATAGCTAAAAAATCCTGGATTTGTACAGATTTACTACAATTAAAAACTTAAATACAGGCCTATATGGAACACTTAAGATGTTATTAGAAATAAAAAATAATATTTCATTAATATTAAATAAAAAAAATTTGAAATTTACTTTAAGATAGATCAATAAGGGTTTTAAAGAATGCATGTGGACATTTATTATTATTATTTTTCACATTTTATAATAAAAGCTATGTAATAAGCTAAATAGCCTGGCTTTGATGTGGACTGAAAACAATGTGTGGCTGGTCAGAGATGAGCAAATGTGACATTTGTAAGGCAGTCAAATGAACATTTATTTGAAGAATGCTTATCAAAGCAAAGACTTGACTGACTGAAGAGGGTCCTGTTACTCATTTGGGCTGAGTTAGAAAGAAAGAAACCAAGAGATTCACCTTTAAGGCCGTTCCTCTAGAGAGAAAGTAATGTTAAACATGTCCGCACATCACTTGATACCCTATGAATCGTAAAAATAAAAACATTTTGCAGTTACGAAAGAGCAACATGTTTCATACTTATTTTTACATCCCTGCCCCACCCAGACAATTATATGAATTTTAAAAAAGGGGGGTAAAAACAAACGAAAATCAACATGCTTGTTTCCTATACATAGCAAGGCAAAAAAGCAGGAAACATATAACACATTCCTACAAAAATTATCATGGATATGAACTTCATTGATACAGTTTTTCTATGACCTAAATGCACAGACAATAGGAAAAATAAACAAACCCTTAAGCTCCAATCATGTGTGGATTCACCAGAAAGTTACAAAATCAAAACCCTGGCTGATTACAACCGTGCTGTCACTATTCGTCATACTACTACATTCCTGGTTTGCGATAAATGCTCTCATCCGAAACTGAACTGTAAGTTTTTCCCACTTAAGAATCAGCCCGACCCCCCTGCATAAATGGCACATTTAAAATAAAAACCGTAAATGGAACACGTCACAATGTCGTGTCCCTAATGCACGTCTCACTTGAAGTATTCAAAAGGCATTTATTGTCACATAATAATTCCATTTTGTTAACATCTAACTATTCCCTCGCACTCACATTCACGCACAAAAAAAAAAGGAAAATGTACAGTTCTAAGCTTTTATACAAAACCAGGAATGCAATGCCTCTGGTGTATAATTAAGCATGAACAGAGAAAGCCCTTTTTACAACGTTTGTGTTTTTTCCATTTTCTAGTTATTATTCAGCGTCTGCATCAGGCGCCAGATATGCACCGTATATTGGCCGAACAGATCCAGAGGGGTTTCATCTGTAGCAGAACGTCTGTGCTGGTAGAACCGTCCCCGGGAGCCCAGTCCGTAACATCTCGTCCGGGTCGGTTCTTTTACAGCATTACGTTTTTTAGGAGGTCCATAAAGCAGCAACAGGTTCTGCTGGTTGATAAAAAGCAGCAATTCGTGTCCGTTTTCGTGCCCCCACTATTGTGAAGTGCCGCGGGTCTTTACACTGCTGCCAGCGATATAAACGAAAGGTGAGGGAAAGAAAAAATTAACACAATCCTAACAAAAGACATTTGGCTTGATCAAATAGAAGTGGAGTAAATGTACAGTCACTTGATATAATACTAAACCAAAAGAAAATACATTTTTACTTGAACGATTCCACATTTAAAATAAAAGTATAATCAAAACATAATGGGTCTAACTATCAATCAATACTTGATGATTTGCACCATTTGAAACCAAAGGATGCCTGTGATATGAAATTTAAATATACAGAAACACAAACTAGTCAGAAAAGTTGAAATCAAAACATTTAATAAAGAGAGAATTATCGCCTTAAAAAGAATGAGTTAACATTTAAATTTGCTGATGCAAACGTTTTCATTCGTTGTTATAAAATATACAGGATAGACAATAAAATAAAAGATAAAATACTTTGGAAATAATAATAAAAATGCCCCATTCATTCGTTTAATTGGTAACGTGAAAAATCGTGACCCTTTTACTTGAGGTGGATGCCAAATATCAGTACAAAGTGCATTAAAAGCAGCAGCATAAGAGTGACGGTGAATGAAACTAAATCTGGTGACCACGTCGAGGGTCTGTGTTGTGAACAAAAACGCTGAAATATTAATAGTAGGTAAAGATCAAAACTACTACGCCAATACGTGCGTATCTAACCGAGAAATCCTTCAAAGTGAACAGAATGGGTGTTTTGGCATTCCTCACAGTAAATGTGGGCCTGATATGCACCCGATATGTCGATGCAAACCGATAGGACACAACACTGTAGATATGGCGAACATGTGAGCGATCAGAGACCTCACGTACACTCCCGACTCCTTTAAACTCACAAACTCAGCACTAGTTTGTCGTCAATTCTCGATTCGGTTACGCTGCATTGTTTGGTTCCTATATCACCTTGTTACGATTGGCTGTGAATTTAGCAACTTTAGGCGTAGCGATGTGTCTTAAAGAGGAATGAATGTTGAAAAAAGGGAGTGAGGAAGTAATCGAGGATTATTACAAAATGTTAAGGAATTACTGAATAAATTATGCTTTAGTAAATTCATCCATTTTGTATTAAAACCTCTTGGATAATTATGTTCAGACACAAACTACCCAACTGCACTGGATATGCACAATTTCTATAATATTAATAATAATAAAAAAAATCAATCAACACAAAATTTGTTCACTGCTTCCAAACAGGTCCTCTGTACAATAAAAATCTTTTGGTTGTGGGACAAGATTTCTGTCTAAAAAAAATAAAATAAATAAAAAATAAAACAAACAAAAAAAATAATACAAAGAAACAACTAACATACAGTATGGCGGCAGCAGCAGCAAAAATGAAGTTGTTTTTCAAAAATGATGTTTGTTTTTGCATACGACTGTTTTTCCTGGCGCCAAGAACCCCTAAAATGACTTTCAAGAAATTGGCAAAATGATTGAAACATTTTAAGAGCGTCTCTTTTTTCAGAATCACTAATGATGATTCATTAATTTTGGCAACAGAAGTCTAGACGTCGTGTTCTTCTCGACTGGGTAAAGGGGACCTAACTGGCTATGATTCCTCCATTTGGAGTTACGCAGTTTCCTGTCCAAGATATAACGGTGTCGATGTCTTTGAAGATAACGTCAACTAGCGATTCTGTTTTTCCTCTTTTTTTGGATTTGTTTATACAGTGTGTGAGCCTCGAGCAGGACCATTTCAGACCATGGCACGGTAGGGCCCCTGCATCTTGAGGAATTGGATGATGAATGAAGGGCCCCCAGCGACAATCTGGGGTGGGAGGTGGCTGAGTGGGCAGTTCTCTATGCTCATGATGGACAGCTTACTGCATAGGGCCAGCTCAAATGGCAGACTGTGCAGGTTAGGGTTGTCGTTTAGGTACAGGTCCTCAAGGTTCTCCAGTGTACCTGTGGTAGGAAAAAAAGAGAAAACCTATGGTGAGGTATGGTTTCATACAGGCATGAAGGTGTTTGTGTTTGAGGGCAGAAGTGACACCATACCGATTTCCTCAGGTAGGTGCTGCAGTAGGTTCTCTCCCAAGCCCAGGTAGGTCAGATTGGTCAAATGACCGATCCCTCTTGGCAAAGTGGTCAGCTGATTATTGGTCAACACAAGTTTCTGTAAAGAAAACATGAAACGTGCAAAGAAAACATGAAATGTGACAGTAAGTTTCAGAGCATCAAGTCAGAGTCACTCCAGATCCGAATCTTATCAGGGTCACTCTGGATCTGTATCAAATCAGAGTCACTCCAGATCTGAATCTTATTAAGAGTCACTCCAGATCTGAATCTTATTAAGAGTCACTCCAGATCTGAATCTTATTAAGAGTCACTCCAGATCTGAATCTTATTAAGAGTCACTCCAGATCTGAATCTTATTAAGAGTCACTCCAGATCTGAATCTTATTAAGAGTCACTCCAGATCTGAATCTTATTAAGAGTCACTCCAGATCTGAATCTTATTAAGAGTCACTCCAGATCTAAATCTTATCAGGGTCACTCCGGATCTGTATCAAATCAGAGTCACTCCGGATCAGAATCTTATTAAGAGTCACTCCAGATCAGAATCTTATCAGGGTCACTCCAGATTTAAATCTTATTAAGAGTCACTCCAGATCAAAATCTTATCAGGGTCACTCCAGATTTAAATCTTATTAAGAGTCACTCCAGATCAGAATCTTATCAGAGTCACTCCAGATCAGAATATTATCAGAGTCACTCTGGATCAGAATCTTATCAGGGTCACTCCAGATTTAAATCTTATTAAGAGTCACTCCGGATCAGATTCTCATTAAGAGTCACTCCAGATCAGAATCTTGTCAGGGTCACTCCAGATCTGAATCTTATTAAGAGTCACTCCACATCAGAATCTTATCAGGGTCACTCCGGATCTGTTTTAAATCAGAGTCACTCCGGATCAGAATCTTATCCGTCACTTCAGAATCTTATCAGAGTCACTCCAGATCAGAATCTTATCAGAGTCACTCCAGATCAGAATCTTATCAGAGTCACTCCAGATCAGAATCTTATCAGAGTCACTCCAGATCAGAATCTTATCAAAGTCACTCCAGATCAGAATCTTATCAGAGTCACTCCAGATCAGAATCTTATCAGAGTCACTCCAGATTATAATTTTATCAGAGTCACTCCAGATCAGAATCTTATCAGACTCACTCCAGATCTGTATCAAATCAGAGTCACTTCAGGTCTGAATCAAATATGAGTCACTCCAGATGTATATCCTATTAAAAGCCACTCCAGATCAGAATCTAATCAGAGTCACTCCAGGTCTGAATCAAATTAAAGTCACTCCAGATCTATATCAATCGAGAGTCATTCAAGATCTAATATTATCAGGGTCACTCCAGATCTGAATCTTGAAATCAGAGTCACTCCAGATCTGTACCAAATCAGAGTCACACCAGATCTACAGTTAATCAGAGTCACATCAGATCCAATCCTTCCTCATTAACATACATAAGTTCTGTTTCACAATATTCTAGCCACAATGATCTCACATTGCTCGAATTCTTGATTTTGCATAAAGACATCACATTGAAAACAAGAGTACCTAGGCCTTGTGCACTAATAGTGTGGGGTGTGTGAGCAGCTCTCTTTGCATTTTAAAGCATTTCAAATCAATCTAACTGTTAATGTAGATGACTGATGCAGATTATAATGGATTGCACTGCAGTAAATGTCCTACCTGTAGATCCTTAAGGTAGGCAATCTCATTTGGGAGAGACTCCAGTTTGTTCTCCTCCAGGTCAAGCTCTCGTAGTTTCCGTAAACTCCCAATCCCATGAGGCAACTTTTTCAAGAGATTGTTGGACAATATGAGAACCTAAAAGAAAACAGTGAGTTAAAATAATGATCCTGAACAACATGAGCCCCTATATGACAATATGTTGTGAATGAACGTGTAAGAATGAGCTTGCACACAAAACAAAACAACCGGAAAGTCTTGTAATACCAACTTATCTATTACAATACAGAATAGTACGCCACCTCTAAAGACACAAGGCCGCAGATATCCTCTGGAATCTTGGTGAGCTGGTTTGTTGCCAGGTTTAGCTCCACCATGCTGGTCCACGTCCCAAAATCCAGTGGAAGAGATGTTAGCTGGTTGTCCTATAAAATTGAAAGAAATGTTATGATATAATAATCTAGGACATGGGTCTCCAACTCTGTTTCCTGTTCCTGGAGGGCACCTGTCCTGCTTATTTTAGTTCCAACCTTACTCAAACACACCTGTGTCTAATTTTTAGGTAGCCCTGACCAACTTGATTAGCAGGTTCAGGTGTGTTTGATTGGGGCTGGAGCTGTGTGCAGGACAAGTGCCCTTCAGAAACAAAGTTGGAGACACATAATCTCAAGGAGCTTGCTTTTACCTTCATGTTGAGCTTGCTGAGCACTTTTGCTCTAGAGAAGATGCCAAAAGGGATTTTGTTGATACGGTTGTGCTCCATGTTGAGAGAGTAGATGGTGGAGAACTGGGAAGGGCCACCCACTGGATAAGACTGGAAACAGTTTCGTGCCAGCGTCAGACTCGTCAGGTTGACCAGGCTTGAGAGAAGCCCCTGTGGAGCATAGATTTGATGTTATACGTAAAAGATATGAACGAACAAACAATATAAGATTTAAATTCAAAGCGTGCCTTACCTCTGGTAACACCGAGATGTTGTTGTTTTCAAGGTTAAGCTCCTCCAGTTCTCGGCACTTTGCTAAGGATCGAGGGATTGCGGATAGACGGTTGTACCTCAGGCCCAAACGGTTTATACTTGACAGGTTACCTGAAACAGTGAAGGAACGTGATAAACACAAACTCTACAGCTATGACTGATGGTCTAGATCAGTGTTTCCCAATCCTGGTCCTCGAGTACCCCCTTCCAGAAAGTTATAGATGTCTCCTTATCTAACAAACATGATTTTACTCAACAGCTTGTTAGGGTGACATGTTATTCATTCTGAAAGGAGACTGATTAGTTGAATCAGACGTTTTAAATGAGGAGACATCTAAAACTTTCTGGAAGGGGGTACTCGAGGACCAGGATTGGGAAACACTGGTCTAGATCCAAATGTCCAACAGCTGTCAACGTAAAATAAGTTCCAAGGTACCTATAGACTCAGGTAGGTCAAGCAGTTCATTGTGCTGCAGGTCGAGGTTTGTGATCTGTGTGCAATTGCCGATCTCTTTAGGAAGGTGCTCTAACTGGTTGTGTGCTACATCCAGCGTAATCAGGTTACATAGTTCACCTAGAAAATAACCGGAAACAATATTTTTCATTTATTAATGGAGACAGCAGAAATAGACTTGCTAGAAAAGTTTAAGGAAATTTTTTGTTTACTCTTGTTTACTCTTCTTAATCTTCATATTTACTTATTTTGATATAAACTTTCGAGTTTGCTTAAACTAGGGCTCTCAAATAATTGCATTTGCATATATGCCTGACAATAAAGCATCATACAAACTATTATTAGAGTGCTTTCCTTTTGTCCTATGTTGACGTCCATGCCAACTGTCTTTCATTGTATAATTTATGCCAGCATGACCATTCTGCTAAATGAATAACTGCCTGTCATACAGGTTTTAAACAACATGAGGGTGAATGACAGAATTTTCACTTTGTGTGAACTATTCCTTATTACGAATTTAATTTATAGTATTAAGCGACAGGTCACTCACCGATCTCCGCGGGCAGCTGTTTAATCTTGTTCTCTCGGATGCTGAGCATGGTAAGTTTGGACAGGTTCTTGATGTCTTTCTCTACGGTGGTGATGCGGTTAAAGCGCAGGTAGAGCGTGGTGAGAGAGGCGACGCGGTAGACCACGGCAGGAATCTCCCGCAGTTTGTTATGCCGTAGGTCGAGCATACGCAACTTCTTCAGGTTGTCCAGAGAGTCGGGCAGGCTGGTGAGAGAGTTCTCGCTGAGCGCCAGCGTCACCAGCCCTGACAGGCAGCCCAACTCCGGCGGGAGACTCTGTAGTTTGTTGCTGTACAGGTACAGCTCGGTTAGCTGGGTTAGCTCCTTGATGGAAGAGGGCAACAGATGGATGGATCTCTTGGACAGGTCCAGACGCATCGAGTTCTCCTCGCGGCACTTGTTCAGCTCCTTGATGACCTCCGCATTGCTGGATTTTTTGCGCGTGCTGGGCGGCGGGTTGGGACGCTTTATTGTGCTATCCAAGGTGAAGGCCACGGCGGGCGAAGCGCCGCTTGTGTCCTTCTTACCATCTTTGGCATCTTTCCCTTTGGTTTTGGATTTCCCTTCCGCTTTGGGTTCCCTCTCCTTAGAGTCTTTATCTTTGCCCAGAGTGCTGCTCATGGCGAAAGCCCCTCAGCCCAATGGCACATGGGACCCTCAGTCTTTCTCGCTCTCTTTCTCTCTCGACTATTTTGTTCGTTGTTCAGGGGCAGCTCTGGTGTTAAACCAAAGGGAAGGGGCTGTTATATCGGTCTGTGCTCATACATACCTGTGTGTTCATTCACTAGTGTTGGTGGGCCGAGACAGTCTGTACTCCTAAAGGGCTTAAAACTCCATTGGGGAAATGCGTGTTTGCTGTAGTCGATGTGGCGAGGAGGCCAGCAGCCTCATGCTTGTTCACTCTGTCCCTCAGCTGGGCTAGAGTTGTTGTACACAGATATGTTGCCAGGATTCATATCCTTGGGCTGTTAAACAATCAAACAAACAAAAGACAAAAGGTTTAGTTGGGGCATGCATTGTATAGAAGGAAATCTCAGCATTTTTAACCTCAAGCAATCTGATTGTCATAGATGCCTTAGTATTACAGCATTGGAGATGAAATTATTCTTCAAATTTAGGATGTGAAAAATGTATTCAAGCGCTTCCCTAATGGTGAAGGCCTAATTTCGTCATTACCGCATTTGATCTGCTAACCAGCATACAGTTCCTTCCTGTATGTTTACACCACAAGCCATTTCACGAAGATGAAACATGAAACCACTTTGGCCATTTGAGGCAATTAAGTACAATTAAATCCCACATATTTTTCTGTTATGCATTAGATGTATAGAGTTTGTAGGCTTCTCAAATTGAATTGAAATAGTAACATTTGAGTTCAGTTGTAAAGGTTTGGAAAGTATGAATGTCAAATAAAAAAACAATACATCAGTAACAGGTTGATACTAAAATCTAAAGTCTTTTTCTACAATACAGGTTACACTTGGTGTTTGCCATGATTGTCATGCCCAAGTACTGCCATAGTGGTCAAGCCATTACGAAATTTACACTAGATTTCTATGTAGTTGATCAGCTGCTCTTGTCAGCTAGTGTATATAGGCATAGTATGCCTTATGCCAGGGGTTCTCAAAGTTTACATTCAAAGGTCCAAATCTGAATTCTCATCATTTTCATAGGTCCGGAAAAACTGGTTATTACAAAAAATGGTCAAGCATGGTAATAACTTTATGTAAATCATTTGTTTATATAACAATCAACACAAATAGTTGGTGAAAAACATAACAAGTGTAAAAAATGTTAAAACATTTTTTAAACATAAACACAAGAAATATGCCAAAAGTAACCAGGTGCAAAATACAGAGCAACCTAATAAGAGAAATGGCACAGTTTGTTTTCCATCAGATGCATAAACCATGGCAAAAAAAGTGTGGTTGGTAGGCAGAGACACTAACCAAAATTAGGGGTGCACCTATAAATTAGCTGATGATGCTTGCTATGCATCTCAATGAATTACGGTGAAATGCCGCTACATCCAAAAGCCAGGGGGCGCTCTCGTGCAGAAACTCAATATGCGCTGCAAACAAAGAACCAGACACACGGCAGCTCCAGGAAGGATATATTTATATTTCATGTTCTTCAAACCTTTTCAGGTATTTTCATGATAATAAAGAATATGTATAAAGATTATGTTTGACGAGTGTTGCTTTTTCAAATGCATGTTTTAAACGACTCAAACCAACAGTGATTTCAGATTGATAAGGACTTACTGATCAAAGCCGTAGTACATGACGTAGCTGTGCATAATATCTGGGTGTGATGGCTACAGCGTTACACAGGAAACTTTTAAATAACTCGTTTTATTTTCGGACCAGGAATAATCTAAAATCCAAAAAGTAAAGAAAACTAAACGAATGGTTTACAAGTTTAATATGCATTTGTAACGTAGCAAATGCACACATTTAATCCATCACATAGAAATTAATGCACTTGTAAAATGAAGTTGACGCGGGTCCGGATCAAGTTCCCGTCGGGTCCGGATCCGGACCGGAGTCCGGACTTTGAGAACCCCTGCCTTATGCATTTGCCAGTGCATTACAATGAATACATTTTGTAAGTATTAGGACTGGTTGATATGGCGGTAAACCGTAACTGAGTTTTTTATGCGTGTATATCGAAACAAAAAAATAATAGAAAATAATAAAAAAATAAGTACAAATCTTACAAAGGAAAGAAAAGCACATTGTTAGTGATATCATACTTGTCTATATACTCCCAATTAGGGCTGAACGATGTGAGGAAAAGTTGCGATGTGCGATGACATTGTTTAATGTTGCGATGACGATGTGAGTTGCGATAAATATATATAGTTTTTTTTCATGTTTTAGGGGCCATTCACATGTCGCGCCTAAAACACGTGGAAAACACTAGACACGTAGGTTATTGTCACATGAACTGCACGCTGCGCTTGTGTCATTCTGAAAAGTTAAAATGTTTTTGAAATACCTGGAAAAACGAGCGTGTCGCGACCGCGGCGCTCCAAGAGCACACATACATTTGAAATAATGAACTTGAGCGCGCAATAAACGCAATATGAGAATCACCGCTTCCACAGTACCTGTGTTTGCGGCGTCATCTCTCCTAAATCCAAAATAATTCAATGATATAGCTGAAGTGCTGTTCATTTTCACCACAAGGTCTTCGTCTGACAACACATTTTCCTCACTCTTCTCTCCTTCCTCTGCCATAGTTTTTGCTAACAGGCACAGCGTCGCAACTGACACCTCACAAATCAATCTGAGCGTAGCTGACTTGGGGGTTCCCCTGATTGGCCTCATAGCATGAACGCGCAAACCATCGCTGCGTCCGAAACCGCCTACTTCCATAATATATAGTAGGCAAAGTAGTGCTTTTTGCATACTATATAGTATGGTAGTAGGCGATTTCGGACGCAGCACATGTCTTCAGGACTAAACGTGATAGGTCAAACGTTTATTACATGCGCTTACTGTTTTCCCTTCATTCATCGCGTCAAGGCTGTCTGTTGCGATGTGTTCATCGTGTGAGTTCATATCGCGATGACGATGAAAATTCGATGTATCGTTCAGCCCTACTCCCAATGTCCATCAGTTCCACAAAAGCATCACAAAGTTTTCTGAAATAAAACTTGCTTTTAAATCGGTAACGCCTGCACTACTGGGCCGATGTAATTTGAAGGGCCAGTTGCTCATCATACAAACATCTTTGATTAAAAAAAAAGACAAGAAAGAGGCGGAAGTCTAATATAAAGTAAATAGTGACAAGACCTCCTCCAACACATGGTAACCAGGATGTTGCAAATCATTTTGCCAGGTACAGTTTAATATTACACAAAAAATTATATAAATATGTCTTAATGTATTAATACTTTTTTTAGTAAATACTTTATATTTACAAATAATTATAGCATGTTCGTGACATTTCAATTTCTTGTCTTATCTCAAAACCAAAAATAAAAATGTTTTCCTTGCGTAAGTTCTGCATTCGTTAAAAATGAGCAAATAAAATATTTCAAATCACTATTTAAATAATCCTTACCATACTCTTACGAGGTAAATAGCGGTGTAATAAGTTGGATAATGTACTGGCAGCCGGTTGTTGTCGTAAAATAAGCCCCTTCAGTTTAATACAAGACCCTCCGCGATCATACTGTCAGGGCTTTTTTCTGTGATAACAACCGGCTGCCTACACATTATCCCTTACATAGCACCTGTCATATTTTCTCCATATCTTGAGATTCATGAATCTTTAAAACTGTGGCGTGCATTAAGTTTTTTGTTTAATTTTCATTTAAATTTAAAGTTTTCATTACATTTTTGCATATTAGTATACTCCAAAAACAACAATAAAGCTCAGAAACATATATACTGTAATCATATTTTCACCGTGAAATAAAACAACATAACTTTTTTGGTCATACCACCACACCCCCTTGTATGTGTGTTCCCTGGGTTCAAAGCCATAGCCTTGCTCTATACCACCACTAAGCTAAACAGGAACAAATAAGTGGCAAGTAACAAAATTTGAACAACAACAGTCACAGAAAATTGCATGCGCCAATGCTTTAGCAAATCAGAAATGGTTTTTTGCAAGATGTTATCTTTGCATGAGCATGTAAATTTATAAGCATGTGCATGTTTAAGTGTTGTGCATGCAAGCCTATACCAATCCCAGATCAGAGCCTGGGAAAGGTTAATGCTGCAGGGAATACCTTTAGGAGTGCTCTTCAAAGCTCAGGCATCCCGCAGGTCAGAAGACCTTTAGGGCTAAAGAATTCAGCTTCAGTACAATACTACTACTAGTAATAAAGCAACATTATGTAACATTATATCTAGCATGCTAGAGTGTTGTTGGTGGTTTCTTTGCAAGCAAAAAAAAAACAAACACATCCCACGATCCCAGCCCCAAGTCTCTATGACTTTGTTTATACGGCATACAAATCTGATAAAGATCTAATCTTTAGGACTGACTGTCCGCACTGTCATTTCGCAAGTGATAAAACTCAAGCTGCTGATATCACAAGCAATATCTGGTACATAAAAAATCAGTTGCTGTCATAATTATGGAAGCATCGGCACGGTGCCCAGAGACTTAACGACTGAAGTATCATTCATGACCAGTGGTCTATGATGGCCTTGACGAAATCTGTGGTGATTTTTTAAGTAAAATCCAACACAGAATTAAACATGGTGAAGTGTTGCATGGAGCTGTAAGTACTACTACTTTTATTGGTTGCAGAAAGCATAATACGGTTTAAAATTGTACAATCTATGTAGTGGCGGAGAAAATCACAGCAGAGAAGATTCTGCTGACCTTCCCATATGCAATCAAGCAAAAAGACTCAAATGCATTGTAAAATTTATAAACTGGTCACTTTAATGCTAATATTGCTACATGTTTATTACAAAACAGCATTACAGCAACTCACTAGAGGACTTTGATTCATGGCATGACATAAAAGGCCTGTATGTTACCACTGTCAAGTTTAGATGCTATGTTATGTCTTTTAAATTAGATGCAGGAGAGCCCAGCACAACTTACAGCCCTAAATAAGCTCCCCATAAATCCAAAAGCTGCAATATTTTGCAGAAAAGCCACTTGATAAAGTCTCTTATGAAAAGGACCACTGGCTTCACAGAGCATGTCCGGCATAAGCGAAAGCGTAAAACGACCAAACATTCCCAGATAAATACCTCGACACACACAGAACCCAACACATAGAACAAAAGTGAAGCGCTCAGATGCAAAACCCTCCAAATGCATCTGACATGTTTAAAGGAATAGTCTACTCATTTTCAATATTAAACTATGTTATTACCTTAACTAAGAAGAGTTGATACATCCCTCTATCATCTGTGTGCGTGCACGTAAGCGCTGGGGCGCGCTGTGACACTTCGATAGCATTTAGCTTAGCCCCATTCATTCAATGGTACCACTCAGAGATAAAGTTAAAAGTGACCAAACACATCAACGTTTTTCCTATTTAAGACGAGTAGTTATACGAGCAAGTTTGGTGGTACAAAATAAAACGTAGCGCTTTTCTAAGCGGATTTAAAAGAGGAACTATATTCTATGGCGGAACAGCACTTTTGGGAGTACTTCGACTCGGCGCAGTAACACCTCCCCTCTCCCATAATGAGAGGGAGAAGGGGAGTGGATTTTTCAGGCGAGTTGAAGTACTCCAGCGCTTACGTGCACGCACACAGATGATAGAGGGATGTATCAACTCTTCTTAGTTAAGGTAATAACATATTTTAATATTGAAAATTAGTAGACTATTCCTTTAACGTTTTGAAAAAGATGACGCGTTTACCCCCACACTGTTTACTAAGGGTGTCACGATTTCGATTTTAAATCGAAATCGATCGAAATTAAGTCACAGCTTCGAACTTCGAATAAAAAAATGGGATCGTCGATGCTGCCACGCCCCC
Source organism: Misgurnus mizolepis (assembly GCA_025389145.1). NCBI lineage: Eukaryota > Metazoa > Chordata > Actinopteri > Cypriniformes > Cobitidae > Misgurnus > Misgurnus mizolepis. Next base: position 26,564,130 of record JAIFKI010000021.1, on the reverse strand, counting down.
ATGTCACGTCCGGTCGGCTTGCCAAGCGAGGGAAAAAAACTCTTAGAGATGCCTTTAAAAACATCTGTCCAGCGGAACGCGATCATATTTTAAACACGAGGTATGCTACAACTCCTTGAAATGCATATCATAAACAGGATTACTAGTGATCTGACTTTGGACAGAGCGCAGCTCTCTGCACGTGCGCGAGAGTGAGGGAGGCGCAAATATGCAGCGGGTTATATTTAAACAAAATGGATAGTTTGCCTCAGCTCACATGAAACACATAAAACTGAACAAATACATAAGGATTACTACTTTAGTTTATGTTTAGACTTCGGACAGATGCGAGAGCGAGTGCACGTGAGACAGAGAGAAGCACAGCTGCTTATGATGCTGGATTTATTTCAGATGCTATGAGTCCAAGACACGCGCATTAAGTTCATGTGCATTAAATCCATGTGCGTGCAAGAATGAATCCTCTTTTTACAAGCTCTCGCGTTAAGTGAAGCCCACAAACCCCCATGCGGGTTGTGCAATGTGCATGTTATGTTAAACTATAATAATAATAATAATAAATAATGGCATATCATTTTTGTCTTCAAAAGAAAAAAATATGTAAAAATCGAGAATCGGATCGAACCGTGACCTTAGAATCGAAAATGTAATCGAATCGAGGATTTGGAGAATCGTGACACCCCTACTGTTTACAGACTGCTTAACGCTTTTCCCGACAATCAATTATGAGAAAACGTTTCCCTGCCCATGACAAGTTTTTCCCGCAATCTGTATTTCCGCTATTATCCACCAGGTTATGCTCTTACACAATTTATAAAACCCATAAGCAGGCCAAAACTGTTTAAACTCTGTGTATGTTTTGATCATCGCTCTGAATTGGAGTCCTTCACAAAAATGTAGTTATGTCAGCTTTTTGCTCAACATTCTGTATTTTTGAAGAAACATAGTACATAGTACATGCACAAGCTGCGCATTAAATACAGAATCGCAGCCTTGCGATGCAGAATCAATTTTAGACAGGTCTTTTTAATGGAACATGCAATTTATCGTTACAGCCCTGATGAATATGTAAAAGGCCCTATAATTTCTGCTGTAATGTTAAAAAATTTCATTGTTAAATAATGTGAAATAAATATAGTAAAAGGGAAATTCTGAAACTGTAACTTGGTGCAATCGTGATAAAATTGGCAAAATAGTTATCAGTTAATCTGTATTCGGCTGTCGGAGTGTTTCATTTTATTGGGCTTCGGCCAAGAATTTTCCTTTCTGTGCTAGGCTTCCGCGATAGTCGGTGAAACAGTGATTACCGGTGCTTCAGCCTCTTACCGGTTATATCACTTTCCCACCGCGACACCGTCTTTCATCATCGTTTTGATATTTTCGTGTAATTAAATCATTTAGTTTCGTTAGAGAGAGCAAACACTTACAACTGAATGTGTCTGCTGCCTGAATTCAGCGGAGCTGAACGCGCGTCACAGAGCAGAAGCAGTCAGATTTCATTTATTCTTATCAGAGTGTGCGAGGCGAGCTGACTGACCACCAGACGATGGCAGAAGCCGCGTGCTTATTTGTTTTTGTTATAATACATATATGATGTTTAATATAAGCAAGATCGTTTTGTTGTTGTGTTTTTCATCAAGAAATATAATAAACCCATCATTCAAGCAGCGCTTTATGGGTTGCTCTGCTTGGGACTGGCGGGTTCTGTGAGAATTACCTGCGCATATTGACTCAAGCACTTAATTACCAGCTGTTGCACTCACATTGCACGCAAATTCATACGCGACTTAACGCAGCGTACGCAAGAACTGCATTTAAACAGTTGCGTAATTCAAAAGTGAAAGTAAAATGTGCACGTCTGCATGCGCATTTATAAGCCGCTCCCACTTTGTGACGCGCTGATTAACCGGTGGGAAAATACTGTCACCGCAGCAACCATACCAACTAACATGTTATTGCACAGTAATACCACCCTTTCCTTTTTCTGGAAAATACTTAAATGGCTGTATCAGTTTCAGCCAATTGTAGAGTTTTGGCTCTTTCATTACTGCTGCTTTTGTACATTCACACGGTGTTAAAGAAAGGTACCAAAGAATGCATTGAAATAATCTGTTAAATTGTTCTTTGATATTTACATATAAGGTATTGAACTTTATTAAGTGCAAAATTCATCCAGTAACGTTTTTTACATGTCCATATACAACCCTAGGATTTGTCCTTTGAATTAAATGGTCTATATTTGCCCTATTTGAAGGGTCATGAATAATAATGTTGAGCTCTGCTCTGATTGGCTCTGCGGCTCATGCCAGCAGCTCACATTAGTAAATATGCTAGGGCGTACATCTCGACTGTAACATTACAGTTGGTGTTATGTTGAGATTGGCCTGTTTTCCAGCAGTCTCTTGCATGCATGAGGTTTACATAAGGAGGAGGAATAACTCTTATTATTCATCTATGCCTAGGTAAATACAGTTTTTTATTCTATGGCACCTTTAAAAAGTCCTAAGACCATTTCTGATTGTTATAAGTGCTCTGTTGAAATCTGTTTCCTCTATTTTTCAGATACTAAAAAAAATAAACATTACAGGACCTGAATTGTTGGACAATTATTTGAAATACTGTGACCGTCTAACCCATCTGAAGTCATTTTTGTGATTTAATTCTGTGAAAATATAATCTTGATATCTTTAAAGCTGACTGGGTAAGACCATGCAAAAGATTGCAATCAATGTGAAATCAATGTAAAACCATACTTTGATGCTCATCATTAGATTAGCCTGGACATCAAAGACAAGGTCACAAACTTTCTATATCAGTTATCTCTTATTAGAAACATGAAACGCACAGAAAAGAATCCAAATAGCTAAATGCAGAAAACCGAAGCCATTCTGGATGCGTGTTGTGGGCGAAGACTGCTGCACAGCACTGAAAGGCAGGGGTCATCCTGCACTACTTTCTTCTAATCTTGCAACCGACTGCAGAAAAACTGCATTCATTTCTTAGCACACACATTTCTTGCATCCTTAACATCATCTCTAGGAATTATGCATCCTGAAATCCTGAAATCAGATGCATGTGAAATCTGCCTTTCTGAATGAAGATCTGAAAATGACTTATTCTGATGTACCACACCACAGAAGGGTTGTGTATACTGGGATGTTGGCTTTATAAAACAGCCAAACCCACTTACAAAATTAATTCAATACAATACATATTAGCATATGTCACATTTTATCAGATTAAAGACTTTGCCCCTCAGTCTGTACTAAAGCATCTGACACAGCCTATATTTAACACTGACTGCACAGACAAACAATAACATAAAGGAGAAAACATATACATAGGTCAATGACAATAAAGAAAAAACTGTATATGTCAAATTTGGTACGTTATGCTTCAGAAACCCCTAAAGCTATAGTTTATTTACTCAAAGCACGTCTACATGTGAAATCAAACGATTAAAGGCAGAAAGAATTTAAGAAGCAGCCTTATCTGATGTGTGAAAGGGTGCAAAGCGTCTGTTTTGCACTAACAAGCTAACAATTCTGGTAAACCACACAAACCCCAAACCTGTCACACGAACATCAGCTAACACGACATCTATTATTATAACCAGTGTAAACCATCTGGGCCCGCTTGCTTCGTCCTTATATATGACATTATTAACAGACATTCTGGCTAAAAAATCTCTAAGGTAGCATTAGCCACCCTTCAGCTGTGGCTAGCAAGCTAACGGCATTAGCGCTGCGCGAGACCGTCATAAAAAATCAACACAAAACTCAAATGTCACTTTATAATTCTCACCAAACGCTAACATGTCGGAGAAAGCGGTCTCATATTGACGAGGAGATGTTACAATCCCGGTAGTTAAGGGCGTGAAAGTCCGCTCTTCTTGTCAGACGGGCCCGCTGTGGAAAACAAACTGTCATCCGCCAAACGGCATTCGTAGCAGCTCGAGCTCGAAGCGGGAAGAGCTCGATCCGCAGCGAGTGCGTGCGCGTGCGTGCGTTCGCCCGTGCGTGAACGCGCGGCAGCAGTCGTGCTTTTCAGTCTGTTAAACTGACAGTGATAAAGGTGTATTTATTTGTGTTTTATCTTCTCCTTTATTGCTGTATATGTAGTTCACTTTAATTGTTTTTAGTATGAATATCCCTGTGCTATAATTAGACAACACGCGCTGGGAATGTCAAAAATGTTAACAATCGTGCCAGTAAAGCTTTGTTGACGGGCTCTATATGACCATTTTGGGACAAAATTACTCTTTTGTTTACAGCCGGGTGACGCGCAGACGCGTCCCCCAGCTATAATATTTCTTCTCGGTGCATTTGCTTTTTTTATTCTATTCTTACTACACATTTTAGTTAGCTTATGGAAAATGTATAAAAAGAAAAAGAAAATACATTTACACACACGCACAAACACACGCACACACATAGAGAGCAGCGGCCATTCCGGGACTGAACAAAAGAGTGCATTGAAACCCCCTGAACGCGCACAGCGCCGCATCAATCGTGCTCGACCGCCGAGCGTGAACGTTTACCGGGCCGAATATAAAGCCCGAAGTGCGGCAATATGTTTCAGAGCCGCGTACAGCAGTAAAAGTGCTTTACCTTCAGAGGTGTGACTCCGCCATCCTTGTTTCCTCCTCCTTTTCAGCAGTGCTGCTGCAGCTCGCGCTCCCCTCCCCAGCGCGCGTCACACGCACGCATACAGACGCGTCACGAGACTTCTGGCTGGAGCTCCCTTGTATTTTTGTTTTGGAAATATTGGACGCACTAAACGGCCCTAGGTGCGATCGGTAGGGAGAGTGGCGTTTTAGAGGTCAGAACAAATTGAGTAAATAATGCAGGCGTGCACGTGCTGTAATAAACCGTCTAATAATGTGTAATTACTTAATAATGACTCAATTAGCGAAATTAAATGAATTACAATTATAGAATGTAATTTACAACATACAAATAGGCTTCGTTGATCATTTTGATCAAACTGGCATGCTGAAATATCAGCAGGGGAAACATTGACTGGATATATTTATCCGGAAATTTATAATTGTATGGCAAGAATTTCATGTTAAATAACTGATTTAATATGTAATACAGTTTATACCAAACGTAAAATCTCACTTTTACCAAATGTCTAGAAACTATTCTCACTATTGCAAACATACTAAAACATTATATGCATATGCAAATACAAACATAAACATAAAAGTACAACACATTTTAATTACAATTTATTAATAATAATAGAACTTAAATCATTCAGTATTTAAAATATTGTAAAGTTTCTGTGAAAATAAATGAAGACGTAAACGTCTATTGCAAACATTTTATGTTAAGTTTGAATTTCCTCGCATTATAAATACGATATGTGGATATTAATAAATAATTTATGATTTATTTATAATATCATTATTATTTATCTGTTTTAATTGATCACAACGTTAGTAGCACGTCAGTGGCACGAGGCGGCAGCATCGGCTCGCCTGTCTCGCGAGAGTGACGCATGTAGAAGAAGCTGGACCGGAAGTGTACATAATACAAGCTGATTCGATAAACGGTAAATCCTTTAACCGTGTTTTTATATTTATTTACTGCTTTTTATTAATATACGCTCATAGCAAGGTGTTTATCGTGCAACAGGACTGGTGTATCCTTTGGATTGTCGTTATTAATCAACAAGCTAAACAACGTACGTAAATATAACGAAATACGTCATATAATAAGTCATATTAAATCTAAAAATTGTAGAAAGAATATTATATTTTGTTTCAGCAACATGAATATTTCACAACAGTACATAAAATATTGCAAATGAATTTTCTTTTATGTTTTGGGGTCAAATTCAGTTGCGCAAGTTTCACAAAAATATCCAAAGTCTTATGCTGCATAATAATAACTTGTCCTTGCAGTACATTAACAGATACCCAAGCACGATGCCTGAAGTCAAATCAATGTTTAGAGAGGTTCTGCCTAAACAAGGTGAGTATTTCAACTTTAAGGACTTTAACTATAGGTGTTTTGTTTTGCACAGGTGTGCAACAGTGCATTAGGGTGGAGCTTTCCTACCTCACCCTTACGCAGACAAAATCATGTTGTCAAGATCAACAAAAAGCTGAAAAACAACTCTGGCCAGCTATTAAACATAAGCCTTTCATAGCACACCCACTTCTTTGTGTATCCTAAAACATGCACCATATGAGGGTTATGTGCATGTATTTTTGGTAGATTTAAAAATGGCCAATCATTTCACCTAAACCTGCTTTTTTCTATGTCCTGGCATCATCCATTATCAAAATAATATCAGTCAACCACTATTTTGATGATCATTTGGTGACCATGCCTGTTGGTGACCCAAGTCATTTGAATAATTTACTGTTTTGCGTAAACTCATCCTACATAATGTAAAGACCATTCTGAAAATATAAAACCTTGATATCTAAGAGTGACTGAGTAAGGTCATATCAAAATGACATGTACTCCCAATTTCTGCAGGTCAGCTTTGCATGGAGAACGTGCCCACCATGGTCCTATGCAAACCCAAGCTTCTACCTCTGAAATCTGTGACGCTGGAGAAACTGGAAAAGATGCAGAAGGAAACCCAGGAGATTATAAAACAACAAGAACTAGCTTTAAGAGAACAGCAACAGCTTGAAGCAGAGTAGGATACACTTCTAGGGAATGAAGTGCACACTACCATTACAACCTAATATCAGCACATATCACTTATGTAGTCAGTCATGCAACAGCTGGGTTGAATATTTTCTATTAGTTTCTTTTTTTTAAAGTAATCCTGCATGTTGTTATGTATGCTTTAGTTCCATTTATGCACATTGATGTGAACCTGACTCATAATATTTATGTGTAATTAATTTGATATCTATACATACTTATAAAGTATTGCGTTTAAAACTGTTACAGCTCTGTTGCATGGATGTACACTGTAAATGTAAAGTTTTCTGATGTCTATATGGGATTTTGTTAAACCACGGCAGCTAATGCATGCATGCAATTGTAAAATTTAAGCACTTTCTGTCCTTCTGTTTAGTTCATGAGCACATTTCAGTCTGTACCTGTCATATTTAATAAATCTATATCTTTATTAAAAATATTTGTGGTTGCATCTCAAGTGTCCCTCTTATGTCAATACTTGAGATTCTGTGCCAAAATCCCATAAAATTTTACATAAAATCATTATGTAAAGAACATTATATAAAACAAAATAACCTTGATATCTTTGTAATAAACCAAGTTAGTAAGGTCATGTCAAAGATGGACATCAATGTGAAATCAAACTTTAATTCTCCTAATCTCATCATTAGATCGAGACTTTAACCTGGATTTTTACAGACAGGGTCACACATTCCCTAAAATTAAAGGGGACGTTTCATTAAAATCTGACTTTTTCCATGTTTAAGTGCTATAATTTAAATTATCAACCTAGAAAATGTGAAAAAGATCAACCCAGTAACTTAGTTTTGGTAAACCATTCTCTGCAAGCATGTGAAATAATAGCTAATTGAAATTTGCCCCCCCCCCTTGTGATGTCATAAGGGGATAATACCACCCTCTAATCTGCACTGCCATTTAGTGCAGAGATCATAGCATTTGCATCCTTTATAAAACACACAAACCCGGGGCAATGGGCAGCTCTCCCTGCAGCGCCACAACCTGCCAGCCATGAGACTCGTACCAGCAACTCTTGGGTTACGAGCCCAACTCTTGAACCGCTAGGCCATGACCGCCCTATTTAAGCACTTAAGCCGTGAAAATTGGGACAAAAGTACAATAAAACACAAATCAAGGTAATATACAGTGATGACAAACCATTTTTATTTATATTTGCCAACCATTTTAAACAAAGCGCAAGTAAGTTAGGTACATTTCCCACCCACCACTCTCCTGAAATATAAAAATAAATGTTCTTGACACTTTTCTTTGAAATGATCCCAGCTGCTTTACATTGCCCTGTTTTGCCTTTCGTCAATCAACCGTCAGAAACGACATCCTTGAAAGTGAAAATAAAGGGAAAAATAAACTCGAGCACAGTATACAAAAAGCAGCCCAGATGGGATAAAGCGCTTTGAACTTCTTACACCCCCCCAACCCACGTCCCCATTTATAAAGCTCTGTACCTAAATCTGCAAGTCTCTACAAACACTGCTAACTGGAAAAAAGGAGTGGCAGTGAACTCAATACAAAACATGGAATGACAAAGTCACAAGTGTGGCACTTTCAGGGTTAGCTTATACAAGTCACATCAGAAGGATCCAATCGATTGAAAAGTGCCAGGTTTTTCGGTCCCGTTGTGTGTTTTAATAAGAGGAAAGTACTTAAACCTTCATGACAAATACAAACAACTTAAAGAAATACGAAGCTCTGGAACAGCTGCCATGGATCAGGCTTTTAGGGCTCCAGAAGTCAGTAGCTATCAAGTTTGAGGCGCCCACCATCTCCTTCACTGATGCATCTCTTTCGGCCCCTAACATATGACAAAAAAGTCAATCCACGTGACAATGCTTATTATGTAATCCACATCCAACAATATGACCGATAGCAATACTCACCGAGAAGGACAGAGATCTCGAAGTTTTTTATCGATGACTCCAGCGTTAAAGCTTTGTTCCACAAACTGCTCTAGGAGCGAGTATGCGCACGGCACGTCAATACTGATATCTGCCATATCCAAATAAACCCTTTCAAATCCCTGCAGGAGGAGAATGGTACGTTCAGAGCGAGCAGGTTTAAAACCGCAATAATGTAAACGACCAACAGGTGTCGCCTTACCCGTCTTAACTGGTCCACGGTGATGACCGTGGAGGCGCAGAGGGATTTTAGCAACTGTAGGATCATTTGAAGCGTTCTCTCACCTTTAGACTCCAACACCATGACAACAGCCTGAAACGTTACAGATAGAGTCAAGAACAATTTTCATAAACAATTGTTCCTATATTTGGCCATTTTGTTGGTGCGGTTACCTCATAAACAAACTCGTGATGAAAATGCGGGACTTCCAGTTCTCTCAAGCACCGCTCGGCCTCCACTGTGTCACCTGATAGCAGGTACTCCTTCAGCAGGAGATTAACCTGCAACAACAATTGCACAATCCATCATTGTCGAGTCTGACGCCCTTTTGAAGACAAAGGGATGTTGGTGTGTGTCCTGTGTAAGGGGCGGGTCTTTACCTCTTTGATGAGTTGATTGACGGGCCTCTGGCCGCCGCCCGAGCCCCAGAGGTTGTCGATGCGTAGGCCGGTCCACCGACTCATCCTCAGCAGCACGGCCGCACGATCCAGAGCGGCTCTGGGAATTTACAAATGCAAAGTTTGACTCAAATCTCATTGTTTAAAGTGAGCACCAACCAAGGCATAAAAATCATCAGGCGAGCTACGACAAGTTTTTAGCGTAAAGCAATCGGTCACACCTGGTCACGTTTTGCATTCAATCCAAGCATGCAATCTGATGTTTAAATCAAAATTCCAGATAATTTACTCACCACCATGTCATCCAAAATGTTGATGTTTTTCTTTGTTCAGTCGAGAAGAAATTATGTTTTTTGAGGAAAACATTCCAGGATTTTTCTCATTTTAATGGATTTTAATGGACCCCAACACTTAACAGTTTTAATGCAAAGGACTCGAAACGATCTTAAACGAGGCATAAGGGTTTTATCTAGCGATACGATTGTCTTTTTTTTTATAAACCACAACTTCTCGTCTTCCTCCGGCTGTGTGACTCGCCAGCGCGACTTCACGTAATACGTCATCACGTCAAGAGGTCATGGATGACATATGCGAAACTACGCCCCAGTGTTTACAAGTGTGGAGAAAAAGGACCGTTTGGTTGTTGTTATATGTCGAATGATACAAATTAATGTCTGTGTGTCAGTTTATTGTTTAAAATGGTCCGCAAATGTGCGTTTCATATATGTAACAAGTGACCTTTCGACGTCATTACGCAATTACGTGAGGTCTCGCTGGTTTGTCACACAGCAAGGGGAAGACGAGAAGTTGTGGTTTAAAAGTGCATATTTTTTATTTTTCTTGCCAAAAATGACAATCGTTTTACTAGATAAGACCCTTATGCCTCGTTTGGGATCGTTTACAGTCCTTTGAAACTACAAATTTTAACTGCATTAAAACTGTTAAGTGTTGGGGTCCATTAAAGTCCATTAAAATGAGAAAAATCCTGGAATGTTTTCCTACAAAAACATAATTTCTTCTTGACTGAACAAAGAAAGACATCAACATTTTGAATGACATGGTGGTGAGTAAATTATCTGGATTTTTTTAAGAAAATGGACTAATCCTTTAATATACCTTTAAAAAAACTTTAAATACCTGGTGTATTCACAATCTACTCGTCCTTTGTAGCCATCTATGAAGCCTTTGGGAAGTATGTTATCCGCAACCGCTCTGGCGATGAACTGGCCAAGCATCTGAAAGACAAACAAAAGTATTTTAAAGGGGACCTATCGTGAAAATCTGACTTTTTCATGTTTAAGTGCTATAATTGGGTCCCCAGTGCTTCTATCAACCTAGAAAATGTGTAAAATATCAACCCAGTAACTTAGTTTTGGTAAACCATTCTCTGCAAGCATGTGAAAAAATAGGTCATTGAAATGTGGCTCCCCTTGTGATGTCAGAATAATACCACCCCTTAATCTGCACTATCCAACCACAGCACTGCCATTTAGTGCAGAGATCAGCTCATTTGCATTTTAAAGGACACACCCAAAACAGCACATTTTTGCTCACACCTACAAAGTGTCAATTTTAACATGTTATAATAAATTATCTGTGGGGTATTTTGAGCTTAAACATCACATATGTACTGTGGGGACAATAAATTTTTTTTTGACATAAAATTCCCCTTTAATATTTACAGGCCACAATCGCTCATTCTGTCTGCTTTCTACTGACATCACTTTCATCTCAAACACTTCAGACCCGTGAGCGTTCATCGTTTCGCAAAGGGATCTAAAACAAGGAAATAATATCACAGCACAAGGTCACTCGACGTACGAAACCAACCCAAGGTTCCTCTTCACGACTCTGGTAAACTTTTAAAAAGCCACTGGAATTTTATGCATTGCATTGTGAACACACACACACATCTATAGTCGTGGATAAAAAAAAAATGCAAGAATTAGACTTTAATATTTGTAAATAGTATTTAAATATATTCTAGCTCTGTAACAACATTTGCAGTCACGAATGGCGTTACGTTGAGAAAAAGGTTGCGTGTTTGTACAGTGTTAGGAGCACAAAGCTGAGCCAGCATTCTGAACACAACGAGACAAAAGTACAAGCTCTGTGTTTCTATAAAGCCAAACTAAACAGCTGAAAGTCCCCTGTTCACCGCCGGACGCACACAGACCACAGAGTTTTCATTGTTAACCACAGCCTGTCAGACTCACTTACGGCAAAATAAACATTCAGTAAAGAGAAAGACAAACCCAGCCTAAAACTGAGCGATCAGACTCACCAAGGTATGCTAATAGTGTCTGGGTCGGGTTGTGAAACTATTGCGGCTCTTTATGTTTTGTGTACTAATATAAAAAACTGCAATATTGTAATCTTTCAGTTTATTCAAAGTTTGGAATTTGGTAAAATAGAAATAAAGTATAAAGCTGTAGTATGGTTCACTCATTGATTTCAAATTGATTTCAATCTTTGACATGATTTTACTCAGTTAATATTAAAGATTATATTTTTAAATGCTGGGCAAAGATTAATCGCGATTAATCGAATACTAAAAAGTGATTTTCGACATGATTTTACTTAGGAAACATTAAAGATATTAAGATTAAATTTTTTAGTGCTGGGCAAAGATTAATTGCGATTAATCGAATACAAAATAAAAGTGATTTTTGACATGATTTTACTTAGGAAACATTAAAGATATTAAGATTACTTTTTTTGTGCTGGGCAAGGATAAATTGCGATTAATCGAATACAAAAAAATTATTTTCGACATGATTTTACTAAGGAAACATTAAAGATATTGAGATTACATTTTTAGTGCTGGGCAAAGATTAATTGCGATTAATCGTATACAAAATAAAAGTGATTTTTGCCATAATATATGAGTGTGTGCTGTGTATAATTATTATGTATATATAAATACACACACATTCATGTTTGTATTTAAGAAAATTTACATGTGTAATTTACATATTAAAAATAAATAAATAAATACAAAAATTCTGAAATGAATATATGCATGTGTGTATGGTTAAATATACATAATAATTACACACAGACACACACACACACATATTATGCAAAAAAAAATCACTTATTTTGTATGCGATTAATCACGATGAATATTTGCCCAGCACTAATTTTTTTTACACAATGTTCTTTATTATGTAGGATAATTTTTGTAGAAACAAATGGGTTTTTACAGGCAGTCCCATTTAATTTGTAATTTAAAGTAGATATTTACATTTTCTGGTGGAGAAAAGTGCATTTATTTTAAAAACTTAGTTTGCAGCACTTCGACCTTGGCGCGCAGCAACATCATCACTCCTGACTCCTCCCCCTCTCGCTCAAACTTCCCTCATTATTACTGCGGCAGAGGTTTAAGTGCTGCAAACTAAGTGCTCTTCCGCCATACAATATAGTTCTCATTTTTTTATATGCTAAAAACACCACGTTTTATTTTGTGCCACCATACTTACTTGTGTAACTACTCATGTAACAGTCCTTAAATAGGGAAAACATGGAAGTGTTTGGGGGCTTCTAAATTATTCATCCCTGTTTGGATCCTAAGGAATGAATGGGGCTAGGCTAAATGCTAACACATTCACAACGTGCTGTGCAAAGATTAAGTGCACACATTGAAAAAAGATAGGTATGTATTAATTAATCTAAGTTGAGGTAAGAACATAGTAAATATTGAAAAACGGTGGTGTGTTCCTTTAAGGTGCATCTTTAGTAGCGTTACCTGTGGAGCCGTTGGTGTGTCTAGCACCAGATCAGGCAGCTCTTTAAGCAGTTTGTGGAAGGAGGCCTCGACATCGCCGCATGTTAGTATGCAGCCGCCGCAGAGCTCGCTGAGCAGCCGTGACGTCAGCTCTCTGTGGCTGGCTTTCGCCTCCAGCGATAGCGACACGGCCAGCATGGGCACGTCCCCACGCATGCCGCCCAGGTTCAGCTCGGCGAGCAGCTCCTGCAGGAAAACAGCGAGAGGTCTTCAAAAACCAGCCAATTAGAGTGCGGCGATGTACAGGTTTGTAGCTGGACTATGCAAGTAAAGTACATCAAGTGACGAGTGTGTACCAGCACTTAAAGGGATAGTTCACCCAAAAATGAAAATTCTGTCATCATTTTCTCATCCTCATGCTGTTCTAATCCTGTATGAATTTCTTTTTCTGATGAACACAAAAGAAGATATTTTTGATAAATAATGGTAAGCACACAGCTGCTGTAACCATTGACTTTCATAGTAGGAAAACAAATATTATGAAGTATTGTAATAAATGATGATGAAGATATTTTGATAAATGATGAAGATATTTTGATAAATGATGGTTAGCACACTGCTAATGGTAACTATTGACTTCCATAGTAGGAAAAGCAAATATTGGGAAGTATTGTGATAAATGATGATGAAGATATTTTGATAAATGATGAAGATATTTTGATAAATGATGGTTAGCACACTGCTAATGGTAACTATTGACTTCCATAGTAGAAAAAACAAATATTGGGAAGTATTGTGATAAATTATGAAAATGATATTTTGATAAATGATGGTTAGCACACCGCTAATGGTAACTATTGACTTCCATAGTAGGAAAAACAAATATTGGGAAGTATTGTGATCAATTATGAAGATGATATTTTGATAAATGATGGTTAGCACACCGCTAATGGTAACTATTGACTTCCATAGTAGGAAAAATAAATATTATAGAAGTATTGCTATAAATGATGATGAAGATATTTTAGTAAATGATGGTTAGCACACCGCTTATGGTAACCATTGACTGCCATAGTAGGAAAAACAAATATTATGGAAGTATTGTGATAAATGATGAAGAAAATATTTTGATAAATGACGGTTAGCACACTGATAATGGAAACCATTGACTTCCATAGTAGGAAAACAAATATTCTCGAAGTATTGTGATAAATTATGAAGATATTTTGATAAATGATGTTTAGCACACCGCTAATGGTTACTATTGACTTCCATAGTAGGAAAAACAAATATTATGGATGTATTGTTATAAATGATGAAGAAGATATTTTGATAAATGATGGTTAGCACACTGCTAATGGTAACTATTGACTTCCATAGTAGGAAAAACAAATATTGGGAAGTATTGTGATCAATTATAAAGGTGATATTTTGATAAATGATGGTTAGCACACCGCTAATGGTAACCATTGACTGCCATAGTAGGAAAAACAAATATTATGGAAGTATTGTGATAAATAATGGAAAGCACACAGTTGACGATACCCATTAAATCTCTTTAAAACAACACAAAAAACTAAATCCAAGATGTGCAACTTACTGCAACTTCATTAGCATCTCCGTGCTCAAAGTACTCCTGTACGATAGGAGTAAGGGTCTTTTCGAAGGTTTCTTCATCTAAAGGTAGGACGACAGTCTCGTACACGCAGTTCTCCTGGATAATCGTGACGTCAGGTGAGTTACTTGCGGATTTCATCATTAATACGGGAAGACAATGATGTTTTTTTTACCTGTTCTGCATCATAATTGGGATCTTTAACATCAACCTCGTCTTCGTCGTAAACCACACCAGGAGTTCCCCATACACCTTTACCTCCGGCTCCACCTACAGATCCAAGAAAACGCATTGGGGGACGTTCAAGTGACATCATGAATAAAAAAAGAAACCGTAGCTAAGAGTGAAAATACAGACTGTTCCTGTGTTAACCACACAGGATCCCTTTCTCTGAAATCATTAGTCAAAACAAAACTAAGACCTTTTTAACACTCAGCTGGTAAAATGGTTTCGAAACTAACCGCAAGTGCCTGAACGAAGAAAGAGAAACTCATTCTAACCAATTACATTTGCTTGGATACATAAATCTTTCTAATGAGTGAAAAAAGAAAGTCACTTAAAAAAAAGCATAACAGCAATTAATCATTTAAGCCCGTTTACAACAAGAACGATTACTATTGCAATAGCTATATACTGCACACAAATGGATAACGTTATTTTTATTCCAACCCGCAGGTTGCAATTTAACATTTCACATACTACAATGTTTTAGCAATTTATAGCATCATATAGCTCTGAAAGTGACAACAATATTGTTTATCGGTATCTGTATTTAAGTCACAATGAAACGGAAGTAACAATTGTATTATTTTCCCTGTCATAACGTATATCCGAGTGAAACTTTGGATTTTTGGAAGTTGGGTCATTTCGCTATTTGCTGCAATCTTTTCCCGAGAAAAGAAAAATGCGCTGCGTTAACCAATCAGGAGCTTGCTCTAGTAGTGACGTGATTACAGGAAGCGAGGGGAGTCACAGAAGCTCCCATAGATATGTATCAAAGGCTAGATGTCTCGCCCACCCTGCTAGCCAATTGAGCGGAACATCCGCATTTGGCGGCCATCTTACCACAGGCAGCTCGCTCACTGGTAGCATGGTGTTTTAATGATGCATGTACTTTTAAATGACAATAACTTGCTTAATTTTCTACCGATTTTCAAACGGTTTGGTTTGATATAAACGTCAAAGATGTACCTATGACACTGCATACCTAAACAAAACAAAAATTATTTTCATGAAACATGTTAAGGCATCCGACGTTAATAACGTTTGTAAGAAACCAAACCGTTTGAAAATTGGTAGAAAATTGAGCAAGTTATGGTCATTTAAAAGTACCTGCACCATTAAACTCAACGCTACGAGTAAGCAAGCGCCCTGTGGTAAGATGGCCGCCAGGCGATGACGTTAGAGACTCCGTAACACATCTAGCCTTTATACATATCTATGGAAGCCCCTCCTATGTCTTGATAGCTAGATTTTAAGCGAGTACACTCAATGAGTATGAGAGGATGCGAATTCGACGCTTCAAACGCGTCTGGTGTGAACCCACAGTTAGATTCCAACAATATATAGTTTGTCGTGATAGATTAACACTTACATCAAAAATATTGAAGACAACTCAGGTGTCCTGTTTACAAGACAGGGTTAGGGTTAAACATTTTCATCTTTATTGTTATTCTTGGTGTGAAGGGGCATTTAGTCTTGAGGTGCGGTATTACGACATAAAAGATCCTTATTAAATTTTACTTAAGAATAAACAAAAGGATTTTTATTAAAGCTGTGATCTGCATTGTAATCTCAGATGATCCTCTTCAGATACATCAGGCTAGCCAGGAAAAAAAACTCACCATCGCAAAGTGTCATCAGATGAAACAACTATGCCATTAACACATTCATCATGTCAGATTTTGGATTAAAGAGTGAATAGATCAGGATAAGCAGTGTTCGAAGACGTCAATATACATTTTAGACCTGTTTATAGATGCTATGATTTAGTGCATAAACATTGCAGTTTTGCATTCAACCGTGGACTTCCAAACCTACTTGCATGTATTCAGCGATAACTCACATGCACCTCAAGTCAAAATACGGCAACAGGATTTAACAGCCCTGCCTTGCTGGCTGACATAACAGCAGTTATGTAACCCCAATAGGTTGCACAGGCCGATCCCATCATGCCAGAAAGTCGAAATGAGGCCGGACCGTGAAGTTATGTCATCTTATACAGAAATGAGTCAGGACTGGAAGTGTTAAGCAGCAGTCACGATGCAATAATCTTTGCTAAAACACAATAAATCTCCTGGCCGTCTGCGTCATATCTCAGATGATTAAACCATTGAAGTGAAGGTACAAAGGAGCCAGGAATGTTACACAATTGGGTAATCACGTGTCTACAGAGAGTATGATTATTACACTGCTATTTACCTAATAAGTAAAGTGAGGAAGATTAAATATTGTATTTGCTAACTTTTAACGAATGCAGACCTTCCGCATGGAAAACCTGTTTACTTTCATTTACTTTTTTTAGTTTGGAGCGGTTATCTGGGAATAACAAACCTGCAAACGTTGCAACTGGCCAATCAGAATCAAGCATTCCAAGGAGTCAAAATTTTTATTCAAAACGTATGCCGACAATACAATTTGTACATTATTCCATTTATAGTCACATAAATGGAACGTTCTGGAATCTTCCGGAAATTTCCGCCAGTTCCAACAACAGCTCCGATTCCAGATCCCATTCTTCCATATTTGTGCATTTCAAAATTGGAATTTCAATCAAAACCTACATTTGAGAAGGAAAACGGGCTTTTGTGCCAATACCTTTCTTTGGCAGCCCTCGTCCTTTCCCCATCCTCGATTTCCGGTTCAATTTGCCCTTAGGGCTGGTGGGCGGAACCACAGACCGGACCACATCTCCATTATCGCTGAGCGAGTCTCCCCGACCCGAGTCCCTGGAGGAAGTCTTCCTCAGACGTCTCTTCACCTTGGCCTTCAGTCTCGCCTCATGAATGCTGCCAGTGGGAGCCGCTATCCAGTTTCCGTTGATCTCATTGTTGACGTTTGCGGTAAAGGTGGCGTCCTCGTCTCCAGAGGGGAACGAGTCGCTCTGATCGGCAGCCTCTGCGGGAGGATGACAGTGTGGGGGAATATGGAAAAAACTGGAAAAATTGTCTACATCAAAGTAAAAACCGAAGTGTATTGATAAAGGTTTAAAAACTAGAAAGCTTTTGATTGGGCTGAAAAATCTGACGAGGAGCTAAAGTGCAAAATGATGTCACAAAAATCGCCAATCCATATTACCGTAAAATTGCGTACTGTGACGGTACATACGGAATTAGACAAGTACCCACGTTAAAGTAGTAGGTCATTTGGGTATATTTGCCTAGTGTTTAAAAAAAAATTGATTTCATGGGGACTTTAAACTCATTCATGTTGTGCGCTATATTCTTAAGTCATACATTGAGAAAAAGACTCATTATTTAGTCATTATTTACTAATAATAGTTACAATGTCGTAAGAAAATGTGCTGTTTGTGTTAGTAATATAGCTTAAAAAAAAAAGCATATAGGTTTGAAATGTCACGAGGCTGTTTAGCGTCAAAATTTGCCTACATAAACAATATAGCATTTATATAACAAGGAGTTTAATACTTTGAGCTCTTCCAACTTTCTCATAACCAACCAACCTCTGCAAGATTAAAACGTTACTCTTGACCTTCTTGGCGACTTCTTATCACGACAAATAGCCGACAAGGTAAATATTTCTAAGGCACTGACCCAGAAACAGTTCATGGGAGACATAAACACTTAATACTGCAATAAAAACCATCTTACCAACGGGGTTTGCATTAAGCCATGCCTCGCAGTCAGTTGCCATGGTCGGAAAATAAATTTCAAGGTGTATGAAGTATATCTCTGCACCTAGAAATGAAAGAGTATAGGTTGATTTTCTGTTTAACTTAAAGCAAAAATGAATGAAAACATAAACTGCAGACAGCTGCTCCAATCAGCTTCGTCCATTTGGCTCAAAACACGACGAAATGAATGGATCGCGTTATCATGCATAGAAAAACCAAAGCTTACAAACAAAAAGCATTACTTCTAAATAAATCCTGTGTTCGTTTAAATACAAACGGTTTATCTTTCAAACACCAACGCATGTATTGCATGGCGATTCGTGCACGCGCAAGCGCAACGTAAACATAAACAAAGCCTAAACGCGGTGAGCGTTGAACAAAAGCTCGTCTGTAGCTCATTTAATGCAGTTTGTAAGAAAATGAAACAGATTATTGTGTCATGGAATATAAATTTGTACAAAAAAAGCCACATCCAACAAACCTGCTGTAAAGCGTAGGCTACTTCAAGTTTGCACGACACGTATCTGCGCTGTCGAGTTTGTGTTCTCTGCCCAGCAACCCGATAACGTAAGGAGCTTTCTGATTGGTCAGAATAACGGAGGCGGATGATAAAGCGACCAATGAGAAATGAGCATCATGAAGCAGGCCTTCTCGCATTTTCGAAGGCGTTCTTTGAACGTCACGCTCGCCGCCTGGCGTCGAACGCGGGGACCGCAATGATGTAATTACGTAATAGTGTGCGCATGATTTAGCATGAAGTCATTGTTATCATCCAACTGACCCAGTTTCATAAAGTGAGGAAAATAAAGGTGTGGATCATGCGCATTATTGATCACTGATGCAATCGTCATCTTGTTATTTCGTAATGAACAAGCCAAGACACACTAGTATTTACTATAGTAAAGAACTGTAGTAAATTAAAGTATGCCTTGATATAATTACTACTACACGTTAAATGTAAACATTAGTATTGATTAAACTGTAGTTAAGAGTGAAGTATACTTTAAAATTTATTATAGTAACAAGGTCTAGCTTAGGCATTTACTACAGCTAGTAAATAGTCAAGTACAGGTTTATGTAGGTAGGAAATGCGTTTAAGATGCTTTAAAATGCATGACTATGCTGAAATTTCAAGCAGAATTAAAATATTAAATAAAATTAATGTTTAAAGGGACATTTACATTACTTTTTTAAGATGTCAAATAAATCTTTGGTGTCCCCAGAGTACACAAGTGCAGTTTTAGCTCAAAACACCATATAGATTATTTAATATTATAGCTGGTTAAAATTGACACTTTGTAGGGTTGAGCAAAAATGTGCCGTTTTTGGGTGTGTCCTTTAAAATGCAAATGAGCTGATCTCTGCACTAAATGGCAGTGTCGTGGTTGGATAGTGCATATTAAGGGGTAGTATTATCCCCTTCTGACATCACAAGGGGAGACAAATTACAATGAGCTATTTTATACATGCTTGCAGAGAATGATTTACCAAAACTAAGTTACTGGGTTGATCTTTTTCACATTTTCTAGGTTTATACAGCACTGGGGACCCAATTACAGCACCTAAACATGAAAAAAGACAGATTTACATGATATCTCCCTTTTAATATTATAAAAATGAAATTCATGCAACTGCTGTAAACAAAATTTATTTATTCATTTAAATGTATGAATTAAAAGAGAGTAACTTTCTAAGAATGGAATTTTACACATTCAGTTAACAAATAAATCTGGCAACATTATTTGCATAAAAGTTTATTTAAATAGTTGCACCAAAAAAAAAATCCATAGCAATAATACAGACTTATATATTTGTGTCTATCATTACCAGAATATAAAACAACCATTTTCAGAACTATTTCAATACACTAGCATTATAACACACCCTCAGCTTGTATCCTTACTCAAATACATTTGAAATCAGATAAATAAACATGGTCCTGTTGAAGTATGCCTAAAATCCGTGGACAGTAATGACGAAAAATGTCAAATAATTTCACTGACAAGTACATAGCTTTTCTTCTGTGTTTTTGATTTTAAGCATTTCACAACAAATAACACTTTTTTTAATAAAGCACTTGCAATGAAAAGACCTGCAGTTATTAAAGAAACATCAAACAGTGATCACAATGCAATACATACAGAAAAATAACAAAAGCAACGCAACAAAAACAAGCATGCCCTGATAAACCTGAGGATCATTTTACACCTCTTCAATTTTAAATTAGGCACTTCTGAAATGTGTATTTGTACAAAACATATTTGCAATCTACAGTAGTTTCTAGTAATGAGGCAGATGATGTAAACATGACACTTATCAGTGCTTTCACATTCTGATTATTGTTCACAGTGTAATAAAAAATACTTTTACCGCACACAAGGATACAAATATTTTCTTGCGTCCTGCATAGGACAGTGTTCTTAAAAGAGTTTGCCCAAAAATTTACATCTTGTATCATTGAAGCACTTTCTTACCTAACAATCCTTAAAAATCCACAACATTATTTTGCAGAATTTTGATTCTGCTCTTTCTATTTCATGAACGGGGACTGGGTTTATTTATATATTCCATTATTTATTTTATTTATATATTCTTCTTATCCTCTGTGTTTTGTGGGTTTTGATGGATTTGTCTCATTCAGTTTGTCGTAGTCCTGAGCTTCATTCAGCGTTCGGCGACCCAGTGTTGAAGTTCAAGAGACTTTCCTCAGCCAGCTGTGATAGATACTTCTATAAAAATAAAAAACAAATACACAATAAATCATTAAAATCTGCTCCAATGAATCTCTCTGTCAAAACATCTTGGCATTGTTGTGACTTAACACTGATGTATGTGTTCCTAGTGTTAACATCAACAAGGTTGTAGGTTCGATTCCCAAGGCACACTTTGGATGAAAGCATCTGCCGAAGTTGCAAGTAGATTTATGCTTCTCATCTGCACGTTTCCCTGGACATTGACAATCAACAGCAGTTATGAGTAAAACATAAGGGAAAGTTGAAACCCAAGAAGGTCCAAATGTGAGAGAGAAAGCAGGTGTTTCCTGTAATGTTTACGGTCTGTGGTGTTAAAACTCAGCTGTTGCCTCCTCGCTGTGCTTCTTATAAACCCGACACGCATGGCAGACCTCAAGGATGAGAACTGAAGAGGGAGGTGATGTTCTCCTGCTCATGACTCTGCTGGTCTGAGAGACAGGACAACTGGTTTGCGGTCCGACTGTGTTGACAGGAAATCTCTGGCTGCGTGCTGATCCACTATTGGATGTGTGTTTATGTGTGTAAAGGTGTGAAGGAATAGACGAGATACTATATCCCACCCTGAGGACTGTGAGAGGAGCCGCTGTTCCTTGATCCTCTCAATCTTACACTGCGGTCATATGATCAATTGGATACCCAGACAAGCATGCGTCACACAGATCAGTTTTCAATTTTCTCTTCATGCACTTCATTGTGAACGCATACTCATTTAAATCCACTCAAATCCTTAACTTTCTACCCTGACACTCAAGGAACTACAGCACGTGTACGTGTTGCATTCTCAGCCTTGCCACAAGGGGCGCTATAGCAATAATTGTCTTTTTGTCCACTTTTACATTGTATCCTTAAAAATGTAACCTTCAACCTAAGAAACGACTTCTTAAGCCATTTTAATTAAAGCTTGCAATTTTTATTACACAGATATAAGTAAGACCTTTGAAAGTGCAATTTTGTGAAAATGTTATGTTTTATAAAAAATTGTATATTATTTATTAAATGCTACTTTATTATGTATTTTTGAATTAAAATTAACAAATAAATATATATATATACACCAGTACTGTGCAAAAGTCTTAGACCACCATGCCAGAATTAGATTTGTTGTTTTTGCAATTGTATATATCATATATAATTATTTCTCAGTCTCTTATAGAATACATCCAGAAAATACAGTGTAAAAATGTAAACTGATGTGTGAAGTTTTTAGAGTAAACTCCCCTTCCACTTAAGCAATAGCAGGAAACTGCAGGATCTCTTAAACCTAAATGAAATTAAATCCTTATTTCTAATTTATAAAAAAATTAAGAAATAAAGAAATGAGTCTTTTTACTTCATTCTTCTCAAAAACGCTCAAGATGTGTTTAGTGCCAAGAGAGGTCACACTATACACCGACGTTGCTAAATAAGACATTTATTCCTGAAAATTATTATTTTTTGTACTTATTTCCTGTATGTATCATAATAAAATAGCTTGGAAAATTAATATGGATAGACATTGAAACTTTAAGAATTAAAACTTTTCAAGAGTTTCGTTGCAAAACGAGATAAATCCATTTTTTAACATTTTTGTTATTATTATGTTATCATGTTATTATTTTGTTTTATGGTGCTACTTAGCTGTATTTTTTAAGTTATGAAGGTTTAAATCAAAACAAACCAACTGCATTTGAACTGATATTAATTGGAATGCACAACCAAAAAACGAGATTTCTGAAAAATTAAAAAAACGGATTTATCTAGTTTTGCTACGAAACTATTCACGGTTTCATCGGACGCACTTGATACACGTCTGGATCCGAACCTTACTTCCGGTTTCGTTTTTTTAATGGTCTGACTAGTTATTAAACTGATCTCTTGAACAAATGTCTCGTCGAAAATAACAAATGTTTTGGTTTCCTAGGTAATCTATGTGTTGTTTTTTTGCTTGTTTTTTGCGTTTAAAGATCTTTGTTGTTATTTTTTCTCAGCGGAGTTTACCAAAAGTTACATGCGGACCGCGACAGCTGCTTGTATATGTTGTTACTGCTGAAAAGGTCTATATATAAATTATATATATATATATATAAAAAATATTATGTATTATCCCCTTCTGACATCACAAGGGGAGCCAAATTTAATTACCTATTTTTTTCACATATTTGCAGAGAATGGTTTACCAAAACTAAGTTACTGGGTTGATCTTTTTCAAATTTTCTAAACTGATACAAGCACATAAACATGGAAAAATATTTTCATGATATGTCCCCTTTAAGATAACTTTTATGAAAGCTTGTGATACACGTTAAATGTTGACTAGTGTATATATTATAAAATACATTCATTTAATGAATACATACATTTTTACGTTTGAGATTCACGTTCAAATCATCAATTTTCTTTGAGGGGGCACGATGGGATGCACCCTACACAGGGGGTGTGGGAGGGGTGCACGCCAAAAATTTTGAGAACCACTGGGTTAGGAGATTGAATGTAAAGTTTATACAGTATAAGAGTCATTATGTCCCCATTATAGGGTCATAAAACATGCAAGCCAGTGTGTGTGTATGACCTGTAGGTTCCTGTAGTGAACTGTACTCCGACAGTGTGACGTCTTGGCCGTTTGCTCGCTGGTGTAAAACAAGCCACACAAGTTGCAATAAAATCCTGTCCTTGGCACGATAAACTCCACACCTGCCAAAAGACAAAATAAGCTATAACCATGCCAGACAAATATATATCTACACCCCAAAAAAACATCAATCCTGTATATTTTAGCGTGCGAGGGAGGGTGTAAAGTCGACTCTTCTGTGCTTGAATTAGCTGTGGTAGCTGTGCAGTAATCAGTACACAAGCTCAAGTCTCGTGGGTGCAATTCACACCTCGCGCTCTAAAACGGGATGACAAACGCTCCACTGACATCAGCTGGACCCAAGGGCTCAGTTACACACTCGCAGCCCATCTCACAGCCAAAGCTTTTCATTTATAATGCCATCTCAACACCTTATACCCAAACTGATTCTGCGTCAGTGGTAATCCTCTGACCATCTCCTGCCAAAGTCTCTGTTCATTAAATCTTCTTCATTTAGAGATATTAAGGATGCTTTCAAAGTATGAGATCAGATTTTTTGATGGATAATGCTGATGAAAAAGCCAAATTGTTGTCACCTAATGGTATGCTGTGTTCACTGATGGCTTTCTCTTCTCGTTCTTGGGAAGGTGAGGCTATCGAGACGTCTGTCATCTGAGATGGCGCAGGCGATGAGTCAGGAATATCTAGAATAAAAAACGCTTTTCATCCATAACCTACACCTTGTAAACCATTATAAATCACCACTGAATGTTTATGACACTTACACCTTACGAAAAACTAAAGTCAGCCGTTACCTTTCTTCTCACTGTCCTGTTTCAGCCGTGGTTCTTTGTTGTCCATCTCTATTATTTTGTTCTCATCATTGCTTAAGTGCGTATCCATCACTTTCCCACTTTCACACGAGCTGTCGTGGTTAGGTGCCCCAGCCGGTGTGGATGTGTTGATCTGCGTCTCCATATCCGTGGAGGTACAAGTTTGTTCCAAAGCGGTCTTAAAGTCTTGGGTGGGGAACTGGTTAATGTGAGAGGTCGACTGGTCTTGGAGAGATATGGTTGGGGAGATCTCTTTGGGGTTGGGCTGTGCACCACTGGAGCTTTCTTCTGGGACCGAATCTATAGGCGGAGGAGAAGGAGGGTCCACAGTGGGTTCCTCGCACTGTTTTAAGGTCTCCTCGCTAGGGTTAGGGTTGACCGCTGGCTGCTCTTTGCTCTCCACGCCCAGGTCCTCTTCTTGAAGATCAGGTAGATCAGGCTCTACAATAGAGTCGTCCTCTCCTCCAACTTCATCTACGGTCAGTAGTTCCTCCATGCTTTTAGGATACCAGCACTCGCCCTCTTCATCATCTCCACTATCTAATCCCTGAGAACCAGAAAGCAACAGACACTAGTACTGTATACAGATTTGTATACAAACATAATGTGCATCAGATTTAGGGTGCGTTTCATTTCTCTGTCTTACCCCTTACCCCTACCCCTCGGTTTTGTGCGTTCATGTGAGGCGAAGTGGCGTCTCAGTTCTCAGTTTGATCAAGGGCTAGGGCCAAGGCGTAGGGATACATAGCCCTTGAAACGAAGTGTGATAAGGACCACACTTGAAAGAGAGGGTAAACATTAAAGTAGGAATTTCTCAGGAGAGCCGGCATCAAGATTTTTTATGGCTGAACGTCGAACTGCCAAGGAGTCGCACAAATGAAAGTAACGTTATTTTCAGCAGTTTAATTGAGATTATATTATGACACTCATGTTTTATGATACTTTTAATAAAATGTTCAAGTAGTTTTAATTGTAATGTTTTTATTTTGAATCGCTAGTTAAGCCGCTAGCTAGCAGCTAAGTTATGCGCTATTTGTTGAGCTCAGCTTAGGCAATTGATACCACAACCTGAGACGACGGCATCTTCTTTGTTTATGTCAAAGCTTGTCTGTTGACGTAGCAGCCAGTTAGCGGCAAGGGAAGGTGACGCAAACGGTAATCAAGTGGTGTCCCATTTTTTAAGAGGAACAATCTGTCTTACCCCTTCCCCTTCACTCGGTTTCGAAGGGCAAGGGGAAGACGAAGACAAAGGGGTAAGAAAGAGAAATGAGATTGGCCCTTAGACTATAAGTTAAAGAAATAATTCACTCCAAAATGAAAATTAGCCCATTTTACTCACCCTTAAAGGGACACTTTACTTTTTTGAAAATATGCTGACTTTCCAGCTCCCCTAGAGTTAAACATTTGATTTGTACCGTTTTGGAATCCATTCAGCTGATCTCCGGGTCTGGCAGTACCACTTTTAGCATAGCTTAGCATAATTCATTGAATCTGATTAGACCATTAGCATCACGCTAAAATATAACCAAAGAGTTTGGATATGTTTCCTATTTAAAACGTGACTCTTCTGTAGTTACATCGTGAACTAAGACCGCCGGAAAAATTAAAAGTTGCGATTTTCTAGGCAGATATGGCTAGGAACTACACTCTCAATTGCGCTCCTGCAGCAATGTTATGGCAGCAAAGTTCTTGATTATTACGGCAGTTTGAGAGTCTCAAACTGGTGTAATAATCAAGGACTTTGCTGCCATAACATGGCTGCAGCAGGCGAAATGATATTACGATGTGCCCAAAAATAGTCCCCTTGGTAACTTTCAATAGCAGGGGACTATTTTCGGGCCCTGCATAATATCATTGCGCTCCTGCAGCCATGTTATGGCAGCAAAGTCCTTGATTATTACACCAGTTTGGAACTCTTTGGTTATTTTTTAGCACAATGCTAATGGACTAATCAGATTCAATGGACTGTGCTAAGCTATGCTAAAAGTGGTAACACCCTGAGATCAGTTGAATGGATTCCAATACTGTAAAACTCAAATGTTTAGCTCTAGGGGAGCTGGAAAATGAGCATATTGTCAAAAAAAGTGGAGTGCACCTTTAAGCCTTGATGTAATTTGACTTTCTTCTTTCAGCCGAACAAAGTCGTAGATATATTAAATAATTTTTAAAAACCCAAAGCTTTACCTCGGACGACTTTAAAAAGCTTTAAAAATGGGGCATTATTCAATGCTATTATAAAACTGAATATTATTTATTATTTTCTATACAGCATACTAGTGAATAAAATATGCTTGGCTAATTTTCATGTTTGGGTGAACTGTTTCTTTAAAGCTAAATGGTTAGCCATGTCTTGCTGAATAGACATGGATCAGAAACTGCAGAGCATCAAAAAAATAAGCAGATGTGTTTACCTCGCTGTTTCTGTCACACTTATTAGACTCTAAAGGTTTGATGTCATGAGGAGATGCAGATCTTTCTTTGGCTGGATTTTCTTCCTTCTGTCATAGAGAAAGTAGGACTGTTTTAAGGATAGATATACTGAAAAGGACACATTTTATTTATTAATTTATATATTAAAATATGTATTTATATATTAAAAGATTATTATTTAATAAATAATAAATTAGAATAATTGTTATTATATTGTAATAATAATAATAATGAAGAAAATAATAAAAAATATTTTTTATTTATTATTATTATCATTATTATAGTAAAAGAATGCCATTTATTGGATAAGTGTAAATCAGCGTTAAAGGTGCAATGTGTACATTTTAGGAGTTTAGGAGTTGCATTATATACGTAACTATATTATCAGTGGTGTATAAAGACCTTATATAGTAAACCGTTAATGCTTTTCTTACCTTATAATGAGATTTTTTGTTTACATACACCCCGCGGGGCACCGTTTTGCACCATTATGTTTCTACAGTAGCCTTAAATGGACAAACTGCTGTACAGAGGGCGTTTTGTCACTATGTTGTCTCAGACGACGACATGTTTGTCCTGTGGCAGCAACTATAGCTTCTATCTATGTGCTTCGAAAGGGAGGGATGAGGGGGGACTGAGCCACTGGTTGCAATTCGCAACCTCACCACAAGATGTTGCTAAAATCTACACAGTGCACCTTTAATATATATATATATATATATATATATATATATATATATATATATATATATATATATATATATATTTTTTTTTTTTTTTTTTTTTTTTTTTACTTTACAATATAGTTTATTTTAAACTAAAATAATGTGTGAAATTTGATAATGTGTGATTCGGTCTTTGTAACATTTGTGCGGCACATGCCTGATTCTCAGTTTCTCTTTCTTCTTTCTCCTGCCTCCGGCTCGACCTTTTGCTGCGTCCTCTGTCCTCAGCCATCCGACTGTCATCCGTCACGTCTGATTCTGAATGTCGAGGTCTGTGGTCTCCACCCTCCCTCCTTTTAGATTTACCCTCATGCCTCTGATGCTGTGACCTGGTCAGTTTATCACTCTTGTACAGCGAGTCTTTCTTATAAAATTCTTCTATGGAGTGGTAGGAGGAGAATGAGGAACCCTGAGGGCTTCCACGAGGGTACCAGTCCCGCCCCCTCTCGTCTCCGGGCCCAATACGTGGACTAATCCGGTCCCCCGGTTTAAGATAGGGCTTCCTACGCTCAGACAGCCATCCATTGGGTCTCTCTTCCTCATCATTCCTCCATTCATCTCTCTCGCGATGGTCGTCATCACCACGGGAATGCGACGTCCAATCCCAGGAGGCCCGACGCGGACCCATGCCGTTGCGACCGGGCGGACCTGGTGGACTGTGGGCAGAGCTACAGGACGTGAAGCTGGGACTGTGAGAGCGTGGACTGAGAGAACGGCTCAGCGGACTGCGTGATCTTGCTCGTTCTGGGAGGTATCTAGACGGACACAATAGCAGCAGTTTTGAGACCACACGTGTTAAAATACCTTTGTTTAAAAATACCAAGTTGTGAAGTCATTCTCACCTGTCAGTCTCCTGCATCTCATCTCGCTCCCTCTGGGAATTGATGTCTTGGATTATAGACTCAACATCTTTACCTGGTTTCTGGATTAGAAAGACAAACATGCATTTAAGTAGGAATCTGGCTTTTCATGATTAAACAAGAATGTAAATTGCCAGGGTGGTTGCTAAGCCATTGCAAGTTTTCTAAACAGTTTTTTATGAAGTTGCTAGGGGGGCTGGACAGTGTCTATGGTGTTGCTAAGGTGTCCTGGACAGTGTCTATGGTGTTGCTAAGGTATTCTAGCCAGTGTCTATGAGGCTGCGAAGGTGTCCTGGACAGTGTCTTTGGTGTTGCTAAGGTGTCCTGGACAGTGTCTATGAGGCTGCCAAGGTGTCCTGGACAGTGTCTATGGTGTTGCTAAGGTATTCTAGCCAGTGTCTATGAGGCTGCTAAGGTGTCCTGGACAGTGTCTTTGGTGTTGCTAAGATGTCCTAGACAGTGTCTATGAGGCTGCCAAGGTGTCCTGGACAGTGTCTATGGTATGCTAAGTTGTTCTGGCCAGTGTCTATGAGGCGGCCAAGGTGTCTTGGACAGTGTCCATGGTGTTGCTAAGGTGTCCTTGACAGTGTCTATGGTGTTGCTAAGGCGTCCTAGACAGTGTCTATGGTGTTGCTAAGGTGTTCTAGCCAGTGTCTATGGTGTTGCTAAGGTGTTCTAGCCAGTGTCTATGAGGCTGCTAAGGTGTCCTGGCCAGTGTCTATGGTATGTTAAGTTGTTCTGGCCAGTGTCTATGAGGCGGCCAAGGTGTCTTGGACAGTGTCCGTGGTGTTGCTAAGGTGTCCTTGACAGTGTCTATGGTGTTGCTAAGGTGTCCTGGACAGTGTCTATGGTGTTGCTAAGGTGTTCTGGCCAATGTCTATGAGGCTGCCAAGGTGTCCTGGACAGTGTCTATGGTGTTGCTAAGGTGTCCTGGACAGTGTCTATGAGGCTGCCAAGATGTCCTGGACAGTGTCTATGGTGTTGCTAAGGTGTCCTGGACAGTGTCTATGAGGCTGCTAAGGTGTTCTGGCCAGTGTCCATGAGGGTGCCAAGGTGTCCCGGATAGTGTCTATGGTGTTGCTAAGGTGTCCTGGACAGTGTCTATGGTGTTGCTAAGGTGTTTTGGCCAGTGTTTATGAGGGTGCCAAGGTGTCCTGGACAGTGTCTATGGTATGCTAAGTTGTTCTGGCCAGTGTCTATGAGGCTGCCAAGATGTCCTGGACAGTGTCTATGGTGTTGCTATGGTGTCCTGGACAGTGTCTATGAGGCTGCTAAGGTGTCCTGGACAGTGTCTTTGGTGTTGCTAAGGTGTCCTGGACAGTGTTTATGAGGGTGCCAAGGTGTCCTGGACAGTGTCTTTGAGGCTGCTAAGGTGTCCTGGACAGTGTCTTTGGTGTTGCTAAGGTGTCCTGGACAGTGTCTATGAGGCTGCCAAGGTGTCCTGGACAGTGTCTATGGTGTTGCTAAGGTGTTCTAACCAGTGTCTATGAGGCTGCCAAGGTGTCCTGGACAGTGTCTATGGTGTTGCTAAGGTGTTCTAGCCAGTGTCTATGAGGCTGCCAAGGTGTCCTGGACAGTGTCTATGGTGTTGCTAAGGTGTCCTGGACAGTGTCTATGAGGCTGCAAAGGTGCCCTGGACAGTGTCTATGGTGTTGCTAAGGTGTCCTGGACAGTGTCTATGGTGTTCCTAAGGTGTCCTGGACAGTGTCTATGAGGCTGCCAAGGTGTCCTGGACAGTGTCTATGGTGTTGCTATTGTGTTTTGGCCAGTGTTTATGAGGCTGCCAAGGTGTCCTGGACAGTGTCTATGGTGTTGCTAAGGTGTCCTGGACAGTGTCTATGGTGTTGCTAAGGTGTTTTGGCCAGTGTTTATGAGGGTGCCAAGGTGTCCTGGACAGTGTCTATGGTATGCTAAGTTGTTCTGGCCAGTGTCTATGAGGCTGCCAAGGTGTCCTAGACAGTGTCTCTGGTGTTGCTAAGGTGTCCTGGACAGTGTCTATGGTGTTGCTAAAGGTGTCATGGACAGTGTCTATGGTGTTGCTAAGGGGTTTCTAGTCTCTAATGGGTTGCTAAAGCTTTCTCTCTAGTGTCTGTAGGGTTGTTAGACTGTTCCAGCCACTGTTCCAGCTATGAGGTTGTGGTCAGTGTCTGTGCGGTTGCTAAGGTGCTCTGGCCAGTTTCTATGAGGTCGCTAAGGTGTTCTGGCCATTGACTATGAGGTTGCTAAGGTGTTCTGGCCAGTGTCTATGAGCTTGCTATGGTGTTCTGGCCAGTTCTGGGGTTGCTGGCATGTTCTAATTGTATAGGCCATGATCAGCCACAGAGACAAATACTGTACCTTTAGCTGCAGCTCTTTGTATCTCTTGGACATGCGTATGAGTAATTTCTGTCCATTGATTGTGGCTGGCTGCAGCTGGTAGTACTGCGCCATAGCCTGAGCTGCCTCCATGTATGCCATCTCCAAAAAAGCCTGTTGGAAAGTTCCCATAAAACACACATCTGACTTGCAATAAATGTCAAATAAGATCCGAGCACACTTTGGAGTTAATTTTTTAATTGCTTAGTAAACATTTAAGATGTTTACAGGGTTGAATCACTGCAGGACATTTTCTGCTACATATTTAAAAGCATCTTATACCATACGGGACAGTGGTAACTCAGGACTATCCTAAACTTACTTTACAAGAGCTAATGCAACATCTTTAGGGGCTGAATTGTACCTGATGCGTCGAGCGCATGAGGATGTAGTTGGTCACTTTGCCGAATGGTAGACCTAAGTTGATGACATCATTCTCAGTGCAGCTGCCCTCCGGCAAGTTACAGATGTGGACGACACGACCAGGACACGTTTTACGCTGAAGAAACTGAAACAGGGAGATAAGGTTTGAGATTTCCTATTACACATTGTTAATATACATCAGAGTCTTGCATTGTGATTGGCTCTTATCTTGATGTCAAACAGTAGGTTATGCATTGTTATTATTAGCCCTTTTATGTTTTTTATTTTCGATTATTTTTCATATAGATATGATGATTACTGGTTGTGGTAATGTGTAACAGATAGCTGTGGTTTGGTCTAAAAACATTAAATTGGTAAAGCACTGTGTTAGCAGTACAAGGGTTTGATCCCCAGGGAACACACATACTGGCAAAAAAATTGTGCTTGCAAGTGTCTGCCAAATGCATACATGCAAAGGTAATGTAACAAATGAATGTAGCACTATATCTTCAATAAATCTGCTCACTAATGCCCCCTGTTGGCACTTGTCTATACAATTTGAGTGGGTCAATAAACAAGGGCATTTCAAACTTTGAAAGGATATGGTAAAACTTTACTACTTTCAACTTTTTTGGGTTTTATTTGTTGACATAAGTAAATGCATTAGCTCAGGGGTATCACAGTGCAATAAGGTGGGTCGCACAAAGTCGCCTGGCTGTAGCGGTGAATGACACATAAAAAACAGTCTAGTCCAACTAATCACAAGCAATGACAGTGATTTTGAACATAAAATATTTTGATATTCGACATTTAATTAATAAAAGAAAAAGGAAAATAAAATAGTCAATTATAAAAAAGAAAATTTTGTTTGTTTTTATAATTGTGTTATTTCAATTTTAAAATGTTATGTTTAGATGTTATGCATATAGATTATACCTATTTAAGTAGGTCGCGAAATGAAAAGTTTGGAAACCACTGCATTAGACAACATGAACTAATCAGCAATATAGTTTTTCAGCAATTATTAAACACTCCGTCCACTGAAATTCAAACCAATAAAAATGCTGATCAACCAATCAAAATAAGGCACACTGATTAAACAGTGAAAAAACAATCAGGTCTGAAGGGTTTAATCTTTGTTAAATGCAAATATAATTGTTTGTGATAGTTTATTGTTTATTAACTAATGTTAACAGTTACAACTTTTGGGGCCAGACTTATTAACAGCTTGAACCAGCGAAAAACCATTATTTTGGCGTTAAATAACGACTGTCGGTATTTACTAAAGACGGGCAGTATTAGCGTTTTTGCGACTGACCTTATTGCATATTCATTTCCAGGAGTTTCCTTTCAGACGCAAATTTTTTGTAATGTAGCATAAATAAATTGATTGCGACCACTTACCATAAAAAATTTAGTAAATTGAATGAATAATTTTTTTCAGTGTTGCGTTGCGTGAATCATTTAAATAATCTCCTCTCAAAAATTTAAGCATGCTTAAATAAATTTATTGCGACCACTTACCATAAAAAATTTAGTAAATTGAATGAATCATTTTTTTCAGTGTTGCGTTGCGTGAATCATTTAAATAATCTCCTCTAAAAAATGTAAGCATGCTTAAATAAATTGATTGCGACCACTTACCATAAAAATTTAGTAAATTGAATGAATCATTTTTTTCAGTGTTGCGTTGCGTGAATCATTTAAATAATCTCCTCTAAAAAATGTAAGCATGCTTAAATAAATTGATTGCGACCACTTACCATAAAAAATTTAGTAAATTGAATGAATCATTTTTTTCAGTGTTGCGTTGCGTGAATCATTTAAATAATCTCCTTTCAAAAATTTAAGCATACTAAAAAAAAAATTGATTGCGACCACTTACAATAAAAATTTTTGTAAATTGAACGAATCATTATTTTCAGTGTTGCGTTAATCATTTAAATAATCTCCTTTCAAAAATTTAAGCATGCTTAAATAAAGTGATTGCGACCACTTACCATAAAAAATTTAGTAAATTGAACGAATCATTATTTTCAGTGTTGCGTTGCGTGAATCATTTAAATAATCTCCTCTCAAAAATTTAAGCATGCTTAAATAAATTGATTGCGACCACTTACAATAAAAAAATTTGTAAATTGAACGAATCATTATTTTCAGTGTTGCGTTGCGTGAATCATTTAAATAATCTCCTCTCAAAAATTTAAGCATACTTAAATAAATTGATTGCGACCACTTACAATAAAAATTTTTGTAAATTGAACGAATCATTATTTTCAGTGTTGCGTTAATCATTTAAATAATCTCCTTTCAAAAATGTAAGCATGCTTAAATAAATTGATTGCGACCACTTACCATAAAAAATTTAGTAAATTGAATGAATCATTTTTTTCAGTGTTGCGTTGCGTGAATCATTTAAATAATCTCCTTTCAAAAATTTAAGCATACTAAAAAAAAATTGATTGCGACCACTTACAATAAAAATTTTTGTAAATTGAACGAATCATTATTTTCAGTGTTGCGTTAATCATTTAAATAATCTCCTTTCAAAAATGTAAGCATGCTTAAATAAATTGATTGCGACCACTTACCATAAAAAATTTAGTAAATTGAATGAATCATTTTTTTCAGTGTTGCGTTGCGTGAATCATTTAAATAATCTCCTCTCAAAAATGTAAGCATGCTTAAATAAATTGATTGCGACCACTTACCATAAAAAATTGAGTAAATTGAATGAATCATTTTTTCAGTGTTGCGTTGCGTGAATCATTTAAATAATCTCCTCTAAAAAATGTAAGCATGCTTAAATAAATTGATAAACTGATTGCGACCACTTACAATAAAAAATTTAGTAAATTGAATGAAAAACATTTTTCAGTGTTGCGTTGCATGAATCATTTAAATAATCTCCTCTAAAAAATGTAAGCATGCTTAAATAAATTGATTGCAACCACTTACAATAAAAAATTAAGTACATTGAATGAATCATTTTTTTCAGTGTTGCATTGCGTGAATCATTTAAATAATCTCCTCTCAAAAATTTAAGCATGCTTAAATAAATTTATTGCGACCACTTACCATAAAAATTAAGTAAATTGAATGAATAATTTTTTTCAGTGTTGCATTGCATGAATCATTTAAATAATCTCCTCTCAAAAATGTAAGCATGCTTAAATAAATTGATTGCGACCACTTACCATAAAAAATTGAGTAAATTGAATGAATCATTTTTTTCAGTGTTGCGTTGCGTGAATCATTTAAATAATCTCCTCTCAAAAATTTAAGCATGCTTAAATAAATTGATTGCGACCACATACCATAAAAATTGAGTAAATTGAACGAATCATTATTTTCAGTGTTGCGTTGCGTGAATCATTTAAATAATCTCCTCTCAAAAATTTAAGCATGCTTAAATAAATTGATTGCGACCACTTACCATAAAAATTGAGTAAATTGAACGAATCATTATTTTCAGTGTTGCGTTGCGTGAATCATTTAAATAATCTCCTCTCAAAAATTTAAGCATGCTTAAATAAATTGATTGCGACCACTTACCATAAAAAATTGAGTAAATTGAATGAATCATTTTTTTCAGTGTTGCGTTGGGTGAATCATTTAAATAATCTCCTCTCAAAAATGTAAGCATGCTTAAATAAATTGATTGCGACCACTTACCATAAAAAATTAAGTAAATTGAATGAATCATTTTTTTTCAGTGTTGCGTTGCGTGAATCATTTAAATAATCTCCTCTCAAAAATGTAAGCATGCTTAAATAAATTGATTGCGACCACTTACCATAAAAAATTGAGTAAATTGAATGAATCATTTTTTTCAGTGTTGCGTTGCGTGAATCATTTAAATAATCTCCTCTCAAAAATGTAAGCATGCTTAAATAAATTGATTGTGACCACTTTGAATACAAAAATTGAGTAAATTGAATGAATAATTTTTTTCAGTGAATTTACTGTTAAAATTTTTTTGCACGTGTGATATTACTGGTACTTGCGACATATTTTTGCGACATACTTTGCGCTTGAAACAGCTGGATTTTTTCCCATGTAAGAATTTTTATTTGAGTCACAGGAGAAGTCACACAATACCATGTGTTTCAAAACTCCTCAATGTTTTGTCCTCCGGTTCTTTTCAATGTACTTTGGATTTGTTAGCTGGGATTTTACACCCCGAGTTTTCATCTGCAATGTCGATGGCGCTGAACTCAAACGCATGTGGCGTTAGTAGATCACTCACCTGAGGATCAGTTCTGCTTATTTGCGACCCTGAACTAATTTGCGCTGCTCTTAGTAGATTGTCATTATGAAAATCAGCTGTTGCGCCTGTGTTATTTAATCTGTGCCTTTTTAGTAAATAATTATAATGGATAATGCCACTTCCATTGGCGCTTTTTCGGAATTTCGCCCCCACGCTAATTTGTCCCATTTAATAAATCTGGCCCTTGATGTTTTAATAAATCATCATAAGACACAAGACAATAAATCACAATAAGAAGTCTATGTCAGCTAATGCATTTAGTAATGGTGGAATGTAAATGTATATTTGTATGCATTTATGCTACAATGAGATGTGTGGGGGTGTTTCTACAAGTGTCAGAATTTGATTGACAGCAGCAAGTGTAAGGCGGCCTCAGCTCACATGTCGTGTGACACAGTGGTATCAGTGTTTACACAGCAATTTACACACCATTATAATGTATGTAACAGACAGATTCTGGAAAATCATTGGCAGGGTGAATGAATCAAAAATCAAATGAACCCGGACAAATCCCAGACGAATTTTCTGTGTATTTTATGTGAAAAGGGCTACAGAGATCTACTTCACTATCAGAAAAAACGGCACAAATGCTGAAACTGAGATGGTAGACTTTAAAAAGGTCCTAAGAATATTTAGGTATACATTTGGTACCAATATGTTTATTTACAGTACTAATATGCACTTTATTTCATGTAATTTTTATAAAGGGGACCGCCCATGACAGCGTTTGAACTTTCTTCTGAGAGTGTAGTTACTTGATAACCCTACTAAATATATATTTAAAAATTGGGTAAATTACCCCATTCTGACCTCAGATTAGTGCCAAATGAGACACTCTTGTGAATTATCTTAAATCTTTCTGTTAATCTGTATGTGGTCGATTTCTGGAGTTTAATTGCCATTGGCTACTGACCCCGGTCTAACACTATAACAGGAGCCTGTGATAATTCTACCAATGGATCTGTGCCAGAGTTTCCCATCACCCAAATGTGACAAAAAGGTCATGTTAGGTCCACCTCTATAAACAGATGCAGAAATAGATCCCCAAACAGGCTGTTTACAACTCTACTATATAATACAGAGCATAACTACGAGCAGATCCAATGTGCTGGCCTAGCAAAATGTAGCAGCCATGGTTTGGAGCTTGTACAACATTTTACAGGTTACTGAATGATCGCTGAGCGGCTGGAGAACTGGCAAGGAACAAGGTGATTATTAAAATGTGAGGTGAAACATAACCTTGTGAACCGCTAGTGGTTGTGGCTGCTGTAAAAGTTGTAGACAAACTTTATGTTGACTTGACAAAGCCTGGCATGAACGTTTAAAACAGATTGACAGAAATTTGAAAGAAGTTTAATTTATTAATCTACCTGGTTGTTAACATGTTTTAGTTTGAAGCTAGCATTATTTAACAAAGTTACAATGATTCAACATAAAGCTAGCATGATTTAACATGAAGCTAACATAATGCTAGTTGGCATAATACACGATTTAACATGATGTTTGCATGATTTGGCATGAAGCTAGCATGATTTAGCATGAAGCTAGCATGATTAAGCATGAAGCTAACATGATTTATCAGGAAGTTTACATGATTTAACATGAAGCTAGCATGATGCTACCATGATTTAGCATGAAAATACCATGATGGTAGCATGATTTAACACGAAGCAAACATGATTTGACATTAAGCTACCATGATGCTAGCATGACTTAGCATGAAGCTAGCATGATTTAACATAAAGCTACCATAATGCTAGCATGATTTAACATGAAGCTAGAATAATTTAACATGAAGCTAGCATGATTTAACATAATGCTACCATAATGTTAGCATGATTAAGCATGAAGTCGGCATGATTTAGCATGATGTTAGCATGATTTTGCATGATGTTTGCATGATTTAACATGAAGCTAACATAATGCTAATTGGCATGATGCACGATTTAGAATGATGTTTGCATGATTTAGCATGAAGCTATCATGATTTAACATGAAGTTACCATGATTAAGCACAAAGCTAGCGTGATTTCACATGAAGCTAGTATGATTTAACATGATGTTAACATGATTTAACATGAAGCTAACATGATGTTAGCATGACTAAGCATGAAGCTAGCATGATTTAACAAAGCTACCATAATGCTAGCATGATTTAACATAAAGCTAGCATGATTTAAGATGAAGCTAACATGATTTAACATGAAGTTTGCATGATGTTAACATGATTTAACATAAAGCTAACATGATTTAACCTGAAGTTAACATTATGTTAGCATGATTTAGCATGAAGTTAGCATGATGTTAGCATGATTTAGCATAAAGCTAGCATGATTTAACATGAAGCTAAAATAATGCTAGTTGGCATGGTGCACAATTTAGCATGATGTTTGCATGATTTAGCATGAAGCTACCATGATTAAGCACAAAGCTAGCATGATTAAACATGAAGCTAACATTATTTAACATGAAGCTAAAATGATTTAACATGAAGCTAACATAATTTAACATGACGCTAGCATGATTTAGCCTGAAGATACCTTGATGGTAGCATGATTTAGCACAAAGCTAACATGATTTAACATTAAGCTACCATGATGCTAGCATGATTTAACATGAAGCTAACATGATGCTAGCATGACTAAGCATGAAGCTAGCATGATTTAACATAACGCTACCATAATGTTAGCATGATTAAACATGAAGCTTGCATGATTTAACATGAAACTACCATGATGCTAAAATGATTTAGCATGAAGCTAGCATGATTTAACATGAAGTATGATGGTAGCATGAAGCTAGCATGAAGCTAACATGATTAAAAAACAACCCTAATGTCTCTACGATGTTCTGATGCAAAGATGTAAGGCTTTGTTTATTCCGTTGCTAGGGTACTGTATTTGGTTACTAGGGAGTTTTTGATGGATGAATTCAAGTCCTGCCTACCTTTTTTTCTCATTTCACAAGCCGTTTCCCTCGGATATAGCTCACGAGTCACGACAGGATAAATGAGGCAATCATTTCTTCTGTTTCATTGTGACTTTAAAGCTGCAATACGTAACTTTTTGGGTTAAAAATAAAAAGCCAAGTTAGGCTTTATATTTTTGTTTTTTATCTTTTAAATAGAGATGGCGATAGATTGGCATAATTTAATATCATAAGTAACAAAACAGTTCAGTTTAGTACCAGCATTTATATTTAAATATGGATTTAGTGTCAGCAAAACTAATGTTTTTTATTAAGTATCAATACATAATTAATTTTGAATATTGAGAATATTGAAAATTAAAATTTATTTATTTTAAATTTAATTAATATTTGTATTTAATTAATTTAATTTTATTAATATTGAAAATTAAAACCATAAAATCAGAATTAAAATGCAAAATCCCAGCCCTAGTTATTTTGTTAAAAAAAATGTATTATAGTTAATCAAAGTCTAGTTTCAGATTTTTGGACGCAACATATGTGAAATTAAACTCTATTATTATGAATGTCAGTTGATATCATGGCTGAGTGCCACAACATAAATATTCCAGAAATTACACAGCGTATAAAATGAAGAGATTTGCCTTTACATTCCTGAACATATCATAAATCTGGGAAATGAATAGACATCATTATAGAGATACAGTGGTAACTGGCACCATACTGTGTTACAAATACACCGACTCGTGTTTGTTTATATTAAGAGGGTTTACAGTGGCACTGAAATAGGTTCCTCTGGAGGTCTAGCATGTGGTTTCTGAATTTCATAGATCTCCTGGCATTCCCTCGTTAGGGAGCCTTTATCCCCCCAGGATCCGGTTACGATTCTGTGGGTGGAAATTGAATTCCCAGCCCTAGCAGAATCCTGGAACGTTGCACATACATCTTGATTACTTGGCTCGGCAGTTTGGAGACGCGTTTTTCTTTGTCTTTGCACAAGTAAAAGAACAGTTGAAGTTTTTTGTACTTTCTAATACAATTTTATAAACCTGAATTCTGAGGTTTTTACTAAAATCATAAAGAATTATAATATTTACAATTTAATACAAATAAAAAACAAACTCATACAAATTAAAACTGTTAAATAGTTTGGAAATATGTAATATCTAACTGTCTGTCTGTCTGTCTGCCTTTCTGTCTGCCTTTCTGTCTGCCTGTCTATCTCTCTGTCATTCTTCATCTACCTATCTATCTATCTATCTATCTATCTGTCTATCTGTCTGTCTGTCTGTCTGTCTGTCTGTCTGTCTATCTATCTATCTATCTATCTATCTGCCTTTCTGTCTATCCATCTGTCTGTTTTTCTATTCATCTGTCTATCTGACTGTCTGTCTTTCTGTCTGTCTGTCTGTCTGTCTGTCTATCTATCTATCTGTCTATCTCTCCGTCTATCTATCCATCTGTTTTTTAATATCTTTCGGTCTAACCATTTGACTATCTGTCTGTCTGTCTGTCTGTGTCTCTCTCCATCTGAATAATTTATCCTTCTATCTACCTCACTGTCTATCCATCTGTCCATCCGTCTGTGTGTGTCTTTCTGTCTAACCATTTGATTATCTGTCTGTCTATTTATCCGTCCGTCCATCCATCTGTCTGCTTGTATATCCATCTGTCTGTCTATCTCTCAGTTTGTATTTCCAGTTATCTATCTATCTATCTATCTATCTATCTATCTATCTATCTATCTATCTATCTATCTATCTATCTATCTATCCATCCATCCATCCATCCATCCATCCATCCATCCATCCATCCATCCATCCATCCATCCATCCATCCATCCATCCATCCATCCATCCATCCATCCATCCATCCATCCATCCATCCATCCATCCATCCATCCATCCATCCATCCATCTATCTATCTATCTATATATCTATCTATCTATCTATCTATCTATCTATCTATATACGTCTGTCTGTCTGTCTGTCTGTCTATCTATCTCTCCATCTGTCTTTCCATCTATCTCTCCATCTGTCTTTCCATCTATCTATCCATCTGTCTTTCCATCTATCTCTCCATCTCTCCATCTGTCTGTCTGTCTGTCTGTCTGTCTGTCTGTCTATCTCTCCGTCTATCTATCCATCTGTTTTTTATATTTTTCGGTCTAACCATTTGATTATCTGTCTGTCTGTCTATGTATCTCTCTCTATGTCTCTCTCTGTCTATCTCTCTGTCTATCTCTCTGTCTATCTATCTATCTATCTATCTATCTATCTATCTATCTATCTATCTATCCATCTATCCATCCATCTGTTTGTATATCTTTCTGTCTAACCATTTGATTATCTGTATGTCTGTCTGTCTCACGTCTGTCTATTCATTCATCTATCAATCTATCTGCCTCTCTGTCCATTTGTCTGTTTGTATATCTTTCTGTCTAACCATTTGATTATCTGTCTGTGTGTCTGTCTATCTCTCCGTCTGTCTATTTGTCTGTTTATTTGTCCATCTGTCTGTCTTTTTTATCTTTCTGTCTCTCTGCCTATATGTGTGTCAGTCTATTCGACCATTTGTCTGTACATCTATATGTATGTCTGTCTGTCTGCCTGCCTGTCTGTCTATCTATCTACATACCTATATATATATATATATATATATATCGGTCTGTCTGTTGGTCTGTCACTCAGTCTGTATGTCTATCTGTCGGTATGTGCTTCAGTCTGTCTGTCTAGTTGTCTGTCTATTCGTTCATCTCTCCATCGGCCTGTCTGTCTATCTGTGTGTCAATCTGTCATTTTAAGAATGTATCACAAGTATTTGCATATCACTATCACAACATCTCTTTCATCTACACGGGGCATTTTGTCAAGTAAAAACACAGACATTGTTTTATCTGTTCAAACCGTAAACTGTGCTGCAAAGTGAAAGAGATCTAACCAAGAATGTATGGCGGCTGTATAACAGATGGGTTTTACAGGAGCTAACATTAGCCCATGCGCTCACCGCGTGCACCTCGTCACTAAACTAAATCATAAATAACTTGGCTAAACAGGCTACCGAAAAATTTTTGTGTTAAGATGCTGGACGGCAACTGCGTAAAATACCATCGTGCACAGATCATCGATTCAATTATAGGTGAAAGACTTTGGGGCAAGGTCAGTGTGGATCTAATATGAAACAATGCTCGCGCTGTCCATATGCGAGGACTCATCAGTCACACTGTCTGTAAGCCCTGCTCACATTACTGCATTTCATACAATCACACAACAATGAATACAATGAATTCTTTTCTCTGCCAATGAGATCAAACCATTTAAAATAGACTGTTGAAAGACAACCTCAAGACTTCATCCAAATAATACAGTGTGTGTGTATACATATATACATATACATATATATAGGGTCAGACATTTTAGGTTAATCCAATTGTTTGCCAAGAATAAATGGCACTTCTTTAACAGCCCAGTGAAAAATACTGTTAAGTCACAAAAATAAAAAATATAAATATTAAATCATTTGTTATTACTTT
Source organism: Misgurnus mizolepis (assembly GCA_025389145.1). Taxonomy (NCBI): domain Eukaryota; kingdom Metazoa; phylum Chordata; class Actinopteri; order Cypriniformes; family Cobitidae; genus Misgurnus; species Misgurnus mizolepis. The sequence goes on along the minus strand of JAIFKI010000021.1, from coordinate 26,522,138 downwards.
TGGACCCTGGTCGCAAAACATGAGCTTGTTGTACACATGAAACCAGATCTACCCAGTAGACATTAAACCCTTCTTCATTCCTGTCTCATTACAGCAGCACGGCAAAATATATTCACCTCTACATACACTAAATATCCCCTAGATGCTATTAAACTGCTATTAAACATTAACCTTTTAACTACCAACCAATGACTGAGATAATTTAGTTTTGTGAGCTTCCACCTGTCATCTAACTTTGAAGATGACTCAGTTGTCTTTTATATAATAACCATTAGACTGCGATAATAAGTGGTAAGTAATTTGTCTGTCAGTGAAGCCGCATGCAGTAGCCATAGCACGATCTATGTTTTGCTTCTGTTGGCTGCATTACAAAGCTCGTGAACGGAGCAGAACGAATAACATTAAGTCTACAATCATTAAGGGATATAGCAACACCATCAGATTGAGTTATTGCAAAAATAAGCTTTTTTTGAGCTAAAACTTCACATATGTACTCTGGGGACGTCAAAGATTTATTTGAAATCTTTAAAAAAGTCTGGTGAAATGTCCCCTTTAATTTTTATTATAAAAAGAAAATTGCGTAGCAAGCCACAGCAAACACAAATATTTATACATTTTAGATTAATTATTTTAAAGCTATATTAATAATTTATTTCAAATAGTAAATTCCATGTCCAAACGCCCTCATTTGTTTTTCTTTCTAACCTTTGCTCCTGATTGGTTTGAATTAAATCCCGCCCCCGAGACAGGAAATGACTTCATGGCTGTGGCAGGCAAATATGAAGCGGTTCCTGTTGAAACATCTGTGGAAAACAGGAATCAAACATTTTAGGTATTCACATGATATATTTCCTATATTTGAAGAAAGCTCATTTGAAGAGCTCAAATGCAAAAAAAGTAAGTCTGACATGATTTCTGCTTAATTTGTATTTTTGTATCATGCATTTAATGGATACTGCCTATAAAAACATTATTTCTGAATTTGATTTGATGCAAAAGTATTAGATGAATAATATGTGTCAAGAACATTCGGTAAATAGGATTATCTTATTTGGAAGGTGGTGTTTAGCGACTTTGCATCTGTACTCTTCATATATATTCAAGCTTTGTGTTTATGTTACAATACAGTAAAACCACAAATAGTAAGCTATTGTTAATCATGTGGTGCGGATGGAAAATTAGTAAATATGATTAAATAAAAATATTACTTAAATAAATATTATGATTATTTAACCTGATCTCACAAGAATTCATATGAAGAGTTGGCTAATTTGAATTCGTACGAAGTAAATCGTACAAAATCATATGATTATCATAAAAAAACATTAATGAAACCCACCACTAACTCCAACATCATATAAAATTTACAAATGTGTGTCGAATTAGCCACCTTGTAAAATACGTATTGCCAAATATATTTAAATTCATATTTAGTATTAAACATATGGCAAAACAAATTCTGGCCAAAAATATATATTTTAAATGCTAAATACATTTTGTAAAATGTTATGCTCAATTGAATATATTTTTGAATTTGGAAATATTTAGTTTTAACCTTCACAATGTATTTCAAGGGCACACAAATATATTTATAATAATACATCCCATATGGCAAATAATTATTTTTTGCCTAAATATATTTTAAATATAAGTTTATTTTATAATGTATATTTTTGAAGTTCAAAATATATTTAATATTTATTTTCCTTGAATTGAAATATATAGAGGGCTAAATATATTTTTAATGCTTTAAAATTTATTTTTTAAAATATATTTCAAAATGGCCAAAAATATATCAGTGGAAAATATATTTTTGTAAACATATTCCAAAATACAAAAAAAAACATATTCCAGAATATATATTTTTTGACCATTTTTGTATATTTTGAAATATTAAAAAAAAAATTTTTAATTATTAAAAATGTAGAAATATATTTTTTGCCGTATGGGCACTGTCGTTCTGTAAAGCATTTCTTTGACAAATAAAATAAATCATATAAAATAATAATATAAAATAAAATACATTTCTGCAAGGTATGTCTCAAATATTTTGGTCCATTGTCGCACAAACAAAGACTCTCACATTATACATGCTAAAATATATTTTGGCAACAATTAGTATCACATTAGAATATAAATGGCATCAAAACCAGCATGCATGAACTTAAAGGGATAATTCACCCAAAAATTAATTTACTCACTTTCATGTTACAAAGTGAATAAATGTATCTGTACATTGTATTTACAACACAAAAGCTGTAAACAAACCCTTCATGAGCCTCATTCACTTCCATAGTATTCTTTTTCCTACTATGGAAGTGAATGGTGCTTACAAACATTGCTTTAAACATATTCCTTCATGTTTATCAGAGCAAATACATTTATTCAGGTTTGTAACAGCATAAATAATGACAGAAATTAATATTTTGTGTGAACTATCAATTGAAGCACCAAAACAATTGTTATTTGAGTTATCAACTAATCATATAACTTAAAAAACAAATTTAGTTTATGTAACAATGTCCAATTCTGTTAAAAATAATAAAAATTATTTTTTTAACAAAAAACATGTCTTCGCATCTGTGTTCCAACACAAAAACAACTCAGTTTATTTCTGGGGTGCCCGCCCACCTCCTCTACCAAAATGACCGCTCTAAAAATAGAGGAGTCCTGTCGCAAATCACATCTCTGGGTCTCTTAACCTCTCGGTTATCGTGCTGAAGTGCAAATGACGAGATTTGACTCACCTTGACCGGCGGCTGACGAATACACCATTGTGTTACTCAATGCCATGTTCAGACATCCTTCAGACGACACGGGGAAGTGCACTCCTCCGACCGTTTGGCTGTGAGGGCGACAGCACTTATTTAGACACTAAATCCCAGAGCAAGTGGGCTGACTGTATCTTATGACACAGCTCAGATTCATGAACCGTCTCTATATGGTAGAAGACCATTTATTAAACAACTCTGCGCTCATAAAATGCTTAACAAGAGTATCGCAGGCGATGACCGGTACGTATTAAACAGATAAAAAAAGACAGCATTCATGCAAGACCTTGTAAAGTTTGTAAAGGTTACCGTAGCTAACCGAGTGTCAGCTTTATCACCATAATAGCCACTGTACATTTTTACCACAGTAAAATGCTGTTTGTACTCACCTCTCGGTATAAAGCGAACAGTTCTGTAGATGTAACTTGCCCTTCACATGCTGGTCCCAGTCCTGAAAACACCACACATGGAGATATGACACATACACACACACACACACGATACGTCAATCCGATTCTCTGACTTCACTTATAATCCTTTTGTCTGAGAGTGAAAGATTCCTCTGGCGTTGCCGTAACTCGACCAATTAGAAATGGTGTACGGCGGTCGGAGGGTAATCGAAAGCCTGAAATGAATGCGATTACGATGGACCTCTCCAGAACAACTGCGTGCTCACCCTGTAAACCTGCCTTCACTCGACACACGCCAGCTGACACAAAAGCCTTCACACCCAACTGTACCCAAAACGGTTTTCAGTAAGTGCTAGGAAAACCGTTTCAGTTCTACAGAAGCAAAACTTGACAAACTTATTAAACTTCTTGAGGATTTACTTACAAATATTTACAGAGTGGTGTGAATGGGTCATTTCCCACAATCCCACCACGTAGCATATACGATCCACTCACCTTTAAGTTGTAAACCTTCTTCTCACAAATGGTGCACTGATGGGGTAGGTGTGAAGGTGTCGTCCCGTGATAGTCATTGAGCTGGTGGGGTTGTAAGGAAGGAGTCACCCCATTCTCCCCCTGGTGAAGCTGTGGCTGCTGTTGAAACCCCCCTTGCTGTCCTATTGGTGGGCCACATGTCGAGTTGAATTTAGGATCTGCTGTAGGTTCCTCTGGGTTGTACAGATCTGCTCTCTGTCCCACAAATCCCATGCCGGTTGGTACCCAAGCACCGGACCCCATCTCTGCTTTTCCCAAGTTGACCGGGCCTTTCCATTGCTCCTTTGGAAGCGCCGCAAGATTTTGATCATTGCCTCCCCCGGTGAAACCACATTGTGGGGTTTCCGACGAGTAGAAGTCTCTTTGAAAATTACTCTGGGTGTTGTTTCTGGGTTGCGTAGAAGCTCCGCCATACTGTCCACCATCACATGCCTTACTAGTGACCACCGAAGACCCTCCCAGATATCCAAATTGCAAACGTCGGTCCGTGTCCGTCAAAATCTTTTGACCGTACTCGTTGTGCTGGCTGGCCTTCTGATTGGACTCCCCACCGTAGGCGCAAGGCCTGATTCCAGTAGGATTTGGAGTGAATCCACTACCAACCAGTGTTCCCAGAGCAGAGTTTGGGGGTGGGAAGGCTATAGGGGGTGGTGGGAAGGCTCCACCGTGAGCTTGGGCCATGTTGGAACCCCTGAGTTGGTTGAAGAGAGGTTGAGACATGGCCACATTGGAGAGAACCTGATTGAGGACGGTGGCTGCGGCGGCGGTATTAGTGGTCTGGGCGAGTTTGAGGCGGTGGAGGGTAAGCTGGGCCTGAAGCTGAGCCAGTTGAAGACTGGCGGGACTCAGCAGCAGGTTTTGGCCAACTCCACCGAGAGCTCCCCCCAAAGGAGCCGAGTTATTATGAGGTTTGTCTGCTGAAGCGCTGTGAAGAGATACATAGTGTGTTACCAACTAATATCTACGCGTACAAATAAAACAAGAAAACAAATGATACTGTAGATCAATAGAAGTCAACAACTTTCAAAGCAACTCTCCAGTAAAAAGTATCAATGCTCTTAGGCGAAAAAAAAGTATGGATACATTCGTAGACGGTGACAAAAGACTCAAGGTAAGAGGTTTTGCGGAAAGCCCATATATGGAAATGGCTTGCAAATTCTTAACTGTTGACGCACTTACAAATGATTATCAACGAATGATACCCAATAACAGGATTTGAAATCCAAATGTGTTGCTTTGTGATGTATCATATCTAGGTACCGAAATTGGCTTCGTCAGATCAGGAAACATTCTTGCTGTCCAGACTCTCTGGACTTCACATCCCCATTTAAGTGCAGTGATTAATGTGTTACATGCTTGCTAAATTTAGCAAAGTGCTACTATCAATCAAAATATCCACGCAAGCCCTCATGCCATCCTCACAGGGTACACAGCCTCCTAACTGAGAGAAAAAGTTTGATACATCTGGCAACTCCCCAAAGAACAAGTTGGCATAGTGGTGAAAGGAGGAGCAACAATGCACAGGAAGAAGCATCATGAACAGCTAAACCATGGGCAGCATGTGAGGTTTTAGATTTTTGTGCATTCATTTGTGCAGTTATTGCACTCAAAAATATGTTATGGCTGAAATCATAGATTACCAAGATAATAAATTTGCCTGGTTTATAAAATAAGTGTTATGTCAGTGTTTCTCTAGCCCAAATGCTAACGCGTTTCGTTAGCAATGCAAAGACCATGTGTTCAATCCGAGGGGCAACCTTCCGATCTCTGATGAAGCCAATACGGAAGTGACTTATGCTACATACACACCAAACGCGGGGCTTCGCGTTACTCGCTCTAGATTACTTGCGGGATTTAAAGCTAGCGTAGGTAATCCTGTTCAGATACATTTTTTATTATACTGGGTGAAATGATCCTTCTATCCTGAGAGTAGTCAATACATTATGTGTTCAGAAAACGGAATGAAAACAATCAGACCTCTGTAGCAGCTGCAGGACAGTAAAAACTCCGACCAATCACTGCCATTCGGTGCGTGTGTAAAGAACCAATCAGATGCCTTCATGTCTCGTGGCCCAGCCCCACTGCGCGCGCTGCCCTGCGTGCACTAATCACGTCATCGTCACCCTGAACACTACACCGAGTAAGCAGGAGTTTGCGGCACCGGCACAATGGAAGATAAAAAGCAGCCAAAACTACCACTGCCAGCTTTGCTGGTAACTAGTGATGGCCAAATGAAGCGTTTCGAAGCATTATTGCTTTCCGATACAATTGTGCCGAAAATGGTTCATTACTCGAAGCTTCATTCAAACAGAAAATGCACACCACCATCTGCTGGTGAAGTAAATGTAATGCAACAAAGCTGACAATGCGAGTAGGCTAATGTCCCCGCCCCATTTTGGCTGTCAGAGCTTTGACACTGTGTTCATGTTTCAAACCCTCAATAAAACATTGAGCCTGAGATGTGTTTGTGTGTGAATATTTAGCTGTAGGATACAGCACTCTACAACTTACTAACTGGGCATTTATGCATTTAAAAATGTATTTATAATGTGGCAGAGGGCAACTGGACAGGGCGTGGAGGAGGGTATTCATTAAATGTTGTGGTTTTTATTCAGAAATATAATTTTATATTAATTATAATACATGTTTATATTTTTAATAATTTTATAATATAGCCTAACGTTAGGCTATACATTTGGTGATGTGGGCGGTTTTTTTTTTTTTTACAAATTCACCAGCTTTGGAGAATATTCTCTCGCATGAAACAGATGATGCTGGAGTACACCAAATTGTTTAGAAAGCTTTTCTATGGTTTGGCTTCACTTGCGTGAAAAATAAAGCCGCCAAGTTTCAAACCTGTCAACGCCGGATTGGGCTGTCAAAGCATGTCGTGTGGTTCACTAGAGAAATGAACCAGTGTGTTTGCTTCAGACGTCGTATTTCACGTGACTAGTGACGTAACGATACAAGCTCCGAAACAGTGGTTCATTGCGAGGACTTTTCGAGTCTGAAGCAAGCATCGAAGCTTCGGTGTCAGTCGTAACATCACTACTGGTAACTGCTCGCCCTAATAAAAAACCTAGAAAAAGAAAATCGGAGGCAGAAAAGGCTGCAACTAAACAGGTACTGGATAAAGCCAGAGGACAAACTCGTGTAAACATCGGTGGAGCATTTGAACGGTGGAGACAACTGAGGGAGCTGAAGGGCCTGAAAAGCGATGCCGAGGTTGCGGTCTTTCTGCTGAACAGGTAATAATTTGTTTTGCTTCGGGGGGATTTGTTATTTCCATGATAAATGTTACGTTAGGCAACGTAGCTATTTTTGTAGCTAGTATTAGCCCAATGCTAACATTAGATTCTCTGTCGGTGTAAATCAGTTGAGTTACAGGTGAATGAGACATGAAGTCGTTTGGTTGATGCCTATAATGTGTTGAAATACTCGGTTTTCCTGTGACCTGCAGCTGACTCCGACTGTGGATGCGCGTTCATGTTTGTGGCGGCGTAGCTTTGGACGGAGTGCTAACGAGAGGGGGTGTAGCTTAGAAGAGGTGCCATTTTCTAATTTTGCTAGCTCTCAAACATTACCTATCCTAGCTTTAACTTCGTGTTATGCAAATTTTTCGCTCTAGTTGTTTTTTTTTCGCAATTGAGGCAAACAGTGCGTGTTTTCGCTGCAAATGCGCTGCCCATATCGCATCATTCGCATCACCCCACGCGAGGACGTGTCTGATCGTGTCTTTGCATCGACTTTGTATGTAATCTACTTTCGCAACTGAACTTGCATCTGGTGTAAACCCACAGTAATGCTAGTACACACCAAACGCGGGGCTTCGCGTTACTCGCTCTAGATTACTTGCGGGATTTAACTTTTTCGCTTGAGTTGTTTTTTTTTCGCGATTGAGGCAAATAGTGCGTGTTTTCGCTGCAAATGCGCTGCCCATATCGCGTCATTCGCATCGGCCCACGCGAGGACGTGTCTAATCGTGTCTTTGCATCGACTTTGTATGTAATCTACTTTCGCAAATCGTTGAACTTGCATCTGGTGTAAACCCACAGTAATGCTAGTACACACCAAACGCGAGGCATTGCGTTACTCGCTCTAGATTACTTGCAGGATTTAACTTTGTCTCATGCAAATTTTTCGCATGAGTTAAATATTTTCAACTTGGTCGAAGACACGTTTGAGGCAAATGCGCCGCCCATATCGCGTCATTCACATCGCCCCACACGAGGACGTGTCTGATCGTGTCTTTGCATTGACTTTGTATCTAAAGTACTCGCACAAATCGTTGAACTCGCATCTGGTGTAAACCCACAGTAATGCTAGTACACACCAAACGCGGGGCATCGCGTTACTCGCTCTAGATTACTTGCGGGATTTAACTTCGTGTCATGCAAATTTTTCACATGAGTTGAATATTTTCAACTTGGTCGAAGACACGTTTGAGGCGAAAAGTGCATGTTTTCGAGGCAAATGCGCCACCCATATCACGTCATTCACATCGCCCCACTAGAGGACGTGTCTGATCGCATCTTTGCATTGACTTTGTATCTAAAGTACTCGCACAAATCGTTGAACTCGCATCTGGTGTAAACTCACAGTAATGCTAGTACACACCAAACGTGGGGCATCGCGTTACTCGCTCTAGATTACTTGCGGGATTTAACTTCGTGTCATGCAAATTTTTCACATGAGTTGAATATTTTCAACTTGGGCGAAGACACAAAAGGGAGTGAATCCTTATAGACCCCAATATAAAAATTTAAACTTTATAGTATAAAATCATATGTTTACAGCCTGGTACAAAAAGTATTTTTGGTCAATATAGCAAATTTTGCCCTTCATGATAACTGTGAGGGGGGTGAATTTTTTGGTAACTCATCCATTTAAATTATTTTAAGCCTTAAAGTTCTGCATAATTAAGGGCGTGGCTACTGTCACTACCGTCAAGCTAGGTGGGCATGGTTTCAGCCACATCAGCTTCACCCACGTCCCGCCTCTTTACCAAATTATCCGCGAGTAATGCGTAGTGAGGTAACCAAGATGGTGACAGCACTACTATTGGCTTCAAAAATTCTCTTCACAAACCTATGGGTGACGTCACGAACACTACGTCCATATTTTTTACAGCCTATGATTCAATCCAAAGGATCAAACTGGGCTAAAAAAATGTATAGCCTGAATGTACTGAAAGTCACTTTGGATAAAAGCTGGTCTAAATGTAATGTCAAAATTTGAACTTGGGTTTCGTTCATGCTACAGGCATCCTGTAAGCCAGCGCCTCCTCAAAACCAACAGGTGCATGATGTCTCTTACAGGCCTTGTTAAAAATGCCATGAATTATTGGCATCAAGAAGCACCGATCCAAATGTTCTGCTGTTTAAAATGTGATGTTTGTCTTGGTTGTAAAGAATCAAAGCAGAAACCAGGGGCAGGTTCTCAAATACTCTGGAATTTGAATTTGTGCAATCGAATCTTTGGGGGATTATCACCTCTCCAATGTAGTGCTGGAGTCACATCAGATTATGATATGGACTTACAGGAACATTCTCAGGTCGTAAAGTTCACACATAAATACGAGCACCAAATAAACTAGCCTTCCTTCACAATGAAAAATGTGCGCATGTACATACAGTGGTCTTAAAGGGAATTTGGACACTTAAGCACACTTTAAAATGTTCAATGTCATTTCATTAAATTCAAAGCATGTGACATCGCTTTTATTATATTAAGGTATGGCTTGGGGTCACTATATTAACAACAATCATACCAAACAAATGAAACATTTCAGTTTTAAATTGTTAGTACTGAATATACAGCTTCAACAAGAGACCAAACAACCTCACGCAAATACACAACATACAAAAATTTAATTTATGACATCTAGGCCTATTTGTTTGTAGCGATTCTAATTCGTGTGAATCCAAAATGTTTAAATACGAACACATTTCGACTTTTGAATTAACTTTCTGCACTTTTTCTTTCTGCAAAATATATTATGCTTTTAAATTCATTGGGTAAATATTGGACAGGGTTATAGACAAACCTGCTAGGTTGTTTCAAACCATGGTTGGCTAACGACAACTCAGCATGTTTTTTCATATCCCAACAGTTGGTTCTGTCCGATATTTAACCAACAACCCTATATTTTCGAGAGTGATTGACAAATCCCAGCAAGAAATGTTTTCAAATTATTTTATATTAGTTTTTTTCCCATCTTGACTTAAAACATAAATAATAAGTCTGCATGCTGAATACAGAATGTGATTTATGTAATGTAACCCCGTTTCCCTGAGAAGGGAACGAGACGCTGCGTCACCATAGCAATGCAGCTTTGGCGACGCAGCTCGAGTTTCCTTGGAATAATTCATATTCATGCATTTGGCAGACGCTTTTATCCGAAGCGACTTACAGTGCATTACAAGGTCTGCTTTTATCAATATGCTTTATTAAGTCTGAAATGTCTCTGCTGTGACCCGCCGACAGGTGCGTTGGGAGGAAACAGCAGTTGACGCAATTATGGAACGTCCCTCATTTAATTTCGCTGCTTCGAGTCCTCGCCTTTGATTGTTGCGTCATTCAAATTGGGACACAGCTTGTGTGTTCCCTTGGATCGAAGTTTTGCGATGCTAATGCAATGCTCCGAGTAATATTTTCCTGTTTACATTCAGTCGATACATCATGCCTGTACTGTACCAAGTGATGTGCTGCACATTCATGGTATATAAGTATATGTCTGTTCCCTGTGAATCAAACCCATGACCTTGTCGTTGCCAGCATCCAATTTTACCACTTGAGCTACAGGAACGCTTACATAATTTTATCAGCATTGTGTTCAGTGTTGTTAAAGAGCACCTCTAGACGTTACGTGGGTGCCGGACTACTTTCATGACTCACATCCCGAAATACACCACTGACATAGAGCACAGCACGCTCAGCTACCACAGGAAACCAATACGGGCTTCCAGCTTGGTAAAGTAATCCTGATTTGGGTCATCTTATTTAAACACAAGATCCAGGTGTTACATGCTCTAGACAGATTAATTATGTGTAGTCTTAGGAAAGCAGATGTGGCAGGCATAATTATCCGCTATTGTGCGCGTACGACGTCTTTGCACCAATTGGGGGTCGTGGGAAGGGACACGCTGCGTGACTTTTTGTGTATGTGAAGCTAATCCAGGGATAAGATGACTAGAGTAGAGAGGTCAAATCAAGCCCTCTTCCAAAAAAAATTGACCTCACGACACAGACACTTGTGTCCTGGAAGCAACTGTTTCAGTTTTATAAAAGGCTGAATTTCTGGCTGGAAAAGCATCACAAGCATACCTGAGTTTACAAGACCCCGTGATAGTGGAGAGAACATTAATATAAAGTTAATTCAACCATTTAAGCAGAATTTCAGGGGATGATGAACCACCCATGCCACCCCCCGATTGGATAGAAACAAAATAGTTACGCATAAAAATTCACATTTAAATACTATGAATACAGGTATAATTAAAATAATATTATCATGCATCGGAGACTCGCATCTATGATAAACTTTTCCAAAATATTTTTTTGCCATAGGTTTTGTAGTATTACTTCTTACTTAATGTCACCTTAATGCCACCTTAATGTCAGCATGAAGTTACAGTATAACGGTACATAACTTACTCGGGCTATTGAAAGACTTTCTTTTTTGGTTTTCGGCTGTCACTAAGCCCTATTAGTTTTCACTTTCTCCCCATGCTTTTAAATCTCACCCAGCTGTCTGCTTAAATAAACAAAATATAACAAATTGTAAAGCCACAATTACACTTCTGCTTTAAGCAAATGGTTTCGGCCTAAATGGTTAAATGGTTGATTTACAGATAAATCCGCTATTTATATATTATTATGGGACGGTACCTTTTAAAAAGGTCCTAATATGTACCCTGATATGTACCTTTGAAGTCAAAATGCACCTTTTTACAAAAGTGTTTTTTGAAAAGGTGCCGACTCAGTGACAACTTTTGTAAAAAAAAAAAAATTTGAGAGTTTATATATAATGTTATAAGTAAATATATGTGGTAAAACTTTACAATAGTTAATGTATTAACTAACATGAACAAACTATCAGCAATACATTTTGTTACGTATTTATTCATCTTTGTTAATGCTAGTTAATAGAAATAAAGCTTTTAATTGTTTAGTTAATGCACTGTGAACTAACATGAACAATGTTAACAAAATTTTTATAAAGTGTTAGTACACTGTAAAAAAATTCCGTAAAAATTGCAGCTGGGTTGCCGGTAACTTACCGTAGATTTACATTTATGTTTTTTTACCAGCAACATTTTGTTTAAAAGTTAAATGAACATTAAACACTTTCAAGTCTTTGTCTTTACAGAGTAAAGCATTCTGGGAAACAAAATCTGAAGCAAAAAACAGAAAAAGTTTGATGATGATTTCTGGTTCCCAGAATGCTTTTCATGAGGCTGTTATTGTATAGTTTTATTCTGTAAAGATAAAGACTTGTTAATATAAAAAATGTATTTAACTTTGAACAAACTCTTGCCAGTAAATAACATAAAACCCAGCTGCAATAACATTGTAATTTCTAAGGACTTTTTTTACAGTGTAGTTGTTGAAATTAACATTAACAAAGATTTATAAATGCTGTGTAAGTGCAGTTCATTATTAGTTCATGTTAACTAATGTAGTTAACTAATGAACCTGATTGTAAAGTGTTACCATATATGTATACATATATCATTTAATAATTCATAAGTACATATATAATATTTTTAACAATATATACACTGTAAAAAAATCTGTATAAATTACAGTATTACTGGGTATTACTGGCAACTATCTGCCAGTAACTTACTGTAGATTTTACATTTATGTTATTTACTGGCAACAGTTTGTTCAAAGTTAATGAACATGAAACATTTTCAGTATTTATCTTCTACAGTAAGTTACTGGCAACCAGCTGCATAATTACAGCTAATTTTTTACAGTGCAAAGAGCATTTTCACAACAAAAAGTGGAAAATACACGCATACAAATAAAACCAATGTCAATCGATTAAATGTATGAACTGCTTTTAGTAAAAATTGATTATTTTAACCCCACACCCCTGAGCGTACAAATAACATTTGCAATAACATTAAAAGATGCTTTTTAACCCCCTGTAGCAATTTAAATAAAAGCGCACGGGGCCTCAAAACTCAAACATCACTACCACAAAGAAATTGCCTACAACAACTGCAAGAATCACCATAATCTCTCCTTAACTTAATGTCCACACTAACAGTATTAACACAACTATATTTGGGTTAAACAGCAATAGGTGCAAATTAAATTATGCCTTACTGTTGTTTTAAATGGAGATGGGTGTCATATTTATTTTCTTTTAAATATACACAAAATTACTTCTATTTGCATTAAAAAAGATATTATTCAAAACACTAACATATATTGTACAATATTTATTCAGATTTACTACAGAACATAAATGATTTATATGTGTTTTAGTACGACTGCTCTACCGTATTAAGTTACTGCTTACAGTAGCAGCTGATGCCTATCAAATGTAATGTATGTTCAAGGTTTGTTTACATATTAACTTTAAACTCTATTGAACATGCCTCGTGAAAAGAATATATATATTTAAAGTATGATTAATGACATAATGAATTTAAAACTTAAGTTAATTTAACACACTGACTGCCTAAATATTTGTGCACATAGTACTGTATCCTTAATTGGTGAACACATGGGTCAATTTATATATTGTTTCTAATGTCATACATTCATTTATACATTAAGAAGGTTTATAAACACATATGTAAATGCAACGTTTAATATAACATTTGGTGAAATTGCCATGTCTTTGCATAAAAAATAAAAATATTTTGTTAGCGAGAATTGTAAAAATCCTTTCTGTCTTACAATACTACTGATTTTTTGTGCTTTTTGTTTACATTGTTCTATATAATGTAAGCCAAACGTACACTAGGAATTTACCCTATAGTTTTTTGTTGGTATCAACTACATTGGTAAAATGTGAAATCTTAACTTGACCTGACCTTAAAAAAATTACATTCATTGTGTAACTTAAGATTTTAAGAATCTAAAAAATCAAAAATCTAATCTTTTAATTAAGATAAACCTGCTACTCACACACCTCCTTTATCAGTAAATGTGGTAGATCTTGGTAGCTGTTAACCTCTAACAAAGTGCTTTAGTGAATTGTTTTTATGTCTTAACTAATTAACTAAATATGCAAAATTTCCACTTGTAAAACAATAAACACTGATCAAAAACAGCATGGATCCTTGTCTGAACTGCTGTCACATCTGTTTTGCCAGACTGCTATAATCTCACCCTCAGACAGATCAAGGCTTTCTCCAAACACTTTCACACTTTCACTAGAGGAAACGATCAATTAGACTCTCGAGAAACAAGATTTTAGCGAGTGGTAAATCCCCAAAAAAACTTGGCTGCCACTTTACAATCCAAGCAGCAAGAACACATTCGACACGTTAAGGCCAAACTCGGCATCGACTCTTACCAGTTCTCCAGATGATAATTAAACAGATCCGATCCTGTGAACAGGACACCCAAGAGTCCTAATCTTAAATCAGTGGGTGGTAGTTTATCCCGCAGTGCCGTGACCTCTGCGCGTATCCAAAAGCGCACAACGCGCAATTACGCACAATGTGGTTCAGTGTGCCGAGTGCGCGGTCCGTCCGTGCAGGCTGTTTGGCCTGGACTGATGAAGTGTCACATGTGCTTTTCAAAGAATGTGAAGGGAGGGCGATGTTAATACGCCAACTAACACGTTTTGAATGAAACTTGTCCCAAATGGGAAATGGTTCCAGATTTACTGCGGTAAATATAGTTTTAGAGTTCTTTTTATATATGTTTGTTTTATTTATTCAGGTACAACTTAGTTGGGCTTCGCAAATTAATTGAAAAAATAATACAAATGTATTAAATAATATTTTATAATTTACCGTAATATAACAAATTACTCACGTTAGCAACACTTGTTGATTTACCGGATATATTAAAGGTATATCTTCTCATAAAGTCTTAAAATTATTTTATGATTCTTTCGTTTCAGTCAACAGATATAAAAAAATCATGACGTGGTCTTGTATAACACGCGGACCTTCATTTTATCTAAATATAAAATATATATAATAATGTATTTCAATCCTATAAAATGTAATTTTTGTCTTAACTTGTCAAATGGTTTTACACGATAAGTTTAATGTAGGCCTCATTTAATTCTTTATACATGTTTATTATTGCATATAAAATAAATTATAAATCAAACATGAAGAAATTATATTTTATTTCAGGCGGGAAAATGCAAAACTAGACTAATTTAGTCTATCTGCTCGTTTTTAATAAAACAAATACATTTTGATGCTAGCGCAACGTTAATGCGATCAGGCTAAATAAAATAAACGTAGGCCTATTTTAAGATTTGAATGTTACTCACATAATCTTTGAACAGATACAAATCTATGCCATTATCTTCGCATATTTCATATTAAAAAAAAATGATTGATGATCTATGCGAAGATAATCCTATAATCCACGAGTAAGCACGAAGATGAGAACTTTGCTTTAGGATAACAAACTTCTCCAAGTTTGTTGGGTGATGTTGAAGTGTTAAATCTTAAATGTGATCCTCGTTTGACAGCAGTTAGTCTTTGCCAAGTCCTCCACCTGGCTCTGGTCTTCAGCCCATCTCTCAGTCACATTATTAATGAGAAGCATAATAACGGATGCGCGCCTGTTTATCACGATAAACACCGCGCTGACAGCAGAAATAAAGATGAAGCCCGAGTCCAACTATTGCGGATTAACACAGACAAGAAAACTTTCACAAACCGCAAACGTTTATAATTTTGCACACGCTACTATTGGACTAAAATTACTATTAATATACCGACGGGATTTAGAAATATGGACCAGAATAATCGCGTGATGAATGTGTTATTTAAAACTACAAAACAAATGTTATCTATAAACAGCAGCATAAACCAGTTGCATTAGGCAATATGTAAACGTCAATAAACATAGCTAGAAATAATACATTTTGTTATTTTAATTGGTCTGTTTGCTTATTTAACAATATGCAAAATGTATTTCTTGTCGACCCAATTATCTAATTAATAAAATCAATAATTTAAAAATGATGAAACTGATAACACACCGCTCATCTGACGGGTACTGAGAACCATTTTGTTTAATGTAGCCTATCACTCCGATATCATGCCAATGGCTGTCTCTCAAACAGAAGGCTGCATCCTCCGTATAGTTCGCATTTGTAGGCTGCATACGTCATCAAGACGTTCTTTTTAAGAATTTTAACAAATAAAAGTTGACTTTTATTCTTAGTTGATCGTAAATTGTTGTAATATGCTTACGACTTGCGAATGTAATGCTCAGTTAACTTAAATAAACCAGTCTTGATGACGTATGTAGCCTGCATATAGATATAGTATGCGACCTTAAGAGGCTGCAGCCTTCAGATTGAGAAATGGCCTATGCTGAATTTATTACAAATGAGTGGATAAATGTATAAATAAATAAAAAAAATTACTTAAAATCAACATTTAGACTCTAGCTACTTAAATAAAATAAATTGCAGCATTTTTTATAAATCAACACATATTTTAAATTAGGTTAAAAATTTTCAACTTGAATTTATAAGTTATGTCAACTTTTTTTTAAGCCAAAACTTAAAATAGTAGGTTGAATTGCCTTGCAAAACCACGCTATTTTTACTTCATGCTGCTTTTTTATAAATAGCACTGTAATAAGAAAAATAATTTTTTGTAATCACCATGTCAGGGTTTATTTAAAAAAAAAAAACTGTAAAATGTTATTAATGTAAATGCTAGAGATTATACAATTTTTTGCTATTTATTTTTTCTTTTCTTTTTGTTTTGATTTGTTTGTTAATGTGCATTGTTTGTAACAAGCATGTAAATATTTGCCCTTGTTATTGACCTAAGATCTTGTAATATGTTTTTTTATGAAAACATTTTATTAGTTTATTTTTACGTTTTAAAGTTCTTAAACATATCAACATTTCAAAGGCAAAATGTAGGCCTATACTGTAATGTAAAATGCAGCATTTTTGTCAAATTTACATACATTTCGTCTTATTCTTCAATTTCGGCTTGATTTATAAAAAACTTAAAAGAGTATGTTGCAAAACCAATTTGTTTTAGACTTTATTCTGCCTTTACGGTGTATAAAATGTAATAAATAATAAATCAATTAAATGTCAATTAAATAAAAATGAAATAATATGATTTAATATTATTAATACATTTAAAATGATGCACATCAGTAATGAACAATCAATAATACTTACTCATTTTATAGATAAACACTACACTGTAAAAATTATTTGCTTGAATCAACTCAACAAGTCATTTAAATTTTTAATAAACCTTACAAGTCATTTTAACTTACTATAATTTTTCTTGACTAGAGATGAATTGTTATAACTAATGAAAAGAAGTTTTTTTATAAGTTGTAGCATTTATCTCGTCAAGAAAAATAATAGTAAGTTAACACAACTTGTAAATCTGAGTTGATTCAACAAAAAATGTATGGCAGTAACGTTTTTTTACAGTGTAGTTTATGTGCAGGACTATTGTAAAGACAAATGTATCATGCATTTGAAACTATCACTAGTTTAAATTCTTGTTTCTTTGATTTTGTACATGGGTTTTAAATGTGTTACACAACATTTACAGTCTTTTATCCAAACCATAAATTCTAATTCTAAAGTTTTGTTACGTTTTCAATATTGCCGGTTAATTTTTTTTTATTTAGCTTAGAAGCTTAGTAAATCTCCTAAGATGTTTTTAATACAGGTCTATGTTGTGGAAAGCTAGACATATACCGGTAGATAGATATTATAGTGTATTATATGTGTAGTATACACTTGATTTTCATATTAGGTGACATTTGTAGCATTGCCGCACTGCCATAAACAACCCTTTGTACATAAGCGACCCAGCATCCAATTCCCCATCGAGGTGCCACTGCTGCAGATTTACAACCAGCCATCTGTTGCTTTCTTCAGGAACGACACAACAACCAGCATTTCAGATTCTTTTCCCTTTTTTAGACACACGCAGCCATAGGACTCTCTGTCGAAACCTTTTATCCAATGCTGAGACAGTACCATACATTTTTATGAATATTGACGCCATGGGGTGAGACTGGGTTGTTTTATAAATCCTTGCTTTTTTATAAGACAGATAAGCACATAAAAGTATGCATAAATTATATAATTATTGTCGTTTTTAATAGTTACCTATGAGTCAAAGATGAAATAAAAAGTTATTAAATATCAAATTTCTAAAAACAAATAATTTGAAAGACCGGTCTTATGATTTGATAAAATGCTAAACCCACTAGATGGTGCTGACAGATTTCTTTCTATCACCAAAGCATCCAAAACATTAATTGTAGACTACACACCACATGCTACCCAATGAGGGCACTGTAAACTGGATGATAAATGTAAAACTTTAAAAGAGGAGTCATGGCTTCACTTAAGAAACCAATGCTGTGAGTGGTATCATTTATTTCAGCAGAGAAGATAAGAAGGTGGTTGCATCACATGCATGAAAAATAAACTTTCAAGTTAATTAATAGTTAATAAAATGTATAAGGGTGACTATACTTATAGTGATATTCCATATGTAGACTATGAATTCATCTGACGTGCACTAACAGGTGTGCCTAGATCTCTTTTACGAAGCCTTCAAATGTGGCTCATTCGATTTTACAATCCGCATTTTGATTGGCCCATAAAAACTGAAGTATAAAACAAAATCAATATTTAGTACAAGCGTCAAGTGTGTATCCAATGTCGAAGAAGCTTTCAATAAATCTATCAAACTTTAACAAGCCATCAGCCCTTTCAACAAATGTCGCCTATCCTACTTTGCCAAGCCGATGGAGACGGTCCGGATTGGCTGCTCGTGACTGTGGGATGTGTTTGTGCCAGGCGCAGTTGAGTTGAGGATGACTTATAGCATTCTTTTGTTACCCAAACCCAAGGGCGTCTGTTTGGTTTGAACAGTGGAGGGGCTGAAGTGCCAAATCACAGTCTAGTCCATGAGGCCACAGTGTACCATCACAATGAGTTGGTATTAAAATGCATTTTGGACGATCGGATCACAAGTAGACGAGAGAGACGCATGTCTGTACACAAATGGTATTTTAATCGCTCTCTTTTGTCCACTTTTCGACCACGTCTGTCCATAAGATACGAGTGGGATAAATTACGGGTTTAAATTAATGCACAATAATTTATGTTGGGACTGTTTCCAAAGTACTGTATTAATGTGAGTTTTTGTTGGGGAAGTGGTCGAAAGTGGACGTCAAAACGTTTCACACCCCGTCGTCCACTTTTGATCCGATCGACCAAAATGCATCTTAAAGGGACACTCCACTTTTTTGAAAATATGCTCATTTTCCAGCTCCCCTAGAGTTAAACATTTGATTTTTGTCGTTTTGGAATTCATTCAGCTGATCTCTGGGTCTGGCGCTACCACTTTTAGCATAGCTTAGCATAATCCATTGATTCTGATTGGACCATTAGCATCACGCTAAAAACTAAT
Organism: Misgurnus mizolepis; assembly: GCA_025389145.1. NCBI lineage: Eukaryota > Metazoa > Chordata > Actinopteri > Cypriniformes > Cobitidae > Misgurnus > Misgurnus mizolepis. The sequence goes on along the minus strand of JAIFKI010000021.1, from coordinate 26,502,785 downwards.
ACTAGAGTTCTGACTCTTCTGTAGTTACATCGTGTACTAAAACCGACGGAAAATTTTAAGTTTCGATTTTCTAGGCCGATATGGCTAGGAACTATACTCTCATTCTGGCGTAATAATCAAGGACTTTTCTGCTGTAACATAGCTGCAGGAGGCGTAATTACGCCAGAATAGTTCCTAAACATATATGCCTAGAAAATCGCAACTTTTAATTTTCCGTCGGTCTTAATACACAATGTAACTACAGAAGAGTCAAGTTTTAAATAGGAAAAATATCGAAACTCTTTGGTTATTTTTTAGCGCAATGCTAATGGTCTAATCAGATTCAATGGATTATGCTAAGCTATGCTAAAAGTGCTAGCGCCAGATCAGCTGAATGGATTCCAAAACTGTAAAAAATAAATGTTTAACTCTAGAGGAGCTGGAAAATGAGCATATTTATAAAAAAAAGTGGAGTGTCCCTTTAATACCAGCTGTAAACAGGGCCAAAGGAATGATGTGATGTGATTCAATTGCTGTAGTGTCTTCACAAACGTCATGCGGCCTTTTTTAAAGGTTCACAGTTAGTCACGTTGAATATGTCCCACATTCTAATTCTGCTTTTCTCATAAACAAAGTATAAGCGTAAATGATGAATGTCATTGTGATATAAACTGTTATAAATGGTGTCCAACGGCGTCAAAAGTGATGACTCAAATTCGAGAACATGTTTGGTGTTAGCATGTTCGCTCTGAGCCTCAGCCTATACGTCACTGTCATGGCACAGAAATATAACTTGACTCCTTTAGGACCCATTAAATACCCAGAATAACACACTGTCAATCTTTGGACAAGCTGGCTCTCTTCCAAAATTTAGTTAGCTGCCTACAAAAGCTGCATTATGTCTGTCATCAAGAAAGCAATCCAACAATGCATCGCAACAGGCTTTATGAAAAATAAATCCAAGATGACGGCTGTGGTAAGAAACGTGATTGGCTACTGTAACATTGCAACTTGTCAGTAGGTACTATATATCAGTGATTCTTAAACCTGGGGGGGGGAGTTTCATGACATTTTATAAATACATTAATTTATAATAAATTCTTTTTATTAAACCTAAAAAAAATACGGCTACTGACCCACAGGACTACATTGTATCAATTAAAATGTTTTGTTTAATTCAAAATGTAAATGTTAGACTGTTTTGCCCTAAAATTTTCTTTGAAGAAGGGATGCACCGTACACAAGGGGGGCCGCAAGCCAAAAAAGTTTGAGAACCACTGCTATATAGTATGAATATGGATAGTATGAATTAATTCCAATGTACTACATCCGCCATGTTGATACATCACGTGAAATACGTTGTCATAACAACAAGTAAGTCGTTAACTGTAATGACGTTTCAACTAGCGCAATTTAACCACAAGGTACAGCTGTTTAATATATGTATTTGCATTTGAATAGAGCCGGGTTACCGCTTTAGGACATTTTTGAATAAAACAACACCTCTCCTTCACCTTCGTTGGATGGCCACCAAGTCGTGTTTTAATGTAACTTCAACAGCTTGAGGCACGTGAACAAAAGCGCTAATCTCATTGGTTGGCCAACTTTTAACTCGCCGCGTCAAACCAAAAAAACGTGTCCCGGGCGTTTTTCTGGAAAACGCGTGGGTGTGCGCACTCACATTGGCGCTCGTTCTTGAGTCACGAGACGTTAAACGCCGACGATAAACGCGCACGAAAAACGTCCCGGTGTGTAAAGACCTTGACTCCTCTACCGAATGAACAGTTCGGGATCTTGCCAGAAGAATTAGGTCATCTGGGTACTTTTTCACCTGTTTTTGGAATACTATGAATTCTGACATACTACTGCTTTTCGTCTACTATATACGGTATGGAAGTAGGCAGTTTCGGACGCAGCTATTTATTTGCTTGTTTAGTCTGATGTCTAAATATAAAGACAAACTTTATTTGTTTTGGAACCTGTGCATCCTTTAATTTTCACTTTTTCCATTATTAAGGCACCAGTCTAAATTCTTGTAACTCCAATTCGTTTTTAATCAACAAACTTTTTTTTCTTGACATTTACTTTTCTTTGTTTAATAATTGTAATTTACCTTTTTTCCACAGCCTCTTCTCTTTCATAACAAGTGTAAGAATTGAAATGGGAAAGTTTAAATAAAGTTAGATGGTAAATAAAGTTACGTAAGGGAAATCAAAACGTAAAAAGGGGAGGAGTCGGGGGCTGACGCCCCATTCAGACAGCCAACGACCAGCAGTAGCAGAGCGACGCGATCTCATTCATTTCAATGGAAACCGGGCGACTTCCGGCGACACGAGGGAAAATGACCGTTGGCGACGGTATGGGCGTGTCCAGCGACGCGAGAAAGTTAAGAAAAGTTTAACTTCATGCAAATGTCGAGCGAATTTCGGGACCGACTACCAATGAGAACGAAGCAGTGGAGTTCACGTCATCAAATCTGGGGAGGTCATGCGACCAGCAGGAAGATCGCACACATCCCAGTGCGTTCTGTGTTCTCGCGACCTGCTGAGTTCCTTCTTCCAAGGTCGCCTGGCAAGACCAGTCTCCACGAGAACGCAAGTCCGTTCTTTGCGTTCTTAGAATTGAGAAACAGCCGATGTGAAGGGAGAAAAAAATATCGAAAAATAGTTTAATGTAATTTTAATCATTCTTAAGTATTGCATCATCAAACAGTATAAGTCAAAAATGAATTGGCGTCCAAACTTATTGCATCCATACATTTACAGCGTTTTAAACAATCAATGACAATAAGGTGCCATTTGAATTATGATGCCTTTGTTTGTAGACAGAAATAAAGCTCACAACGTTTTGGAATAGAGCTACAAACAGCACACCAAATGTTGTGTTCCTGGATACATTATACCCATCAGTTTGGTTTGCACGGTCTGGCTCAAGCTTCCGTGCTGACAGTTTTGGGAAAACGACCTAGCCCGGATTACTCCCCGGGGTTGCTGACGCTGTGTCACATCACATGCTGTGGGTGAGAGACCTGATGATCGCTGGCCTATCAATATTTTAATGGCTGTGGAAAGGCCAACCAGCTCAGCACATCATAACATGGACTACAGTCAGCATTCACACATGGTGACCAACACAGACGTCCCTAATCGGTCTCGTGTTCAGTAAACACAATACTGTGATCAACAAAGCCTTATGGAGATGGAAGTTAGAGCCCCTTTCCACTTCTCCCTAAATAATATGTAAAGAATGACTGAAACTTTTTTCAAGCAAACCACTTTTAACCTTGGAGAACCCATGGGGTCAAATTTGGCTGCTGTTAATTGCTGCTACCCAAAATCTTCTTGGGTTCTCCAGGGTTAAACTACTTGCAATGTCGTAGTGAATCAACTACTATAACATATTCCATCTCTGTATTTATATTCGGGAACACCCAGACATGAATCTCAGCAGACTTCAATCTCTGAATTCCTAACCTCCGGCACCCTGGCACACCCCCTTTTGCCTCAATACCACCACCTTGCAAGGGGACTCGGCCGAGAGCTTACGTAGCATTTTACCATCTGTCAGCACCATCAGCCTGTGGATGCCAATCACACCCTGTCACTCCCCATTTACTGTACACTACTTTTCTCAACCAATCACAGCCAAGTACTGCCCAGACACGTCCTCCCTGGCCAATACAAAATTCAGTGCTTCATCCAGCTGTTGTTTTCCACTGGTTCTGCCCTCACATGGAAATCAACCTACACATGCATATACTGTATGCTTCTTTCAGTCACAGATCTTGCAAGGGATATTTGGAGGCACAGGAAATAAATTAGGAGTGGAATGCAAAATCCTGCTCCGTTGAACTACTTTTAAGTCTGGTATAGCTAGGTTGACCATTTTTTTATGTTGGGACATGGCTGTGTCAATCTAACTGAAATCCTGAATGTGACTTTGTAGTAGTATATGGTTGACAAAACCTATTATACTGTGTAATATGTGGTTCAAGTCTAAACATAAAAGTAAACCTGAATAATTAAGAAAAGAATATACAGAATATAGAAATATATTCTATAAGTCTATATACAGCTAAAAGTCTAAATATATGAATATAAAGCAGAATTTATAGTTGTAAATCCTGAATGTAAACCTGAAGTCTGAATCTAGAAATGTAAATCCAAATGTATACACTGTTAAAAGTAAAAGTTGGATTTACTTTACATTCAGGATATACAACTATAAATTGAGCTTTTACACTTCTATATTCAGACGTACATTTATATATTCAGGATTTACAACTATACGTTCTGCTTTATATTTCTATGTATTCAATAAAGCTATAAGTCTGAATATAGAATTGTGAATCTAAATGAAAAGTTGTAAAAGAAGTTTGTCTGACATGCTTTCTTGTAAATCAGCATTTTTATCAGACTCTATAAATGTAAATCTGAACATATAGCTGTAAGTCTGAATGTATATAAATGTAAATCTGAACATATAGCTACTGTATAAGTGTATATATATATAAATGTAAATCTGAACATATAGCTATAAGTCTGAATATATAAATGTGAATCTGAACATATAGCTGTAAGTCTGAATGTATATAAATGTAAATCTGAACATATAGCTACTGTATAAGTGTATATATATATATAAATGTAAATCTGAACATATAGCTATAAGTCTGAATATATAAATGTGAATCTGAACATATAGCTGTAAGTCTGAATGTATATAAATGTAAATCTGAACATATAGCTACTGTATAAGTGTATATATATATATAAATGTAAATCTGAACATATAGCTATAAGTCTGAATATATAAATGTAAAGCTGAACATATAGCTATATGTCTGATTATATAAATCTAAACATATAGCTATGAGTCTGAATATTTAAATGTAAAGATGAAGATACAGCTGCTGTATAAGTGTAAATATATATAAATGTAAATCTGAACATATAGCTATAAGTCTGAATATATAAATGTGAATGTGAACATATAGCTGTAAGTCTGAATGTATATAAATGTAAATCTGAACATATAGCTACTGTATAAGTGTATATATATATAAATGTAAATCTGAACATATAGCTATAAGTCTGAACATATAAATGTAAAGCTGAACATATAGCTATATGTCTGATTATATAAATCTAAACATATAGCTATGAGTCTGAATATTTAAATGTAAAGATGAAGATACAGCTGCTGTATAAGTGTAAATATATATAAATGTAAATCTGAACATATAGCTGTAAGTCTGAATATATAAATGTAAATCTGAACATATAGGTACAAGTCTGAATGTATATAAATGTAAATCTGAACATATAGCTACTGTATAAGTGTAAATATATATAAATGTAAATCTGAACATATAGCTATAAGTCTGAATATATAAATCTGAACATATAGCTATAAGTCTGGATGTATATAAATGTAAATCTGAACATATAGCTACTGTATAAGTGTAAATATATATAAATGTAAATCTGAACATATAGCTATAAGTCTTAATATATAAATGTAAAGCTGAACATATAGCTATACGTCTGATTATATAAATCTAAACATATAGCTATAAGTCTGAATATATAGATGTAAATCTGAACATATAGCTGTAAGTCTGAATGTATATAAATGTAAATCTGAACATATAGCAACTGTATAAGTATAAATATATATAAATGTAAATCTGAACATATAGCTTCAAGTCTGAATGTATATAAATGTAAATCTAGACATATAGCTACTGTATACGTAAATATATATACAGTAAATGTAAATCTGAACACATAAGTCTGAATGTATATAAATGTAATTCTGAACATATAGCTACTGTATACGTAAATATATATACAGTAAATGTAAATCTGAACATATAGCTATAAGTCTGAATATATAAATGTAATTCTGAACATATAGCTACTGTATACGTAAATATATATACAGTAAATGTAAATCTGAACATATAGCTACTGTATACGTAAATATATATACAGTAAATGTAAATCTGAACATATAGCTATAAGTCTGAATATATAAATGTGAATCTGAACATATAGCTGTAAGTCTGAATGTATATAAATGTAAATCTGAACATATAGCTACTGTATAAGTGTATATATATATAAATGTAAATCTGAACATATAGCTATAAGTCTGAATATATAAATGTAAAGCTGAACATACAGCTATATGTCTGATTATATAAATCTAAACATATAGCTATGAGTCTGAATATTTAAATGTAAAGATGAAGATACAGCTGCTGTATAAGTGTAAATATATATAAATGTAAATCTGAACATATAGCTGTAAGTCTGAATATATAAATGTAAATCTGAACATATAGGTACAAGTCTGAATGTATATAAATGTAAATCTGAACATATAGCTACTGTATAAGTGTAAATATATATAAATGTAAATCTGAACATATAGCTATAAGTCTGAATATATAAATCTGAACATATAGCTATAAGTCTGGATGTATATAAATGTAAATCTGAACATATAGCTACTGTATAAGTGTAAATATATATAAATGTAAATCTGAACATATAGCTATAAGTCTTAATATATAAATGTAAAGCTGAACATATAGCTATACGTCTGATTATATAAATCTAAACATATAGCTATAAGTCTGAATATATAGATGTAAATCTGAACATATAGCTGTAAGTCTGAATGTATATAAATGTAAATCTGAACATATAGCAACTGTATAAGTATAAATATATATAAATGTAAATCTGAACATATAGCTTCAAGTCTGAATGTATATAAATGTAAATCTAGACATATAGCTACTGTATACGTAAATATATATACAGTAAATGTAAATCTGAACACATAAGTCTGAATGTATATAAATGTAATTCTGAACATATAGCTACTGTATACGTAAATATATATACAGTAAATGTAAATCTGAACATATAGCTATAAGTCTGAATATATAAATGTAATTCTGAACATATAGCTACTGTATACGTAAATATATATACAGTAAATGTAAATCTGAACATATAGCTACTGTATACGTAAATATATATACAGTAAATGTAAATCTGAACATATAGCTATAAGTCTGAATATATAGATGTAAATCTGAACATATAGCTACTGTATAAGTGTAAATATAAATAAATGTAAATCTGAACATATAGCTTCAAGTCTGAATGTATATAAATATAAATCTGAACATATAGCTACTGTATACGTAAATATATATACAGTAAATGTAAATCTGAACATATAAGTCTAAATGTATATAAATGTAATTCTGAACATATAGCTACTGTATACGTAAATATATATACAGTAAATGTAAATCTGAACATATAGCTATACATCTAAATATAAAAATCTGAACATATAGCTACTGTACAAGTCTGAATATAGAAATGTAAATCTGAACATATAGCTACTGTACAAGTCTGAATATATAAATGTAAATCTGAACATATAGCTAAAAATCTGATGGAAAGTCAATTTAGCAAAAACCTGCATATATAAATGTAAATATGAACATACTGTACTGTATAGTTATTCTTCATCTCAATAATATCATCTTTATTTGTATACGAACAGCCACATTCAATCAAACAGCCATCAGGTCTACAGTAACGGATACGACTGCCATACATTACGTGGCACCTGCTACTACATACTGAACTCAGGAAAGCTGGATTATCTGTATGAAAGCTATTAAGATGAATGGACTGTACCAAAATCACTGGCATAGCAAAGACAGATGTTGTCTACTGCAAATTGGCACCGCACAAAGAAACTGTAGCACTATCATAAGAACACAAATTAAAAAGGGGAGTGTGAAAGCCTACAGTGATTTCTCCGCTGTCATGCCATTACATGCAAAAAAGATGGATGCCACAGCTGGAGAAGCTGGGGGTTTGTACCAGTTTAGAAAGATATTATCAAGAACACATGTCAAGTAACTATTTCAATTATACAGTGATCTCAAAAGCAAAAGTTTTGTCACTCATCGGAAGAAAGCAGCTGGAAAATTTATAACTTTTGCCTGTCTAGCCATCTCTATTTGAAATTCAAATATCACGTCTGGGTACAAATCTGTTCCCAAAATATTATTACGTATTGGGAACAAGACATGCACACGCATAGGCTAATGCATAAACTCGAATATATCATCTCTGACATCATTTCCTCCCCAATGGGCTCACAGATTAAGCAGAATCATCTGATGAGAGATTACCGCAAAGGATCGTGATCTGCACTGACAGCTGTACACTTTCCAGGCCTTGCTGTGAGCCAGCCAGGGCCGTGAGATAGTATTAATATACATCACACTTAAACACACATATTCTGTGAAACACACATTACCACCGTGCACAAAATTTAAAGGAACAGATACCGCAATGTTATATTCTGAGATGACATGAGGGTAAGTTATGAGAATTTTCATACTAAACTACTACAAACAATCTCCTCTTGTCTCTATGTATGAGAGCTATTTCATGAGATAACCGCAAGGAAGAGACCAACACCAACCCCCATTGCTCTATTCTGAGCTGTTGTTATCAGTGTTTGTGTCTCTTCCTTGCGGTTATCTCATGAAATAGCTACAATAGTCCATTAGGCCGCCATTGTTGTTTTCGTTATATTTCTGCATACTACTTTTTTATACGGAGACAAGGCATCGTATTTAAAAAAATGTCTTTAAAAGTTTGCATTTAAGAAAACCCCAAAAATGCAGTTTTAATGTACAGTGGTGGACAAAAATATTGGCATAATTGATAAATATGAGCAAAAAATAAAATGTTTTTTAAAGGATTACTCCACTTTCATAAAAAATTCCAGATAATTTACTCACCCTCATGTCATCCAAAATGTTTATGACTTTCATTCGAGAAGAAATTAAGTTTTTTGAGGAAAACTTGGATTTTTCTCATTTTAATGAACTTTAATGGACCCCAACACTTAACAGTTTCAATGCAGTTTAAATTAGCAGTTTCAAAGTGCTCTAAACGATACCAAACGAGGCATAAGGGTCTTATCTGTCAAAACGATTGTCATTTTCAACAAGAAAAATAAAAACATGCACTTTTAAACCAAAACTTCTCGTCGTGTGACGCGTCAGCGCGACCTTCCGTAATACCTCATCGCAGCAAAAAGTTAACGGATGACGTATGCTAAACTACCGCTCCTGTGTTTAAGAGGACCGTTCCGACGTTGTTGTATGTCGTATGATACTAATGTGTGTTCATATATGTAACACGTGACCTTTCTGCGTGCTTACGAAACTGCATAAGGTCGCGCTGACGCAATAAACAGCTGGTGATGGAAGAGAAGTTGTGGTTTAAAAGTGTATCTTTTTTATTTTCTTGCCAAAAATGACAATTGTTACTCTAGATAAGACGCTTATGACTTGTTTGAGATCGTTTAGAGTCCTTTGAAACTGCAATTTTAAACTGCATTGAAAGTGTAAAGTGTTGGGGTCCATTAAAGTCCATTAAAATGAGAAAAATCCTGGAATGTTTACTTAAAAATATATATTCTCGACTAAACAAAGAAAGACATCAACATTTTGGATGACATGGGGTAAGTAAATTATCTGGATTTTTTTTAGAAAATAGACTAATCCTTTAAGCTTTAGTAAAAAAAAACACAGAAATATGATGTTTCATTGAATTAAAACAATTGAAAGTGAGTGGGAAAATTACATTATAAAATAAATAAATAAATAGACACTGGACACAATTATTCAGTCCCTCCAGACGTGATTATGCGATCGCATGATTCAGTGCATTATCAGCCAATGTCTGCATATCTATGCGGGGGACGCATTTTTTAAATACGCCGCACTTTCGCCGCATAAATTGCAGATTTCTGCACGCAAAATATGCGAGACTTGGATGATTTCATAATCCCCGCATTTTTGTAGCAAAAACTCATATATATCTTACCAGAAAGTTGAAAAACGTTGCATTTACTTCACAAATGCGCAGCCATGTCCCCTGTTGTAATGGGAATGTTAGGAAGTGACGTAATTATGCGACGTGAACATCAATGAAAAGCTGCAAACTGTTTGCAAATTCATGCAGTTTTTGCAAGTTCCCGCAATTTCATTGCATAAAATTGCATAAATATCCCACATATTCCATCGCATTTTTTGAGAAAACGTGGATTTTTGACCGCAACAATGAGTAAAAAAATCTCTAAAGTACATTAACATTTTCTTAACACACCAAGGTGACTAGAAACATGATGTTGTCCAGTCATGGCTTCCCGGTTCACAAGATAATAAATATAAAGTAAAACTATAGACTATAGTTGTGTAGCAAAAGATTGTTGAGCAAAGTGGCTTAAGTAGTTAAAACCATAAAACATCTATTTCCACATTTCCAAATAACGAACATGTTTTTAATCGATTGGAGATGCTGCAAATTGCCTGAAAGAGGATGTGTGTCCATCTCATCTTTATGCTTAGCAAGGAGAATAATTTGAGTGGATAAAAACTCGCAAGGATCACAGATGGAGAACTTATGAAACGAAAAAAAGGAGGAAAAAAATGTACCTAATTTGTACCAAAGGTCCTGGACATCTTATTAAGATACAGAACTTGGCATATGCATTTTACAAACTATAAAAAATGCAGCACAACGTTAAAACAACTTGGTTTTGCAAGTCAATTCAACCTCCAATTTTACGTTTTGGCTTAAAAAGTTAGCATAACTTATAAAATCAAGTTGAAATGGTTTAACTCATATTTAAAGTTTAGACCTTTTCAAGTCAAACTTCTTTGTGATACTACAGTTCAGTATAATGTTACTGTGCCTAATCTGTGTTGCATCAGTGAGAGAAAGTATCGTCCGCTTTACCGGAGTTCTGCAATCGTTCATGTGTGATGTTTGTCTTACGCAAGGTGGGCTGTGGGTGGACGTGAGTCACTCAAAGGTTTAAGACGTCTTCATGACTCACTCCACTTACAGCTGCCTGATATTTACATTGTGGGTCTTAAAGACAAAATGAACACGCACACAGCTAAGCCCACCCTTCGCATATCCCACCCTCCACACAACCAACGCCAACCTGCAGCTGTGTCACCCGCCGTGTCAAACATTCATCTCATCCAGTTGAGCTAATGATGTCAGAACCGCAGGAATGGATACCCTACTGTGCTAAATAAAACAAGTGGGATTGGCAGGTGGGCACTGAGTTTGAGTCAGGCGAAACGTGTCAGAAAAACGAGAATCAAAGAAAAACAAAGAGAAAAGTTAGGTATACACATCAATGCCTCTTCTCTTTTGAGGAGATAATCTGTCGAAACCAGAAGGTACATGCAAGCAAACTTTTACCATAAAGTGTAGTTGATTTCAACTCCTCACGCCGCATATGCATATATATATCCTAATTTAACAACTATGTACCATATAATGTAGGTTTGTACTGACATTATATGTGTTTTGTTCAAAATTCGCACTTATGTCACATGCACATTTTTCAAATGGTTCCGGTTTCTCAGTCGCCTGCATCGATTAATTAAGCTTCTAATATGGTGAGGAGTTTTCTGGCATGGGCGGTTGGTTTCTGTTACACGACGGATCATATGGGGTCTAAGAGAAAGACAAGCTGTCAGGGGGTCTGTAAAGCTGCATGTGTGTTGCCACGTTGACTTGGAATCCCTCCGAGAATTTTAACTGCCCTGTAACTGGCTGGAAGTATTTTGTGGTCGATTGTTTATGTTGGCATTTCATCTGACAAGAACCAATAAAATCCTTGAATTCCTCCACGATTCTCCGAGGGTTAATTTGAAGAAATGAATAACATGTAGATTTTGTAGAGTTAATCTTTGCTCTAAGGAAAAATCATATTAATAAACTAAATGTGTATCTCAGTTAGTAGAGCATTAGGTTAGCAGGGCAAAACTAAATTTGGGGTTTGATACTACGGTACACACACATACACAGATAAAACATTAGCTTTACTTTATAAAAACATGTCTCAAATGCACTAATGTAAATGTTCATTCATTTCTAGTAGAAAATAACTTACAGTATTATATCTTTTAACAATTAAAGGGGCCAGGGCATTAAAATCTGACTTTTAAGTGCTATGATTGGGTCCCCGGTGCTTCTATCAACCTAGGAAATGTGAAAAAGATCAATCCAGTAAACCATTCTCTATAAGCACATGAAAAGATAGGTCGTTGAAATGTGGCTCCCCTTGTGATGTCATAAGGACCTCTTATTATAATAATACCACCCCTTAATCTGCACTATCCAACCACAGCACTGCCATATAGTGCAGAGAAAAGCACAATTGAGTTTTAATTGCAACAAACCACCATCATTGTGATCAGTGTTTGAATTTCATCCGCTCATTTGCATTTTAAAGGACACACCCAAAACGGCACATTTTTGCACACACCTACAAAGTGGCAATTTTAACATGCTATAATAAATTATTTATATGGTGTTTTGTGCTAAAACTTCACATGTGTGCTCTGGGGACAACAAAGATTTATTTGACATCTTAAAAAAGTCTTGTGCCATGGCCCCTTTAAGTCACCTTTAAATACACATAAAAATTCCCATTACTGTAAAAAAATTGGTGGTGGTATTATATTTTGCTTGATGATAACAATATGCATATGCTATAAAAGGTGCTGGGTTATTTTCAACTCATGGTTGGGTCAAAAAAAAAAGTAAAAAAAAAAGTTGGGTCAAATATGGACATTTCTAGGTTTATTTAACCCAACGCTTGGGTTTGTCCATATTTTACCCAACCATGGGTTAAAAATAACCCAGCATGTTTTTAGAGTATAGAGGACATGCACTTGACATGGGACTAAAGTTCTCATTTTAGTTGCGACAAACATGTCACATTTTTTTTCTTTTCTATCTTTATGACACCAAAACATGCTTTCCGTTATACAAAATAATCTCTTTTTTCTGAAATTGTGAAATATGCAAAGTTCTTAGCAAGGCTTAAACATGAATCATTTACGGATCACTTTTAAATAAAATGCATACAGACCATCGGTGCATCCAGCGTGAAAGTTTACACCTGTTGACATCACTGGATTACAGGGCAATTATTTCTGGTATTTAGATGCTACTTATCTTTCCAGCTTGCTGAAGAATATCTACACCTATCACGGTCTTGCCACCTAAAGGTGACCTACTTTTAACTGTCAACAGGTGAAAGAAATGTGGGCAAGCTGCGGTCACGCGATACACCCTATAGGCTGAGGCATGCCATGAGATTGCAGATGAGCCCTTGCAAATATCAAGCATTGCGATCCTTTAACATCGCCAGCAGTTAGCGTCTATACTTTCAAACCGTGATTTAGAAAATTATGCATTCTCATTAGCACACCTACTGGTAAAATCTGGGAATTGCATGCACTGCTGGCATGCATGGTTATTTATGCACCCGGCACCTGGTCAAACCATGAGACTTCAGTGCAAAACGCAAACAGACTCTGTTTCAGATATAGTTGAACCTTATACTGGCTAAAAATGGAAAAAGAACGTCATATGGGCGAGCTGTATCGTAACACATCCTAAATTACCAGACAGAATTTGACAATGTCAAGGTTTGATGGAAAGGCAATAAATAAGTGTGAATTTAAGGCCTCGTGCAGCATCTTTTTAATATATGTCATATATGAGTATTCAGAAAACAGGTGGCAATAAATGATTTATAGAAAAATGCTTAGTCAGGTGTCTTCCTTGAGTGAGGTATAGTATAAATACTTGACGACAAGATGAAATGGCGCTCACAGTGTATGTCACTTAACTTTGTTATGACGCATTTCTGAATGTCAAAACAAACATGAAATGTGATGTCAATAAAAAAGTAGTGCAGGGAAAAGATTAATCGCAATTAATTGCATACAAAATAAAAGTGTGTGTGCTGTGTGTTTTTATTATGTATATTTAAACACAGTCACACACATATATACATTTCAGAAATGTTTACTTATATATAATTTTTGAAATGTATATATAATATAGAATATATAAAAATAGAAATAAATTTATATACACACATGTAAATGTTTCTTAAATGCATACATGATGGGTGTGTATCTATATATATACACACATAATAATTACACACTTGTATATTATCCACTTTTATTTTGTATGCGATTAATCGCGATTAATCTTTTCCCAGCACTAAAAAAAGTTTTCATGTACCATTTTATTTTACTAATTTGAGATATTGGAGATTTTTTTGACACATGTCTATTTTTTAAAAATGTTTTACATTCGTTGTAGTTGTCATAAATTCATTCAAACTGATTACAATCGTACAATTATATGCATAACTATAGACCGTTTCATCGGGTGCACGTGCAGTAATCATCTGGTCTGAACTTTACTTCCAGTTTCTGTTTGTTTAATGGTCTGACAGTTGCTGAAACTGAACTCTTAAATAAATACCTAGTCGAAAATAACAAATGTTTTGCGTTCCTAAGTAATCTACGTGTTGTTTATTTTGCTTGTTATATAAATAAACTGCTTTAAAAGGACTTTGTTGTTATTTATTCTTCGTGGAGTTTACCGGAAGTTACGTGATGACCACGAAAGCCGCTTGTTTATGTTGTTACTGCTGAAACGGTCTATATGCTTATAATACATTTGATCTAAATTTCAAAACCTGATCAGATTTTAAACCTACAGACAAAACATTTTACAGTTAGTATTGCTACATGCATTTTGCAATAATACAATTTGATAAGCTTCTGTATTTCCTAAATACACCTCCTGCATATCTGTGTTATGTTTATTATTTACATATTTCCTTTAAATATATTGAGTTTGAATATAAGACAAAGTAGCAATACTCATGCATCACTCTTTTATCAAGGATATTAACACAAAAAAGTTGCAACTACTTATTTCTATTTCGGTTGTTGCTATTCCTCCTGTGATAATGGCAAACCCTTCAGACTATTTTTTCCATAAGAAAACAATCAACACAAAACCCACACCATAAAATAATTTTGTATAAAAAATAATAATAATAAACTATTTACGACAACCCCTTTTAAAAAAATTATATCTTTACTAGGGATGCTTAACGATTAATTACGATTAATCGTTAGCAGAATAAAAGTTTTTGTTTACATCATATATGTGTGTGTGAACTGTGTATAATAACTTTGTATAAATAAATGCACACACATGCATGTATATGTTTTAGAAATGTGTATATACATTTGTATATTTATGTTTAATTTATATTATATATAAATATAAATACTTAATATATATAAAAAAAATTCTTAAAATTATACATGAATGTGTTCATATTTATATGTATACATATTTATTATACACAGTTTACACACATATGTGATGTAAACAAAAACTTTTATTCTGCTAATGATTAATCACGATTAATTGTTTAGCATCCCTAATCTTTACATAATCCTTGATATCCAAGTAACAAAAACGCTGAATTTTTTTACAGTATGCTTTAACATTTATGCAAACCTTAAAAAAAAACATTTAAGTTAACATTAACGTTAACATTCACTCACAACCTCAACTGTTTTAAATAAAGGTTGTGAATATGTCTCTTAACAAAAATACATTTATGCTTAAAATCTACACCCATGTTGCCAGCAACATTATGAATAATAAGAATATACTGCTATTGAGGTTTCTTTTAAACAATGTGACATCTATGATGGTCGCTGGATTTATTACAAACATATGTCGTGTCTAACCAACCAATCAGATGTTTAATGCAGAAACTGATGCAAGAACTGTAGGCGCTTGCTTCTGAAATTGCATGAAAAAATCTTTACAATTAAATATTTATTGTATAAATTGTATGTAGTATTACTCGAATGCACATTTCTCTTTTGCTCGCTGTTACGACACATTTCCGAACTGCGTTCACACGTTGTGCCAGGATTAATGTTGTTTATATGAAACACCACTGAAATCACATATCATTTGATCAATTACAAAGCAATTTATATATATTTGATGTATAACATAAATTATTACATTAATTCACTTGGGTTTCCTAAACGGAGAGTTGAGGCCATATGTTAGGAGTCTATACTT
Source organism: Misgurnus mizolepis (assembly GCA_025389145.1). Classification (NCBI taxonomy): domain Eukaryota; kingdom Metazoa; phylum Chordata; class Actinopteri; order Cypriniformes; family Cobitidae; genus Misgurnus; species Misgurnus mizolepis. The sequence continues at coordinate 26,486,736 of JAIFKI010000021.1, read as the reverse complement.
GGTAATGGTATATATCATGAACTATAACATTATGACAAAAATTGCACAACAGGCGGAAACAACAACTGAGCTACCGGTTGTAAAATGTGCCGGCCAGCTGTACGTAGAGCATTAAATGCGAGTTCCTGTGATCTCCGTAGATGAAAGTAGATGCCTTTATGATGAGCACATATGCTACAAACCACTTTGGCAGCATCTGTGTAACCCTGAGTTTTTGTCAAAGACTTTAAGAGTTAAACCATACACATTTCATCGTTAAACCATACATATTTCATCAAGGCATGACAGGGTTCTTGTCTGGGTGACGTTTAAGTTGCAAGCTACTGTACTTTAAAAAGCCTAAACAGGACCATGTGGTTTTGTGGGGGACGATGAGTTTGCCAAGTATATAAGTACTGGATCAAGATGTTTTGTTAGTCCTGGAACAACTTAAGGAAATGTAAAAACATCTTATTAACAAGTAATAAAAAGAAGTTAACAACATTATTGCTATTTAAAGCTGCATTATGCTTTTTTGTAAAACTAAAGTAAGTTATTGGGGAAGTACATAAAAAATCTGTTTTCAAATATGTCTCCTTTCATTACACTGGAAATTTAATAATAATTTGAAATTTAAGCAGATGATTTTATGGGAAATATCAGTTTAATACATAAGATAAATACATAAGGCAAACTGCAATTTTATGTTTCCAACAGAGATGGCGACAAAGAGGCAAAAGTAAGGAATTGTATTATTTTAAAATACATAAAACAAAATAATTTTTTACAGCTGCAACTTTCGATTATTATTTTTTTAATCGATTAGTCGGCCGATTTTTTTCGATTAATCGACTAATCGGATAAAATATAAATATTTACATATTATAGCTAATTAAGGCACTAAATTAGAGTAATCACGTGTAGAAGTGTACAATAAAAGTGCAAAAGCCACACACTACTACAGAGTTTTACTAATATATTTTTGATTTAAATATTTTAAGCCTTAAATAAAAAAAAGTTTGTGCAGCTTTTAAATAGTAAAACATCTTTAAATGTCAAAATATCAATTAACAAAATGAATTAAGTATTCAGGGATGTGTTGAGAATTTTGCCACAGATTAATAAACTTCTTTAATCTTCAGCTTTAGACCTTGATGAATATTAAGATTATTTGTTATTAACAAAATAATTAAGCCATTATGATATGAAATTGGTGATATACATGCGTTGTTAGAGTAATAAAAACCTAGATTTCCCCTTACTTTAAAACAAATGCGTGTGGTTCATTACTATTTTTATGAAAGCCCAACAACAATTAAAAAGTCACAACCATTAAGTTACTTTTGCGTTACTTTTTCTTACTTGGCTGAGGCTTGATCTCCTTCAGGCCTTGCAGGTGTTTTTTATGATCGCAAAAATGTCAACCTCTGGCCTGCCATCTACGTTTCTGACTCAAACTGTTCCCACTCACGGCGCATTCACACGGGGCGTCAGCGTTAATGCTTCCCATTCACTTTTAATGGGTGATGTCATGCGTTGCCTAACTGAATTGTGGATCTGTCGGCGCTGCGTCAGTGCCGTTGCTCGCGGCAGAAGTTGAACATTTCTCAACTTTTCAAGCGGCAACGCGTGCGTCAGCCAGTCAGATCGCCTTATGCAAATAACCTAGGCAGAGCCAGCCAATGACGTTTATGGAAGAACGGAGCATGTGTAGCGGCTACTGTGATTGGCTGTTGGCCACGCCTCAGACAAGCCTTCTGTTGAGCGTTAATGCTTACGCCCCGTGTGAATGTACCGTCAGGCATACAGAGTGCATAATTCTACGTTAATATGTTCAGTTAAATTCAGTACAATATTTTATTTTTAAATTAAATTAATTAAACTGAAAAGTAAATTATAAGCGCACAGCTCGCGTTGTATGAAGTAATGCTGCGTTCACACCAGCCGCGGTAGAGTCGACAAGCACAAGTGATTTCAATGTTAAGTCAATGTGAAGACGCGTTGACGCGCGTCTGGAGGTCTCGCGGCGTGAATGATGCGTTTAGCGCGGCAGACGTGATTCTGCCTCGTTCGCGGGTCCTGTTCGTGTGAATTAAGCGTTGCCGCGGCAAACGCGCGAGTTGAAAAATTTTAACTGTGGCGGAAAAACACTCTGTATTAACCAATCAGGAGCTTGCTCTAGTAGTGACGTGATTACAGGAAGCGAGCGGAGTCGCAGAAGCCCCTCCCATGACGCCAATTTCCGCGTGAATGTCTCGATGGCAAAAATTTCACGCGCGGTTTTCACACACGAATGAAGCGAGTAAACTCAAACTGTTCAAGCAGCAAACTAGGCGCGGTAGACGCGATTTGACACCTCAAACGTGAGCTCGCGCTCTATTAAGAAACAGCACCTGATTTTAATTTTAAGTGCACAGCCAGCGTTGTATGAAGTAAAAGTGAGCTCGTGCTGTATTAAAAACAGCACCTGACTTTAATTATAAACGCACAGCTCGCTCGCGCTGTATGAAGAAACAGCACTTGACGCGTGTGCATGTTGGCCGACGGTAGTGCAGTACAATGTGACGTCACAGACCAACTAATCAATAATGAATATCGTTGACAACAAAGTTGTAATAAATTTTTATCGATTTTATCAATTATTTGTTGCAGCTCTATAACTTTTAAAGACTGCAACTTTATAGATAAACAAAAATCTATTGTTGTGCTAGTGCATAAACTGTATATGTATTCAAAGCAGTCTTCTTCATTTGGAAATGTAAATTTAACACGTTTCACATCTGTAAGCTTATAAATGATTTTAGATTTTGCAGGTTTAAGGTCTGACTTAATTTTACTTTTTCCGACAAAGAAAATAACTGCAAGTAACTTGCAACTTTATATTTCAAACAGAGATGGCGACAGAGAGGCCAAAGTTATACACTGCAACAAATGAATGTTCATAAATTTCCTAAAATAGTTCAAACAGTACTAGGGCTGTCACTTTTGAGAAAAATCTAATTCGAACGGATTTCGAATATCATGCAATGTATCCGAATATATTCGAATATCTAGGCGCCGCCCCCCACGCGCATCAAAAACCCACCGTAATGGAGATTCAATCACAAAATTATTAACAGTGACAGTCATACACAGGGTTGTCTGGATTACTTTTTACTTAATGTTTGAAACAGCAGGTTATCAACTTATGAATAACAAACTTATATATATATATAAAAAAAAAATGATTCAGAACAGTTACAAACAATAACGTGACAACTTAAATAGCAGCAGGAGTATATAGGCAGACGCAAACGGAATTCGCGCCCGCAGATTTCGGCAGAAAACTCCGCGGAATTTCGCGGATTTAATGCCCATTATTGACAAGCACACATATCCCGCGCTTGAGCGTGTTTGTGACCAGAACTGTCATTGACAACAAGCACACTTATACAAAGCCTATCCCCCGCGTTTGTGAGCCGTCAATCACAAGTACATTAACCCTGCGCGTGCAGTTTGCTTGCCCGTTTTCAATGATAGAGAGCACAAACCCTTTGATACTTGAGATGAAATTAAACTTATAGATGAGTTAATCAGATCTCACTTGACTCTGTCGTCTATGTGACGCGCGACAGTCAGCACATGATCATTTAAAATCCGTTTACAAGACAAATGCTGTTGTTTAATATAAAGCTTTACATTGCGTTGTAAAAATGATGAAATTATCTTCATACATGCTAATTTCATAATGCGAACGTATTAACACAAGCTTTTTATTCTGCTATAATATTTAACACTATAAACAATATGTCATTTTATATACAAACTATAATTCTATCTTGACATGCACATGAGGTTCATTTTAGTCCCATTTGATTCCCTCTCTTGCGCACAGTTGCCGTCGTCGCAGCCTCCTTCCTATTACGAGGTGTTACTGTAAAAAATGCGCTACACATGGCATTTAAAAAACCGGATGGTTTATTTATAGTTCGAATACGGATATTTCACGTCATGTTCGAATGCATATTCGAATATCGAATAAAAAGTGACAGCCCTAAACAGTACCATTGCTACTTCTTAAATTGTTAGTGGCCAACATCATCCGGGAACATATCTTTTCCCGCAAGTGTCATCCTGCAAGTTATGTATAGCTGTGAGATTTTGATAAGACGATGCCACTGCTGCGGTTTCTTTTTGTTTATTGGCTGGCAACAGTTGCCCACATGCCCCTATATATCATAGATAAATGCAATCGTGTCACGGTTTCCTGCATTAACCAGAGCACCAGGGCATCGGTATTGAATCCATGTGATACTTTATTGTCAAAAGTTATCAGACATACACGCACAGCTCAAGGAATCTGACATGGACCACTTGTGAAAGTACTTAAAGGGACATGGCAAGGATTTTTAAGCTGCCCTTGAAGGACCTTGTACTTCAACAATTAAATAAAAGTAAAATGTGGTTTATAAGTAGATTTGCTCGAGGACAGCTGTTCAATTAAACTCGGATAAACACCTTCTTTAATTTTAGATGCTGTTTACCCAAAGACCTTTACACTTGGCTAATGTGTTCAAATCAGCATATGCTCAGAGCTCAGCAGGCCAACCGCAGCTATAATAAAGTTTATGACATATAATTCAACAGGACGCATATAGAGCTGACAGTCACACTGAAGCACAGTATCAGATGGCATGAAGTGGTGATTAAGATGACGTGACATTTCTAATGACATGTGGTTTAAACTTATAGGGACTTGAGAGAACAAAACAAAGCATACGCGAGGGTCCATGTATGGCGCGCATGATGCAATTTTAACGCTTCAAACAAACCTGGGAATTTCAAGGCAGTGGGTCTTTTCAAAGTATCATCCTTACAGATATCTCTACTAAACAATATTCTTATATCAACCAATGTATATAAATCTGCGATCCACATTCAACCACTAGGCAAAGGATTAAAAATCCTTTATTGTATTTTAACCAACCCCACCAGGCCTGCGCCTACAACCGCATGAAGTCCAATCCAAGGCCGTTCACATAAACCCTATGCTGGTCATACATTCAGCATAAAGATTAGCACAGTTGCTTCCACATGTCAACAACGCAATGAACACATGCTCAGATGCCTGAACCTCAACACTACAGCAGCAATATTGCAAATCCACAAGAGGAAAACAAATAAGCATTACTGCAAAACAGACTCCCCACGGTTGACACCAACAGCGGGCCAAGCTTAGCACTTTTTCACCATACTAACGTTGCTTGTTGTCAAATCTTTTCACACTGTATTCCCAACATTGCTTTCATAATAAATGGCTGTTCGCTTTACCATCCATCAAAATGGATGACAGCATGCACGTTATGGCTGTTTAAATGGCAAGTGTTGATATAGGAGAAATTCACCTTCATGAATAAACCGCCAGGTGCAAGTATAAAGTCAATGACGTTCTGGAGAGCACCTACAGAGTAGTATTACATCCTTTATATCTCAGAAGAGTCTTTAGTTTTATCAGATTTATAAAAGACAGATCAGCTGTAGCGATTCTTTCTGATAACGGATGAAATTTGCGGCTGACGCCCGAGTTGAAAAATTTGAAATTTGGCGGAATTTCGCGATGCGTTAACCAATCAGGAGCTTGCCCCGCCCGGAGTCTCTCCCTCAAGCAGTCACTCGAAGATATATGACACAAGTTGTTATATCTATAGAGGAGACAGGAATAAAAAGGACCTCGCTTAGAAGAGTGTCAGTAAGGACTTTGGGCAACCTGGTAAGTTGTAATACACACTTCAAAAGCACAATTCGCGCGTACCGCGCACAACGCTCAATTCACGCCGCGCGTTTGACTTAACATTGAAATCACTCGCGCTTCACGCCTCTACCGCGGTTGGTGTAAATGCAGCATTAAACAAACACACGTATGGCTTACCACTGATACAACAGCTGGACCCGTATTCGAAAAAAACTTTACGAAACTTGTACGAATTCTGGCGAAGTTTATTCGGCACAGAAATACTGTGTAACATCACACAATCTCATGACCTTACGTGCAGCTAAAGCAATGCTCTACCAATTAAGATAGAGGAACAACTGTCAGCCTGGATAACAACATCAGTCATAAGGGTCAATTATGAAATTAGGATTTGTCGGTTAATAATAAACAAGCTTTTAATTTTGATTTATGGTTTGTTAGGACAGTGGTTTACAAACTGGGGGCCGCGAGATGGTGCCAGAGGGGCCCCAGTTTCATGGCATTTTATGAAATACATTAATTTACCATAATTTCTGTGTAGTTAAACCTAAAAAAATAAGGCTACTAACCAAAAGCACTACTTTTTTGTATAATTTAATGTTTTTTTTTATTAAAATGTTGAGTTTTAGAACACTTTTAGAAATGTTTTTGTCATAAATTTTCTTTGGGGGGCCACGAAGGAATGCACCGTACACAAGGGGGGCCGCATGCTGAAAAAGTTTGGGAACCACTGTGTTAGGATAAGACAATATTTGGCCGAGACACAACCATTTGAAAATCTGGAATCTGAGGATGCAAAAAATTGGGAAATTCGCCTTTAAAGTTATGCAATGAAGCATGAGTAGATTGGTCAATAACGTGACGTTAATTATTTTGTGTCCGTATGGTTCAATTAAATGTTAAAGGGTTAAAATTTCAAAATAAATTTGCAGATTACTCGCATACATTTTCTTTTTTAAGGACCAAGTCTTAAATTTCTGGTTTTATTTCATTTTGAAAGAATATTTGGGGGATAATTGCAAAAATGTCAATGTGGTGTAACCGGTCTTTGTCAATTGGTGTAACTACTATTTTAATGAAAATATAAATATATTCATTAAAAAAATTGAATAAAATACAATCATCTAGTTTAGTGTAATATGATTTTTATATACATTTTTACTTTATTTTATTTACTATATTTTACTGTAAGATTATTAACTGTTTTCAGCATATGTCCGGACAAATATTACAAAAACGCATAAAAATTTACATTTAGAAATTAAACTTTCTTTTTTATAATAAACTAATAAAAAAGTAAATATAAAAAAAAAAAATATTATGCTTACATGCCATCAAGGTGGACAAAATATTTAATATTTCTCACTCTTTGGCGCAATTGGCGGTTACACCATTTGACATTTTCAGGTCCATTCAGTCTTAACTTATTAAAAATGGTGCAAATGTAATTTTTTTATAGCATAAAATCAACTTAAATACACTATGTTCATTGACATATACCTGATGCATGCTTTTAAAACAAGTTTTTAAAAAGATCTTGCCAAACCGTTTTTATCACTGACCCAGATACATTTTTGATATATTTACAGTGGAAATATTTAAAATATTTTCATGGAAGATCGTTATGATTTTTGCCATAAATTAATCATTTTAAACCATAAAATGTTTTGTTATTGCTACAAATATACTTAAGGTTTTGTGATCCAGGGTCACATATGAAAAAAATCAACAACAATTATTATATTTAAATAATTGCATGAATTGACATGAACAATCAGCCCAATATTTTTACAAGTCTAAACATCAGCTGGTATTTCAATCTGTCATTAACCTTCAGCTTACCTTTAATTTTACATCAAATAAATGCACAACTGTTTTCACGCAGCATTGTGTTACCACACTTCACCATGACTCTATAGACGTTACGCAAACAACAAAGCAAAGCCGACAGTCTCAGAAGCTGAATGGACAAAGGCATTCACAACATATTTCCCAGACGTGATTCAGAAATGCCACCAAACATGTGCGCTATGCACAATCAAGGTCAACACAACTCTTAGGTCTAGAAAGCAAATTAAAGTATAGATTCTAAAAAATTGCTATGACTACAAATCTTTGGATATATTTCACAATCAAACAGTCAGGCAACTGGTACAACTTAACGTAGACTTCAGGAATGGCTCCCATTTGCCACCATGTTACCACAACCAACGGTATGAGGCAACTCCCCCCTTAGGGACAGGCTGGCATCTCATTGATATAGAGAGAGCAATGGAGCAGGGACATATGGGAAAACAGAAGCAATGCGGCACATCTCAACACAATAGGCCCCGAATCATCCTGACAATACCGATCCTAATGCTGCGGACCGCTGAGCTATTTAAAAACAATCAATCAAAAATGGCCCATCTTTCACCGCACTGTCTGTGCGCTTGACCTTTCTCGGCCTGTGAAAAGCTTCACGCAGGCAGCTGAGGGTTTAATGCCATGCACAATTAATGCAAGAGCCGACCTGCATACAGGGACGACTAAACAATTATGAATATATTAGCTTATGAAATAAAAGTAGTCACAAATTATGTTATAAAGCAAATGCGGTCTTTATAAAGCAACAACACTGGCTTGATGGTGATGATTATATTTGCTAAACAAGTGTTCGCAAACTAATCAGAATTTATATATTAAAAATACACTGTACTAACTATATGTTTAAGTTTAACTTACATTATTAAATATACTAATTAAATATATAATTTACATACAGACGGTTTCAGCAGTAACAACATAAACAAGCGGCTGTCGTGGTCCGCACGTAACTTCCGGTAAACTTCGCTAAAAATAAATAACAACAAAGTTCTTTAAATGTAATTTATTTATATAACAAGCAAAAAAACACATAGATTACATAGGAAACCAAAACATTTGTTATTTTCGATGAGGCATTTGTTCAAGAGATCAGTTTAGCAACTAGTCAGACCATTAAAAAAACGAAACCGGAAGAAAAGTTCGGATTCAGACGTGTATCGCGTCAGCGTACGTGCGTCCGATGAAACGTCTATATAAGACAGTATGTTGTTGCTTTCTTTTATTTATTTTGTTGCTTTTTTGATGAAACGCATCATCAAAATATGTTTTAGTCTACTTGTTGTATTAGTAATTAAAAAAATTATAATTGCATGTTTTCACGACATAACGGGTCAACTTTCCATTTAATATAAAAGAGCATCTAAACTCGCACTTACAAATATGTTTATTTTTGCATGTATGAAAAATCCAAGCAAGTGGCAAAAAATTATGCTAAAAATGATCGCAAATTTGATTTATTATATTTTTTGAATCAAAATCAATTTTTATAGCCAAATTTTCATATAGCCATTTTTTAAGCCTTGATTTTTAGGTCAGTGGTTCTCGAACCTTTTCAGCGTGTGCCCCCCTTAATACTGTCCATCTTTACGTGCCCCCCGCAAAGAAAATGTACTGTATGATACAAAAGATTGTAAAACTTACAATTTGAATTAAACAAAACATATTAAAGTATTTAATGTAGTGCTTTTGCACTGAAAAAAAATGATTCATTCAATTAACTCAATTTTTTTAAGGTAAGCGGTCACAATCAATTTCTTTAAGCTACATTTAAACAAAAAATTTAGAAAAACAAAACAAAAAACTTTTGTTTAAATAGCTTAAATAAATTGATTGCAACCACTTACCTTAAAAAATGTAGAAAATTGAATGAATAATTTTTTTCAGTGTGGTTAGTAGCCTTATCTTTCTGAGATTTACTTACACAGAATTTATGATAAATTAATTTATTTTATTAAAACCAGGGCCCCCTAGCACCATCTCAGGGGCCCCCAGTTTGAGAACTATTTTAGTAAACCACTATTTTAGGGGTGATTTTAAATGAATGTTTCATGCCACACTGAAAAAAAGTATTCATTTAATTTACTAAATTTTTTAAGGTAAGTGGTTACAATCAATTTATTTAAGCTACTTTTTAACAAAAAATTAACAAAAAAACAAAAAAATCGTTTAACTGTTTAAATGTAGCTTAAATAAATTAATTGCAACCACTTACTTAATAAATAATTTTTTTTCAGTGCAGTGGCCCTAAAAGTCAAACAACTTTAGGTCATAAAATTATAACAAAATATTTGTATTGTTTTATCATTTTGTTAAAAGACTGAAACATAATAAATAAAACAAATGCATATATGTAGGTATGTAATGCCAAATAGCGCCAAGAATAAACCTGCACATGCTCAGTAAGTGTCATGCGAAAACAGAAAATGCATTAAAATAGAATCACTGGTGGGCACGTCCATAAACTGACACAAAACTGCCGTCCGTATTTCTGCCAGTGAGACACTGACGACTCACATGATCCTACACACCAGTCACTTCCCCCAGGAATTAACAAATCCAAGTTCATCTGCTGTATAGAGATTTTTTTGACCAATAATACATTAAATAACTCAAATGGTGAACAAGTAAATCAGAAGGGCATGTAAGAAAATAACAAAAGCCTGACAATTTATAGCCTACATATTACGCATACAATAGTGCAAAAATGTCAAATTTCCTTAACTTAAATCGTTGAAAGCTAGTTATCTAAATATTATTACACAAAATCAATCCAACAAAACTTTGTTACAACTTCAATGCTAAATGGCTTCATAGAAAGGCACGGTAAGGGAATGTGGTCATCACTTATGTGCACATCATCACTGACCACGTTGTCTGCCATTTATCTGTTAAGATCAAATAGCCGTGTGTCACCAGTAACTGATGATAACATCCATCTAGACCACACATAAGGGAGTTACATAGGGTTTCTGTCTGTGAATCCTCAAGTGCAACTTTTTGCTTTATTTCTCGTATGTGTCAAAACAAACAGAAAGATAAGAGAGAACAGTTGTCTAGTTTATATATATATATATATTGACTGCAAACATGTATATGTTGAGAGATTTATTCATTCATACGTGTATCTTGCCACTACTGCATATTATATATAGCAGAAAAAAGTTTTTTTAAACCATATA